>CAXITT010000452.1:499100-529100 GCA_964033795.1 Lymnaea stagnalis | reverse complement strand
GTGTGAGTGTATTGGGAGATCCTTAGCTTTAAATCACAACTGGTTTCAGTGAGGGCACCTTTGTGGTTGCACTGTGGTCAGGTGGTTGCACTTAGGGCAAATCATTGGTTGCAGGGCGGGCAGGTGGTTGCTTAAGGGGCTACTCAGACGTAAGCATTTTTCCCTATTATTATGCTAGTTATCTGCTAGAACATCTCCTAAACACTGCCAAGTCAGTGATTTCACTTGGTGCCCTCTAAGCAACCAATAATTTTTTTTTTCTCCAATCATTAAAAAGTTGTGAGGAAGAGTTGACTCGTGGTTGCATTGGGGCAAGTTACTCTATCTATCTATCGATCGATCGATCTATCTATATATATATATATATATATATATATATATATATATATATATATATATATATGCTAGATGGATTTTATATAAATGAAAATTGATAAATTCAATTTTGACCTTTATTATTATAATTAATTTAAAGGTATTCTGCGAAACATTGTATTCAGTTGTAAAGCACGTAAACGGATAGAAACGGAAACACACCTAATAAACAGCAACAAACTACCAATATAAATACATGTATATTATCTTTTTAATAATTTAATAAAATTAGTTGACTTTTATCCTTACACATGACACCACTGACCGTTGATTGTTTGGCTATTTGTTTATTGACATTTACTAGAGCCAAGTAATACTATAATTTTATTGTCTATTATATTAGGGTAGTTTTCACTCATTCTGCACAGTTAAGTCGTGGTCAGCTGTGTGTGAGTGTGAGCCGGTACTGACAACTTAACTTAGTTAAGTTATAATTTAGTTTACTTAGCGTTATCTTAAGTCTAAGTGAGTTAAAGTAATAATATTAGGTCTAATAATAATAAATAAATAAACTTAACTACTGATTTTACTTATATATTTATTATTAATTATATGACATGATATTAATAATTAATATATTATATTTATGGCATGGCATCCTTCAGACATCATAAGAAAAAGACAATTGAGTAAATATTAACACTTCATCAAATGGCTTATGAGGCCGATCCTGGAATGACAGTCTTGGCTGCACTGACTCCTTGACTCCTAGTTAAATTTGCCTTCTGAAATGCTTTTATTGTTGCAAGGGCTTCGTTTTAGTTTTGCACATTTATTGAATCATAAACTCATAGTTTTGATCATATATTAATTATTAATATATTATAATTTATTTTCTATTTATTATTTAGTCATTAAAATTTAACTTTTATTTTCTTATTTGAACCAAGTGATATCCTTATTATTTATGTTTTCAACACAAATGAGATAGTGACACATTTTTTTTTTAAGTATCAAGAAATTAATCAAACAAACATGCATGCATGGGTGTTCTCAAAAGAAAACTTATATTACTCACTGGCACTTCTCTTCTAAATTTTTCCACACAAAAAATTCAGCACATGATGGCCACTGAAGTGTATGGTGTATTTGCTGATGAAGATTTTTCAAAATCCTTAAGTGAACTTGACAAACCTGATGTTGAGGGCTGGGAGTTCTTTGTGGAGTCACAGGGAGTGACTATATATAGATTGTTTAATGAGGTAATTAACTGTTTAATAGTCTTAATAAACATGATCACAATAATGACCTTTTAAGGATGATTACAGTTATAGTCCTTTTTCAATTACATTTTGAAAATTTTTAATTGGTTTTTTCACTACAGACCTCAGGTTTATACCAATACAAAGTATATGGTGAACTAGCAGATGTTTTACCTGAAACCTGTGCAGAAGTATACATGGACTTAGAATATCGAAAACAATGGGATACTTATGCCAAAGGTATGTTCTTATATTATCAGCACATTAGCTTCAAGTACAAATATCTAGATGTCTTTAATTAATGTACTAAAAAATCCAGACTCCTTTTGTTTAAAACTAAAGCTTCTGTAATTTCTGGATTTTTAATGTTTCTAGTACAGTAAAAGCTTAGACTGTTCTACAAACAGTGCAACAGATATCTCTGAAAGGACAAATAAATGTACAACTTTTTGGTATTATGGCACTAAAGCCTTTATTTGCATCAAGCATTATACCATACAGTGATTCTTTGTCCACTCATTTCACTGGTGTTCAGGAGGCTATGCAGTAGGTGAAATGTGAAAATAATTTTTTAACACCACCATCAAGCCAATGAGACAGAATAAATTTACCTTTTTATTTAACCAACATTTATTCATTGCATTTCTGTGTATTTTTGTCTACAGTGCTTGAAGTGAAGGAATGTGAAGGAAGAAATTTGGTCTACTGGGAAGTTAACTTTCCTTTTCCTCTATGGAATCGGGATGTATCCTTAGTGCTTTGTAATTTCATTTATCATAAGAGGAGTGTTGGAGGTCATTGGAGACTTTTAGTATTTATGTATTAAGCACATAACTCATTTAGGCTAACTTGTTAACTTTTCATTTACAAAAGCAACTTGCAAACATTTTCAATGATTCAGCTTTTTATGAAACATAACAATAATAATTTCAATAATATTCAATTAATTAATTGGTACATAATGACATCAAAAGATGTGTGCATCAATTATCCATGACATGGCAACTTTGTGAAACCATACATTTGGTCTGCTACTTCATAAATTTTCTGAAGAATTTAGCATCTTGATATTTTTTGTGTGATATCTCTTATCAAATCCACCCTTTCCCTAAAGTCACACTTTTTACAATTAAAATTGTGAATATGATGTCATATATGGACATTATAAAATTAATCTTAAATTTTTTTAACCCTAATAACATTTTCTCCTGTACAAAATCAAGCATGACTAATTACTGATATTTGAATACGAACCTTAACCAAAATTGTTCAGTATATTTATGGTAGAGAGTTTCGAATTATGGACAAAGATGGCAGTAAGGTATGGATAGTTCTTGCCAAATCATTAGAAACACCTACAGTTCCAGAGAAAAGTGGAATCGTGAGAGTTGATGATTACTTACAAAGTGCAGTTTTGTGTTCGAATGGAAAAAATGGAACAAAAGGTTTGATCGAAATTTATTTAAGCTTAAACTAAAGTTAAGTGAAAAATATCATTTTTACAATTAAAAAAAAATATATATAATTTAAGTAGCCATTTAAAGAAAATATTGAAATTAATTTCTTTAGTATTTAATTGTCATTTACTACATAGATCAATTTCAACTGATTTAATGATCTCAAATCCGATCATACATTTTCTTTTTTTTTTTTTCAGCATTCATGCAGTATTATGACAATCCAAAGGGAAATATACCAAAGTGGTTAATAAACTGGGCAGCCAAGGTGAATGAGTTTTTTTCTTTTAACTAACCGGTTTACTGAACTTTGGTAAATTTTCAAAAATATATTGACACGGTTTCTTTTTCTCAGGTGTTTTAAACTTTGTATATTTTTTCGTTCAACCAGACTGGCGTCCCTCAATTCCTAACTATGATGCAGACAGCATGCAGGGGCTATACAAACTACTTAGAGTCCAAAAAAATTGCCAAGCCTTCAAGCTGATTTTCAAATGTGTAATCTCTTCATTTTAATTATACTTTTCTTTAGTTTTCTTGGCTCAAATGGTTTGAAAAGATGTGAGGCTTGTCTCAGATTTTTGCCTTTATTTATTTGCCTATAAATGTTCTTGCGGTTATAGCCTAACATATTTTTGTTTACTTTCATTTACTGAGACTGGTTTCGATTTTAAACTGAAATTCACTTTGTTCAGAAGGCCTATTGTTCACAGCTTTTTTTTTTCTGAACAATTCTGTTGTGCAATAGTAATGTTTATCACATGTGTGTCTTGTGTGTGCTTCCCAATCAGATGTTAATCTGTGATTTTGCTGTTTTATGCACCAGTCACCAGTACTATTTAAATTTAATTATGCTTTTGTTGCCCTTACAAAAATAAGAGCATTATTTTTTTTTTAAACTAACAATAGAGAATTCCATTTTTTTTTTAATTGCAGATATTTTATCTTGAAATGAAAAGATTTTTTTTTTTTTTTTACAAGAATTACTTACTCCATTTTTATGAAATTTTTTCTTTTTTTTTAATTTTTTTTTCCCCTTTTTTTTTTTTCTTTTTTTTTTTTCTTTTTATTTTTTTTTTTTTTTTTTTTTAAACTAACAATAGAGAATTTCATTTTTTTTTTAATTGCAGATATTTTATCTTGAAATGAAAAGATTTTTTTTTTTTTTTTACAAGAATTACTGACTCCATTTTTATGAAAATTGTACATTTTATTTAAATTTTTATACACCCATTTGTCTTTTCTTTTTCTATTTGCTTTAAATATTTTTGATATAATAAATCAGGACAAGTATTTTAATACCAAATGTGTATTGTAATTTAAAATATTTTATAAGGAGTGTGTGGATGGATGAATGCAGTTGCTCTTATAAAACTAACTGGTTGTGTACATTTCAAAGAAATCTATTACTATTACTTGCTAAATTTAAGTAACATATATATAAATATAATATATTTTAAATAATTAATCAAAGTAAATGTATAGCATTTGCTTTGAATCAGGGTTAATGAATTTCATCAGCTTTGGGGATGTTCCTTTATTAATTTTAAGACAGCAACATGTTTTAATTCATACCACCTATTGTAGATTCAACCTGATATGGCATTGTGCAAAAGTAATTTTTTTTTAAACAATAGGATAGCAGCAAAACATTTTTTTCCTTTGTACTTAAGTTTACTCAGAGAACAATAAAAACGCAATTTAAAAATACAAATAAAATTAAAGTTCAAACAGAATTCTGTTGTTTCAGTTCTTCCTTGTGTAAAAAAAAAAGTTTGTAGTAATTTTTTTTTTGGAAAGGATCATTTAAAGTTATTTTTATACCATGTGATTATTATCACGTCCAAAATAACAGAGACTTAAGTAAATTTAATTGAAACTTATTGAAATTACTATATCATTAGATGGAATGGGTTGGGTTTTTTTTTCAGTAACCTTTTGACACAAGCGTTGTTTTTTTAATGATATATATATCATTGTGAAATATCAAGGATGAGCAAGAATAATACACATTTTTAAACCTGGATCAGTGCGAGAAAGCATTACATGACTTTAGCCAGTCTATTAATCTGTTAAAAGATTTAAGAAATAAGCATGACCTGTGATTTTAAGACAGGCAATCAGTTCATATATAGTTTCATCAGTATTTAAACAGGATAAATAAGATCTGCCTTATTAATTCATATTTTAAAATAAATGATCCACAAGCGACCCTGAATTAAAAAGGTAGGCTATTGTATTTTTAACCAATGTATTTTCCCCTAAACTTAATGCTTTGGCTCATAAAAGAATGGTTACAGTTTGGAAGCATTCTTTTAGGAACTTTTTTGCTCCAAAAGAAAATTTGGTATGTTAAAATACAAACGTATTACTGACATTTACATATCATCACTAGTGTAATTCGCTAAACATGTTAGTCTGGTTTTTTTTTCAATTTTATTAAAGCATCTTAACGTCCAGTAAAAATATTGTTTTAAATTGCATTAGTGGAAAAGTACATCTTCTGTCACATGATCCAACATTTAAAAAAAAAAAAAAATTTATTTTAAAATAAAATGTATTATTTAAGCCGTTAGAGAGTTACTGAAAGGACTTTTTGAGACTTATTTGATAACTCTGGAAAACAAATTGAAGCTGATACAAGCACAAATACTCTAGGAAAAGTTGTGTACATAGCTCAGATATGATCTTAATGGTTTGATAATTAAATAACTATTGAAATGATGTATTGTAAGAGACCTTGCTTACTCTCTACTAACTTTCATTTATATCTGGCAATCACTAAGGAAACAACTCAGGTGATAACATTTGATGATTAAAGTCTTGCTCTTTATTGAGTTGACACTTCGCTTATACTTTGTCTCATCTCGCAACTCTGACTGCCCTCTTCCTCTACCGTCGCTGTTCTCTACCTTTGTCTGCTCTCTGTCGTTGCCTATCTCTCCAATCTAACCGTCCCCTCTTATAGGTCCACCAGCCAACCAAGGCGTCGCTAGAGATTACTCCCCCTACCTTCTTAAGTCTTGATTTATCTGCTACGCGCCAAACACCTGGACTGAACTCTGCCGTGGGTTTTGCCCCTCATCCCTGCCCGCTGCATTCCTCGCCTTAATTTATTTGGTCAGTCTTCGACTGTGGGTTTACCCCGCTCCGCTGACCTCCATTGTGTTCCACGTCTTAATTTATATGCTACCCGGCAAACACCTGGACTGAACTCTGCCGTGGGTTTTTCCCCTCACCCTGTCCACCTGGACTGAGACTGAACTCTCTACAGTATTAAAGTGTGTAATCAAGTGATGATGTAATTGGATTGAAAAATTTAGCATATGCCATCTTTTTACAGATATTTAATTAAACAAAACTGTTACACTTATTTTTTAAATATTAATTTCAATGAACCGATTTTGGCAGAAATTATAATAAAATAATAAAATAGATATACTCTGTAATACTCCAGGATCCTTTTGAAAAAAGAAACATAACCATAAAAGTAAACTTGATATGAAATATACATTAGGCATTATTAGAAACACATTAAAATAAAAAATAAAAATTTTATTTTTTTTATTGCCTGGCAACCTTCAATTCATTTTATGTTATGACAAAAGTAATGGCGATGAAATTAGATATATCCATTAACAAATCTATAGACTTTATCATAAATCAAAAAAGATAACATTAACAGATTTTAATAAATGCCACACAGAAAAATTATAATTGTATGCATGGTAAACAAAGACTAGTTTAGTAAACAGCTGCCTTATGATCAGGTTAGCTAGCACTTTAAAGAAGTGCCAAATTTTATATGACACTATAATGTAAGTTTGACTTCTCAGAACAAGGGCCAGATTTGAGACTGGGAAATTCAAGCTCTGTGAAGCATTCATCAGCACCGAAATACACAATGGATTACTGTAGAATACCATACTGGTAAAATCATATTAATCAATGGGATTCGAGAAACATAAAGTAAAAAAAAACTCTTTTGGTTACATATTCTACATTGAATGTTGTTTAAAGCTCACCAAGAACTGAAAGTAAAATTTAAACCCAAAGATAAAATAATATCATAGGCGATAAATGAAATGGAGATTTCATTTATGATGTATAATTGTATAATATCACTTTAATTTCCAAAAAATATACCCCTGTGCCTCCCATAACAACAAAAATGACATCCCAAAAATTGTTTCAATTAAAATCAGGCAACAACCAAGATCATCATGTGACTATAATATCAATTAACAAAACAGGACTTCTGAACTTGGTTAATAAATGTTGCTTTGCATATTGAACAACAAGGTTTATATAACAAGGTTATACAACAAGGTTTATATATTTCCTTAATGTTTAATTCAAAGAAGGCTATCTTAGTAAAGCTGACTGAGTCATGAGAAATAAAATTGATCCATTTTTATGCAATTTAATGAACTGTTTTAAGTTTTATTTATGACTTGAAAAAAGATGGCTGAGTGAAGTAGTTTTTATCACTAAATTTCAAAAGCCTGAGTTGGGTTGTGGACAATTTTTAACATGTCCCATAGTAAGTACTCTTCAACACATAAGTTGTTTAGAAAATTTGAAATCACTGATAATAATTGGGTTTAACACATAGTTGTTTATAAAATTTGAAATCACTGATAAAAATTGAATTTTAAAATTTTGGGTCACAGGGAAAAAGCATGGGAACCTTTGAGTGACATAATATGCCCGGGCTGTAAGAGTCTAGACTCAGCCCTCAATAGAGGATGTAACATTATTAATGACATCAAACAGACACTTTTTAAATTAACTTTATTTCAATGTAAAAGGCTAGATTAAAACAGCCTTCTCTTAGTAAATTACTGAAAATATTTGTTTCTTTTTTCCTTTGATTATAATTTTTAAATTAGGATATTACAATGATATCTTTCATTTCATACCATTAATACTGATTATAAAATGGTGAGATACATGTTTTCTGTACACAATATAGGAGAGAAGTGCACCAGTACGTCCCAGGCATGTAACAATAATAAATTGACTCTTTCTATTAACATTTTTCTTAATGATAAAAGACACCATTTAAAGCCACAGTTATGCAGTTTTAAACATAATTTTGCAACCATGAAGGAAGTTTGCCCATATTTAAGCAAAATCTTTTAATATCAAATACCTTTAATCACTAGCCACCGAATTAGGAAGGAATATTTCATAATTTTTAAATAATTTTAAAAGCAGTTATTAATTTGAACCTTTTTTTTAAAATCAATAATTTTTAAAAAAGAAATGTTTTACAGTGAAACAAATGGTTATTAAGAAGTAATGTAGAGAATAAATATCCATTTGACCAAATGAAAATTTAGATACAAATTTAACTTAATTAAGGACATCCAAAGACAATTTTATAGCCCTCACACCAAAATTAACAAGGAAAATTAAATAAAATAACAAAAAAAATCATAGTTGGTTTCTCGATACTATTTTAAAAGGAAATAATTGGAAGGAACAAATGGCATCTTCACAACCTCTGCATCAATCATATTTTGTCTCACTTCAATCTTGACCTGGGTGCCGTTCTTAGAGTGATGGGTCTTGACATAACCCATAGAAACATTTTTCTTTAGAGTTGGTGATGGGCACCCACTGGTGGTTTCCCCAATTAGTTCAGACTCATCCTCTGAAAAAATCTTGGCATGGCCTAATAGTACAAAACAAAAAGGGATTAATTCTGCTCATTTGTTCTTTTAAATTAAAATCAATGCATGTATTTAAAATATACTGGAATGCACACTTACCTCTCACGGGTATTCCTGTGGAAATAAAGCCAACCCTTCTCTTCTCAGGTTTGGATTTTATCTGCTCGAGAATTTTATTGGCACCAGGAAAATCAGATTTGGCCCTTCGAGCTTTACCTGAAAATAGCATTTCAACATCAAAAATTGTTTAAACGTCATTACTATTCCTAAGTAAGTCCTGATCATCAAATTTTTTTTAAAGAATTCGATGCTTCAATTTCGGTTCCCACTTACAATAATATCTTTCAATTCATGCCCTAGAGCAGAGCTCTGCAACTGGTGTACCTTTGTGTTTCAGATGCCATGAAAATGCCTCCAAGAGAAGGAAAAGGAGAGTAAATATAGGACTGTCAATATAATAAAACTGTGTTGCTACAAAAGGGACATGGGTTACAGCCTATTACAAAGCTGTCAAAATCTATGATAACAGAAATGTGCCTAAAACAGACAGTTAATATTATAGAGCAATACAGTTTAATCTTATACCCTTTAGCATAACACACCATTATGAAATTTAGCTACATTATGTTAAGTATATTTGTGCATGTTTGGACATATTGTGGTGTGCCACGGAATTCTGGGTAAGTCCTAGGGTGTGCCATTAATGAAAAAAAGGTTGCTGAGCTCTTCCCTAGAGTATAAATTTGGAGAGGATTTTTTTAATTCCAAATAACTTTTTCATAAATTCACCCAGGAGCAGATGCCAGCCCCATAGCAGGTAATTAAAAATGCCCTAGGTTCTGACCATGTCAGACACTCACTAACAAGCCAGGTCAAATTAGCTTCAACAGGAGTAGTAGTTTCGTCAATGTCACTACCATACAAGCAAAGGCCTGCCTCAAGCCTGAGACTATCACGTGCTCCTAGACCAATCATTTTCACAGAAGCCTTTGATGATGATAATAATGTGGTCACAACACTGTCAGCTAATGCTGTTGGGATTGATATCTGAATGAAAAAATAGAAATAATATTTTTGTTAACTAAATTATTTATTTAAAGCAGTAACCCAAAAGGTATTTAAGAAATTATAACTATTCATCATCAGTGTTTTGTTCAGATTTAATAAACCCCAACATTTTACAAGATGATGAAAAAGGTGAAAAATAATTACCTCAACACCGTCTTCTCCTGTGTAACCACACCTTGTCACTCTGCATCCATTTGCATTGCATACTTTTGAGACAACAGTTGTCATAAATGGAAGATTTTTTAGATCAAAGTCAATATAAGGCTGCAAAACATTCACCATCTTAGGGCCTGATAAGAATAAAACTTAAATATTTAAAATCTATTAAAAATGTATTTTACAACAACAATAAATACTTAATTAAGTGTGATAAAATTGTAATAAGTTTACAAAATATTTATGGTAAAAATGTCAGACTCAAACAACCAATATTTTCAGACTTTCACTTACTTCATTTTTAACAGATAGAGTTTAATTAACTTTTATCCTTTTCACTGCATTTTTTTGAAATGTATTTTTTAAATTAATTTGTTTACTTATTTGTGGTTAGGTATATCAAGATATTAAGATATTTCATAGTCTATGTCATCAGTTCAGAAATAAATTACTTTTGAACAAATAAAATAATATCAAATTGCAAAAGCTTATAATAAAAGACTATAATCAATATCACCTTGCAATGCAATAAGAGTACTGTCAATAACAGATAGATTGAGATCAGCACCAGCTTTTTTAAAGTGTTTCTCTTTGTCCTGATGAATAGGAAACATGATTTTTTTTTTTTTTTTTTTTTTTTTTTTTTTTATTTTTTTTTTTTTTTTTTTTTTTTTTAAAGATTATGTTATCTGTGAGCTTAACCAATTTAATTTGAATTCATGTTCATTTCATTTATATAACATTAATTAAACACTAATTTTTATAAGGATGCTGACTACAAGTAATTACAATCATTCCAATAACCTTGTTTTTCTTTTAACAAGTAGAAATGACCCTTACAATTGTTGTTAAGAGCAGCTGAAAACTCCCAATTTGTTATAAACATGTAGTTATTTGCATAAGTTATTTTCTGAACTCACAAATAAAATTCCTCATCTCATCAATTATTGGTTTGTGTGCAGAATATTTAAGAGTTGTCTACATGTTCTTTAAACAAATTATATTATTGAATACCAACATAGTTCACATCATTAAAATAATTACGCCATAAAATTAAAAGTATTTTTACAATTCATAATTCACTAAAAATTAAATAATTAAATTTAACATGACATAAAACGATAATGACGAATTTTTCAACCTTCATATGAGCAAAATCTTTATCTGCGCATCCTGCATTTGAAACCACATAAAGGTACCCCTCACTGGCATTGTTGACAATCAGATCATCAAGAATACCTCCTTTATCATTTGTAAACACTGTTAAAGATCCCTGGTTTTCCTTAAGACCTTTTTTTTTTTTTAAAGTATAATAAGAAGGAGCACATTTATTTTGCTGCAGAACTTTAATAAAAACATTTTTAAAGCATTGGCAAGTCAGAGTTGAAGCTTTTATCTACAAAGGTCTGCATTTGTTTGATTTAAAAATAAACATTTTAAAGATTTTATTTTTATTACTTTATACAAACTGAGCATGTAGTGATCACTATTAAAGTGTACAAGTACCTTCTATATCAGTAACGACAAGACTTTCTATAAACTTTTTTCTGTCTTTGCCATCTACTCGAGTTTGTAACATGTGGGCCACATCAAATATGCCAACTTCTCTGAACAAAAAAAAAAAAAGAAAAAAATGAATTTTTATTTTCAGAATTTATCTACTTGCCTTCCATTTCAAAATTGAACAATTGATAACATTCAGTTGATTTTAAGTATTCCGACGCGACCTTACCTGTCAATTGCCTAAAACAAACCTGTTTACCCTCAAACTCTTAAAATCGTACAATATCATCACAAAAGCGTTCAATACATTATCTTAATAGTAAAAAAATAAACAGAGTATATAATATGTATACAAATCAAAATCGTACATTGTACGCCAAAATCATAAGAGTAAACAGGTCTGCTAAGATAAATCTAGTACAAAGGAAGAATCCACTATCAAAATTATTTCAATATCCATTGCACCAAGTGATAATGAGCCATTTACAAAAACTTACAACATAATGCTAAAGCTAAAAATCACAAAACGTTATTAAACTAGGAAATTTTCATTAAAATTTCTATAAAGCTAAAGTGGTTTTTTTATAACTGTAGGTTATGGTTACCATTGTCATTTCTTATTTTTGGATAGTGTGCCTCCCATGTGTTCCTGATTAATTATTTCATACTACAGGCACAACATATCTTTCAGCTGACACTTCCATGTAAAAAAAATTAATGCAGGTCTATTTTTTAATTTTTTTAAGACCTATTTAACATATTTCTTTTTTTTTTTTAATATTGAAATAACATGTACAAATGCTTTATACATCTTTTTATTGCATGCAAATCGTGACAGTGAATTACTGGCACAAAAGATGAAATATTAAAATTACTAAGTTACTAAGCCGCCATCCATAAATGAAGTTTGTACTATTTGTGCAGAATTCAGGACCCTTACCATTTATTCATCATCATAAATTTGTCACATTGTATAGACACCCCCACAATACCTTGTGAACCCCCTCCTCCCCATGAGATGCATGACATCATATATTATGGATGACACCTAAGCAAGTGAAATGAACAATTGCTAAATGCCAATAATGCAAATGGATTTTTGGAAAAGATTTTAAAATGTTGGTAGAATATAGGAAGCTTCCTTACCTTCGTACATGTAGATGCTCCTCAATAATACCTGTTTTATACTGAACAGGCATTTCCCACCCAGCAAATGGGACCATTTTAGCTCCGTGTGAAACATGGAAGTCATACAAAGATGTTCTTTTCAGCGTTTGGGTCTATGGAAGAAAATTGTATACACTCATTATTTTGTTAATGAATTACACAGTGCAATGTTGTTCAACAAAGATCCATAAACTATGTATGATAAGTTATATAGAAAAAGTATTAGTAGATCAATATAAACTTTTTAAAAGCAGTTTAAAATAAACCAAATAAGCATTTACACTACTTTTTAAACCTGTCAAACACTGATCATATATACATACATTTTACTCAAATTCCACTTTTATCCCCTCAAACCCTTTGCTCCCTGTCCACTAACATATCTCACTTTTCTGTCCCTCCTTTACTTTCTCACCTCACCTCTCACCATACTCTATCCTCACGTCTTCTCCAAACATATCTCACTCAACCTGCCTTATACCCATTCCCCATCACCTGCTGATCCTTTGCATTTCCCCCTCATCATTTATTATCTCTAATGATTTGTCCCTAACCCCACTAGCCCCCAAACTCTACCCTTCAACTCTAACTGACCATCTCATTATTCCCACACTCCTCATATCTCCTACCATCTGCACCTTGATCCAAAAATTGGGTCCTTTTCCTGGTTCCTTACCCTCAATTGCAGAAAATTTTATCAGAGCAGAGCACTCTAAAAATTACTAGATCAAAAGCCCTGATCATGACAGTCTGGGCTCAGAGCATGGGCGCCCGCAGAAGGGGGGCAAGGGGGGCACCCCCCCCCCCCCCCGGATTGATTAAAACAATTTTAGACAAAAATAGACAAAAAATGTATTACAGTAAAGAGAAAATAAAGAGAAAGTAACTAAACTTGATACGCTACAGTAAATTAATACTACAATAAAACAATACGAAAAACTGTTTGCCCCCGTGGAAATTTAATCGATTTTTTAGCCTCCCCCCCCTCTTTCATAGAAAGTTTTCTGCGGGCGCCCATGGCTCAGAGTATTGAATTTTTGTTATTTTGAATATGGAAATATTGAAATTAAATTCTTATTAGAGCCAACACAAGTACATATCAGCTATCACTAGGACTAGGATGATCTAACTAGGATACTTATTATGTTTCCTATATTGGAATAAGCTCCAAACTTTTAATACTTTCATATGAAATACTTTCATTTCAAATTTACCTATATTAATAGATTTAAACTAATTTAAGATTCCAAATATATTTAACTTGACTAGACAACATAATTCACAGATGCATTGAATAGACCTGTGTTTCCTAAACTTTTAAGTTTTGAGGACCAGTGGATAAGTTTCAAAATTACAGCAAGATTGGTGCCAGATTTATTAGTTATATTTTCTTTTTTATTTGACCATACATATTCATGTTAAGCGGACTGACAATGTAAGCCTCACAATCTAGCGCCTGTCCACCAACCACCATTTGGGGAATGCTGTTTATGTTTTTACAGTTGTTAAAATTAGTTGGTTTAAAAACTACAGACTACAGTACACACAGTCTTACTATTACTAAGTTACTAAGAATCTTAAAAGACACTCTCAGTCTTAGTCTACAAAAACTGCTATAATTTTTAAATCAACTGTCAATAGTCAATGCACCATCAAATATATAATAAATGTCATACTGTCATACTTGTAATTTTATTAATATAATAATAGGCCTATCTTATCTATAAAATCATCATTGTAATGATTGTAGTTTTGTGTACCAAGAATAAGAAGAAGAAGAATTGTGCCATTTGTGGATTTTAATTTTATTTATTGTGCCCGGGCCTGGAGGCAGGGCCTGCTAGTGCATGGACCTGGATTTAATTTGAATGTAATAAAAAAATGACAATGACTAATGATTCTATGATGACCAATAAATAGTGGCAATGGCAATAGTCAACAATGTGGTAGGCCTATACCCAACAATGTAACAGTAACAGTACCAGTCAACACAGGACACACTGTGACTGTGACTGTCACAGTAAAAACTGTCACACAGGCCCTATAATTAAATTATTCAACAGAAATTATTATCCGAATTATTATTATTACCTGTAGCGGCTTAGTGGCAAAATATCTCATTTTCAAAACATAGTTTAAACTTAGATGCCAACGTGTAATACTATTTTTACAGGCCATCATTGTCATCATTAGTATTATTATTGTTCACCAAACGAACTCGGCTGCAAGTCTTTACTACGTTGTAAAACAGCTGAGTTTTCAGCCACTCTTTTCTTAATTGGCCTTCAACTTTGACCCTTGATCTTTTTTTCTTTTTTTTTTTTTTAAATGATCAGCCAGGACAGTGGTTCTCAGCCTTCCTAATGCCGCGACCCTTTAGAGGACCTCATGTTGTGACGACCCCCAACCATGAAATTATTTTCGTTTCTACTTCATTACTGTAGACTACATGTGTTTTCCGATGGTCTTATGTGACCCCAGTGAAACGGTCATTCGACCCCCCAAAGGGGTCGCAACCCATCAGCTGAGAACCGCTGAGCCAGAATAAAACGCATTTTTCATTTCTATCACTACGACTATGGACTATGGTCATTGATACTTTCTGTCTTAATTAATTCCTTTGCTTAATTTCCTTGTGCGCATTACATTTAAATTTAAAAGCAAAACCACATTCAGTGCTATAATAATAATTAATAGAATATAATCAATGTTTATAACCGATTCCTTTAATTTATCTCTTGTAGATTCTAGCACGAGAAAAAACAAACTATAAATTATGAACTATAAAAATAAATATTGACTAAATAATATTATTTTAACTTTAAATAAGCCAAGTAGAGCCGTCGTGACAAGCTGAAATAACCGGAAGCCTTAACTTCATCTACAAATACTGCAAATAACATTCTACAAATACTGCATGGACTTTTCGGGACATAATTTCAATCAGTTCTTCACATATAGTTTTGGATAAATAAGAAGAATTTCCTTTTCCAGAATTTCCATATTTCGCAATGTGTGATGCTATATACACATTTTTCTTGTGGTGCCTCCCCCCCCCCCCCAATGCTTGGTTCCTTTTCCAGAATTTCCATATTTCGCAATGTGTGATGCTATATACACATTTTTCTTGTGGTGCCTCCCCCCCCCCAATGCTTGGTGCCATAGGCACGTGCCTTGTTTGCCTAATGGTTAATCCAGCACTGGCTGGATGATCAGATTGTTTGACTGTCCGACTGTAGAACCGGCGGACGGTCAGATGGTAAAACAACGCCGGCCTTATGTAAACTTTCACCCTGTGCGAAGCACCCGTTCGGCGAACCCTTCCCTGCGCCTGTATGGCTCCACCCTTTTTCCGATTACGACGTATGCTATGGAACACGTGTTATGATGCTAACCATACGAATTTTAACATGCACATTAATTTCTGAAATAATCACGGGTGTGGACCACATATTCAAGTCTTTAGCGGAAACTCAACAGCTTCCAACAAAGATGTCTGCGTCGATGGCAGGACAAGGTGCATAACACAGAGGCCTTGGAACTTGCAAAAATGTGTTGCATATTCTCCGCTCTTAGCAAGAGGCGCCTACGCTGGTTAAGTCATGTAAGGAGAATGGAGGAAGGTCGTATTCCAAAGAAGCTGCTGTATGGAGAGTTGGCAAAAGGGACAAGACTTATTGGACGGCCACGGCTGCGATTTATGGGCTTTGCAAAAAGAACGCAAGGGAAGCCAAAATAGAAATCAACGAACAGGAGATCATTGCTGAGCAACGCTCCAGCTGGCGAATAGCAGTGTATGAAGGAGTCAAAAAGGCAGAAGGTACACGAAACGAAGCTCTTGCAAAAGAAAAAACGATACGGAAGGCCAAATCTAACTAGGAGTCAAAATTCTAGTTTGCCGTTTCAGATCGGCCTATTGAGCAATTCGTTGAAGTGTACATAACTAATCCATCGTTTCGCGAAGATGGAAGAATACCATATAATAATTTATTAAATGAATATAAAATACGGTACAAAATTAAATATACAGATATAAAATCTATACTAACTTACAGTACGTCAAGTAAATCCTCAAAAGATAACAAATATTAATACACGACACACATAGACACACACACAAAGAGTAATATCTTGTAAGGCTTCTATAAGTATATTAAGTTTTGTAATATCTCTCGTGCTTAGGGAATCTAGCAAATCTCTCTTCCGGCTGGGAAAGCTGTCGGCGTATATACAGAGACGATCTTAGAAACTTCCATAAAAGAAATTGCATCCCCCGATAGCATTCTTTAAAACAAACTAGAACATAAACAACTTTTACCCAAATCAAGGAAGGGGTGGGTAGTGGTAGAGCGCTACACATTTGATTGGGTGACGTCTATATTTTTTTTTAAAGGTGGAGGGGGGAGATATGAAGTGGAAATTTCAGCTCTACGTTGATGCAAAATTAGCCCAATAAAATCGAATCGTGAAAGCTCTGCTAAATTTTGTATTTCACAGGCAGGCAGGCAGGCAGACAGGCAAGCAGACAGACAGACAGACAGACAGACAGACAGACAGACAGACAGACAGACAGACAGGCAGGCAGGCAGGCAGGCAGGCAGGCAGACAGACAGACAGATAGACAGATAGACCGATAGACCGATAGACCGATAGACCGATAGACAGATAGACAGATAGACAGATAGACGGGTAGACGGATAGACGGATGGATGGATGGATGGATGGATGGATGGATGGATGGATGGATAGTTAGATAGATAGATAGATCTAAAAGTACACCCCACCCCCCCCCACCCCACCCCCCAAAAAAAAGTGTCGCCAGGGGCATACTGCCCGCTCGTCCTGTGCAAACGGTGACAATTTGAAAAATGAGGAATGGATATAGCACATGGATGAGGAAGAAATATAAACTTTACTCGCTGCTGCCGTCATTGGCAATTTTTTTTTTTTAAAGGGGGGGGGGTGGTGGGAACAAGCCTATTACCTATGGGTGCTTAAGACTAAGTCCGGCTGCTATTGGTTTACAATTTACTCAACATTTCATTCGTTTAACTGTTACATTAAGATTTTAAGTATCACTTTCAGTGTCAAGGTTTTTATTGATTTTTTTTAAAAAAATCCGTTCGTGAGCAATTTTTTTTTTGGTCCGGGGGGGGGGGGGCACTTGGCTTTCCCGAGATATAGCTGAAAGAAAACCTGGCAAGGGTTAGTGCCTTCAGAGCGAGCAAAATATTCTTTCACCCTTCCATGGAAAAAAAAACAACTCTACATTGGCCGAAAAAGCTGCCCCTCTGTATCACGCCACTGACAAGAAATACATCATCAAAACAAAACAGCAATACTATAACTATGAGATATAATAGTGCCAAAAAAATAATTCTAATGGAGTGAGGGTGGAGGGAGCTCATTTGTATGTATGCTTTGAGAAGAGTTAAACAAAATGTCGTGATTGCAAGGATTGAAAAATGTAAAATAATTTAAAAATTTAGCTTCAATTATAAAAAGACAATCAAGGACTGGAGCATGCTTCTAAAGGAACAGTTGAGGCGACAACACTTGACAGATTTGTGTCTATTTAATCAGGGCGCAGGCCTTCAAAATCCTATAGTTCCTGATATCCTTGCTTAGCAGCCATTGCAACCAGGGAAATATCCTTAGCACAGACAGACACAGAAACATTGCAAATCCCGCTACATACATAGGAGCTAGAATGATCAATACATTGATCGTGGACCCTTTTAATCTATAGAAGAAGAATTAATAATACCAATATTTTGGATGGCTCTATTGAAATTGTCTATTTCAAAATTGTATCTTGAATTTGATTAAGTTTAACAACAGTTTATATTTAGACTGGCAATGTTTTGTTAACATTTTACCCCCCCCAAAAAGTTATTAAAAAATACTCGAAAAAATGAGGGTTCAATTGTCATTGATATACATCAGATACATCAGGAATATAACTATAACCCTTTCTGAGTAGATAACTGAACAAAGTCACAAGTTGTACATTTGATTTTGAATATTAATTAAGCGAAAATTATTTGATTCTTTTTTCTAACCAATCAAATTTGGCGAAGTTTAATGGCCGCACCGCTTTGTGTGGTTACAGCGGAAGTCAAACAAAATAACAGAAAATGCTTTATCTTGAAGACTATTTAGAACGTACGTATTTTTATCCGACAATAGAGGTTGAAATATACGCTACAAATTAATTTAAATGCGTTTAAGACTTACAATAACGTCTACGTTTCATTTCGTTTGAATTTATTAAAACACCACACGTATACGTCATAAACCGCAAAATTCTACTTTCACTTTTCGTTTTCAACCTGTTTCGGCCTTATTAAAAAAATAAATACTGCTTATGTTTGTTGACTAATTTTTGGTTTTGCTTGAGAAATTTTAGTTCATAATTTTATCGAATTCTTTTTCAAAATAAAGGAGCCATTTTAAGAGCTTAACATATTAATATTATGAACTTTTTTTAGTTTATAGTATAATTTCAAGTATTAAATTTAAATAACTAGACTACTCATTCATTAATTATTAATTTAATAATAATTAAGTATAGTTTAATTATATTCATGTCATAGTATAATAATATATATTAATATATAGAGTATAGGCTTATCTAAGTAAAGGACTAAATTATTTTTTAAAATAGATTTTTGGTTATGCCTACTTTCAATACTGCATCTGCATATATAATTAATAATAAAAATAAAGTGGTACATAAAGTAATCAAAAGCCTCCTCTGACATTTCCCTACTATGCACACAGAGCCATTACCCCACCCTCTCTCATAATTCTAATCTTTCCCTTTAACGTTAAGCCATATCTTACTCTTTTCCCCTTTCCCAGTCCCCTTCATTATCCTCAAAACAATTTCCCCCCTCACAATTTTCCCCTTTAATTTCTCCCTCCCCTGACCACCATCCCGCACAATTACACCTTTACCCTCTTACCTTTTCCTCCCTTGATTTCTTACAACTTTTCTCTCCTTACTCTCTAAAATTACACTCCCCATTGATCCTCTCCTCTAACCTGACCCATATCTGTTTAACTCCTACTTTCTCCACCTAACATTTCCCAGCAACCCTCATCCTACTCTCTTTTTCATGTTCTCCACCCTCAAACCCTGCCTGTTCCTCCTTATCCTCTATTTCTCTGTATTACCCATCAAACTCCCAATGACATCAGATGCCATGTTCTTTCAGTCTCTTTATGGGCTACTCACCTACTCTCCCTATTCTCCCCTATATTCCCCCAACTCACACACACACTAAATCCTTTCATGTAAAGAACAAAAAGTAAACTTTGAAAAACATTAAGTTTTGAAAAAAATTATAGTTTACTCTCTTATCTCTATTAAATACAATTTGGGGGAATTAGTCACTGTGGTGTTCTTTAACAAAAATACTAGTACCTTCTTTTATAATATGAAATTGCAACAACAAAAAATTATGTATGGTCATTCACCCTTGCTCAATTATTTCATTCTCATCATTTCCAGTTTTCCTTTTTTTTTTTGAATCTCCTAAAATAATCTTTTATTTGTCATACTTTTTTTACCCAAAATTTTGATAAAAATCAGTGACCTATCCACTCCACATCACAGGGATCTGAAGTAGATTGCGTATCAGTAGACCAGGTGCAACCATGGGCTCAAGCATAAATGAACATGAATTTTCCCCAGACATTTTGTTTTTTTATGCAATTGCCCCTTCCAACTGCACTGCATTACACATCAAATGAAACCACTTGATCTGCACAGCTCATATTTAACATATAGCTTATACATGATGAATAACTATGATTTTCAAGTGATTTTTGGACTGAAGCAATTCCAAGTTTAATTCATTTATACAAAAAGTCTGTGAATCCTTTTCACCCTTGCTTGAGCAGACGGCAATCAATAATTTTTGTTTATTAAAGATCACCTAGTTTATGACAATTCATTTTTAGTTTTCAAGTTGTTATAGAAACATTTTTGTGAAATCTGTTTACTAGAAAACAGATAATATTTAACTAATATTAGTTATAATTGTGTAAAAAAATGGACCATGTAACTTCCCAGATTAAAGTGGGACCTATTTGCAATTCAACTGCTAATACCCACTTTGACAACCCAAAACTAAGGATGTGACCTATCCAATAGTGCTACCTATACGCTAGTACAAATTATATTCTTTTTCCTTTTTGCCATTTCTTCACAAATTGAATTCTTTATTTCCTAAATTCTTTTCATTACAGTTATTGAAAATCTTCCTATGGAAATGAGGGAAAAGTTGACAGAAATGAGAGAAATGGATTTACAAGTTTCCAGTTAGTGTTTTTCTATCTTGAAATGTGCTTGTCACTTAATATTGAAGAAATAATAATACTTTTTTTACAAAAAGTCAATTTGGATTGAAAACATCATTTTGTTCAAATACCGAAAGGTAATAAAAATGTATAGTAATTTGATGATAAAAATTATCACACGTAAAAACATAACTTTTTGTATCCTAAATGATTTTTCTATTAATGATATTTTTCCGTTGATACTATAATCTGTACATTTTTCTCAAACAGATACTTTAGATACTCTTGACGAAAATGTGAAAACCTTCTTTAAGAAATGCCAACAGCCAAATAGTAAAAAAGAATGGCGAGAAGAACAGTTTAAAAAAATTAAAGAGGTTTGTAGTTACAGAACATATATTATGCTCTAATATGTTAATGCTTGACATCTGCTTAAACAAAACAATTTCATAAAACAAAATGGTTGTGACAGTGAGTGTAAGTCTAAATCAGTGAATAAGCCTTTTGATATGTGAATGTACACAATTATTTAATTCTTTACAGGAATATTACAAAGCCTTAGAAGATACAGATGAAAAAGTTCAACTAGCAAACCATATATATGAGCTGGTAATTACATGGCATATACTAAAATAGTTTACATCTGAAACTTTTAAGAAACAACTTTTCATATTGTCATTTAGTTAATTATTTTAACATTTTTAAAGCAATAGCTTATTGTTCTTATGTGCTTAAAAATTATTCCTATTCCTAAATAGGTTGATAGACATTCAAGAAGATTAGACCAAGAGCTATCAAAATTTAAAATGGAATTGGAGGCTGATAATGCAGGAATCACAGAAGTGTTGGAGAAAAGTATGTGGTGGCCATTTTGGTTTAACAATTTGGGAAGTAACTTATAGCATAGAGGAATAGAACGGTGTGTACAACACGATGAGGCCTGCATCTGGTTTAATGGCCCTCAAAAGCTTCTGAAATTGTTTAAATTTGTGTAAAAATATTGAAATGACTAGTTTACTTTCATATCTATTCAATCTTGTCACCAGGTAGACTAAGATTATGAAAGAATTTATGAAAGTAAAAATAATTGAAAATGAACTGCTTTTTTTTTTTTTTAGAAATGTTTACATTACTGATGCTCTTTATGTAATTTAAAAAAAGGCCTCTGACAGAAACTCACAAAACATCTCCTGGTTATTTTGATATCTTTTATGTTTTATGAAAGTAAAAATAATTGAAAATGAACTGCTTTTTTTTTTTTTTAGAAAGGTTTACATTACTGATGCTCTTTATGTAATTTAAAAAAAGGCCTCTGACAGAAACTCACAAAACATCTCCTGGTTATTTTGATATCTTTTATGACAATATTTTCTCGACCCCCACCAACTACCCGAACACAAATTAAATGTTAACAACTCTGATGGAGGAAATTATTGTTTATAATGCAAAGGTTGACTTGACTTATTCATCATTCAAACTGCTAACATTTTCCAGCCCCATATTCTCCAGACTTAGTTAAGAGTGAGCTAATCATTCTTTTGTAAGTAGAGTGGAAACTGCATTTCTCTGCTTGTTTTTAAAGATTTTAGTAGTGCATCTCCTGCTACGATTTTCCTTTGAAAATCAATTCAGATACAATTCTACTGTTGCCAGTTCGGCCATGATGTCAAACCTGTGGTTGAGTCATGGAAATGGATAAAAAGATGTGTTAAATTTAAACACTTAAACTGTTTGATAGTTTATCTTGCAGCCACCCAACACAAACTCATTTGAATGCTTAAAATGTCTTTCCAGGATCTTTAGAGCTTGACAAGCCACTTCCTAACTTCACAAATCATAAATCTGAAAGTAAGTTGAGATGAAAATTAACGGCTAATGTGAAGAGATAGCACTCTGGTTCCAATAGGGTCAAAACCCATGTTAGGGATAAGTTTAGGGTTCAGGTTAGGTTTAGGGATAGATTTAGGACATAAGGTCGCGGGTCGCTGCAACGAAGGTAAAAAAACGCTGTGCTATCTCTTCACATTTACCAAATTAACCACATGTTAAAATGATCAACCGGAAACTTGAGCTCACGACATTAACATATCAGTTAACGTTTCCAACATTTAAGTTTTTTTTTGGTTATCTAACATTTTTTTTAAATTTCTCATATTTCATTCATAATTTCAATCAATAAGTAAAACTTGTAATAACTTTGATCTCAGAGAGACGACTGACACACACTCAGTCCTCAGTCACAAACCACACAGAAAAACGACCAGCAACAGATGTCCTCTCATCGCTTGCCAATGAGGTGGTGAGGGAGTCTTTGGGTCCACGGAGGCCAAGTTCATCTTCTAGCTCACCAGCCATGACTATGTTCAGTTCAGGTTCAGGGTCTGGAATATCCTACACTTTGGGCAATATTGGTGCAGGGAACCCAGCAATAGCTGCAGCAGCTTCACAAGCTATAGCAGCCACACAGCAGGTTGTTAATTTACTCTGTAGCACATAAGGGGGCTAATTCTGAATGACTTGGAATATGGATAGCCAAGTTGCTGTGGTTCAAAGCAATTATTTGGAGACCTTTTTATTATATGTCTTGAAATATTGAATATGGGGAGATTTTTACTTAAGTTTGAGTCTTTTTAAGTGTGAGATTTTTCAATATGTTGCAATCCTTTTTGAATTGGTATTGTAAAAAGTAAACTATGTAATGTTAACTTAATATGTAGACTATTTGTTGGCATCATGACTTTCTTTCTTTTTTTCAGTTAGCACAAGGTCGCCGAACATCAAGTATGAAAGCTAGTTATGACTTAATGACCAAAAATCCACCTAAAGAAATTAGTATACCCCAATCTGCATCAGCACCATCAACCCCTGAGCCCAGATCACAGCGCACAAAAAAGTGAGTTGAGGATTCATGAGATATATTTTACTATTATGACTCATATGTTCTCTTTCTAACCTCAATTACAGATATTCATTAAAAGTGCATTTTATCCACAATGATATTTTTGTAACACACCTATGATATCAAGTGTACACAAACAAACAAATATCTCTTTTTTTTTAAATTTATCTTAAGCTGATGTCACTCAGTAACTAAAATTCCGTTTCCAATGCACCTTCAAGACATTAGATATACATCTAATTTTGGTGCATCTTGTTTACTTTGAAATCTCCGTGGCCACTCATATCTGTGATATTCATAATTCTTGGATCAAAATGTGACCCAGAGTGGCCATCTGCATTCTCGTCCTCTGTCTTGCTGATGCCTGCCACCCTACATCTTCTGTAACAAGCTTTTCCAATAAATCTTTTTTAAACTCCTGCCTAGATTTTTTTTATAAAGTATTACATTTACAAACTTTCTAGACAAACAACCAAAGCTGCAGCTTTAGCAGCCCAACAACAGCAACATACAACCACCGGAGCAAATGCTTCTCAACCATCAACACCGCAAGTTACAACAACAGAACCTGAAGATCTGTCAACAGATGTCCAAGTAGAGGAATGGGGAGCAGATCCAAATGAGCCTAGATACTGTCTTTGTAATCAGGTGTCTTATGGTGAAATGGTTGGATGTGATAATAATGATGTAAGTAATTTTTCCCTTTGTTTATATTTTTTATGTGCAACAGATTTAGGTGTGGCCAAGGAGGCACTGGTTGTGGTGAGGGCAGAAAACTGTGAAAATGTACCAAGCTCAACTTTTATCATTATTATAATAATTGAGAGCTTATTCTGTAAACTGCCTAATTTGATATTATAATGTATTTGAGTAAAAAATAACTCAATAACTCTACATATTTCCTTATTTAAAATAAAGTATGTTCCCAATGGGAGTTATGTCCTGTACTTTTGTGCAGCCATTGCGCAGCAATAATAGGTTAGGTAGGAGTTTGTTATTAATGACTATTTAAAATTCAACCTTCCTAATCATTTTTTTATTAGTACTGCAGCTCTATATTTTCAAATGACATCCAACTTTGGTTTTATTTGATAATCAGTTGTATTTGTTCACAGTGTCCTATAGAGTGGTTTCATTATGGATGTGTTGGTTTATCTCAAGCCCCAAAGGGAAAATGGTATTGTCCTCAGTGTACAGCCGCAATGAAGAGAAGAGGACGGCGATGACAAGTGTTTGTGTGTGAATGGGAATATAAGTGGAGCCTGGTGATATAATGTGAATAGATTGGCTGGTGAATATGGACTTCTGAGTCATGTCTTATAGATCAACTTGAGCTTTTGACTCTCCACATTGATAACTGTCATTAACGTTAGTAATATACTCCGGGTCAGGGGTTTAGAAGCACTGGGTGGTACACAAAAATAAAGGTAACTTTTAATATCTATTAGGTAACCATTTATGTCCGTTCAATAAGCTGATTGATTGGTCAGAAAATATATAGGAGACTTCATTCAAGCCGAGTAAAGTAA
Organism: Lymnaea stagnalis; assembly: GCA_964033795.1. Taxonomy (NCBI): domain Eukaryota; kingdom Metazoa; phylum Mollusca; class Gastropoda; family Lymnaeidae; genus Lymnaea; species Lymnaea stagnalis. Next base: position 503,759 of record CAXITT010000452.1, on the reverse strand, counting down.
ATATATAGTGGAACAAGATATCTTTGAGCTGGACAAAAAAAGACAGAACAAATTTAAAGAAAATTAACACTACAATTAAATTATTTTTCTTTTAGCCTAAACATATCTTTTTCCACTATTTGATTATTCAGAAGAGAGAAGAGGCTTTATTGTCATGAGAACAAAACATTTAAGAGAATGCTAGATTAGGTTAATATTGATGGAAATTGAAAAGAGTTAATATTGATGGAATAGAAAAAAACTTGACAAGAATTCCAAAATGGTTATATGTGAAGTATATCTTAAGTATATTTTTGGAAATACTAAATGGTTACTGGTGCTCGTCATTATTACCCGGTACCAAAAAAGCCATCTTTGACTTTGGTTATAGGTAATTTAATTATATTAACTACCAAAATTTTTTAATTGCAGCATTTCGGGTCTGTATATTAACTGATCCCTTATGAATTAGCAGCCATTATTGTTGTCTACACTTGACATAAAGAGAATCTAGTGTTAAGTCAAATCGTTTTAATTCACTAACTAGGCATATTGTGTTTGTACTAATGCTATCAGCATTTCTTACAACATTCTGATACTTTAGTCTAACGGTATGTGAATTCACTTTCCTTTGAAATTCAATTGGTATTCAATTCAATTTACCCCTACATTAATTGAGTTTCATTTTCTGCAACTCACATTACTATCGTATATAAAATATTTGTGCATGTTTACTGATATAGTTCATCAAACTAGGTAAATGAAAAGATGTGTGGAAAAAAAATTTGTATTGGTAAAATTTTATTGTGTGCATTTTATGAAAATGCAGATTTGATAAATCAATTGATATATCAAAAAGCGATATAAAGTTAATAAGGTATATAATATTTTGATATTGTTGCCCATATAGACAGTGCTGTTAACATGTTATGTGTCCCATATATATTAAATCCAGCACGTCATAACTATTTATATTTTTGGTTCAGATGTCATGGCTGTGGGGATGATAATCCTCCAAAATTTTAAAACTGAAACCTTCAATCAATTATCAGAATATTTTAAGATTTCACATGTTCAAGTCCCTTTATATTGTGAAATGAAAGCCATTTGTTACAAGCTCAACAGATTTTGTGGATATGATTAGTTTCATCTTTTTAACATGTTCTGAATAAATTATAGAAATATTTTAGACTTACATCTTCAACTTTAAAATATAGAGTTTGAGCATCCATGCAATAATGGACATATTTATTTTTTGAAGATTCATTACAATTTGTATATATTATTACAAAAATGTATTGAAAATAGCTGGGGTTTTTTCAACTAATAAAACGCACTGTATTTTGTTAAATTAAAAATTAGACAAGCAAGGCATAGCAAATTGTATGAAATCTTCTTAACATGTAAAACTTTTTTTTACAAGAATTAACTATCCCCTACGAAGCTTTTTCACAAATCTTCTTACCATAAATTGCTTCAAAAACATCTCTGTTAATTAACTATCATGATGTGCTTGGTTGATTTAATTAGTTTCCTTTCTGTAAAATATATTTTTCAATGCTAACTAAATTATATAATTGAAATTGTGTGCAAGGATATATAGGAAATTTGCTATGCAATAAATTCATTACCAAGCTACCATTTTTTAATAAATGGGTAGATGCTATGTTTTACTAGAAAAATAATGTTAAATATTTAAATTTAGAAATAATATAAGAAATTAGAATTTGAATATATAAATATCCAGCGCCGTGCTTAAAAGCTTAGGCTTATGATTTATCGCTTGTAACGCTGCAAATATTCATTCCAACATATTTATCATCCAATTTAAAATGAATAAATTATTTGAAGCTGGTGTTACAAAAGTTGATTTTCTTAATATAAGTAAATTATACTTATGTATATACTTTTTATTTCTCGTGTTGGGGAAAAATTTGAAATACTATGATAAAATGCTGAATAGTTTAAGTCCATATGACATACATTTATAGGACACAACAGTTAAAATAATAATTTAATCAACTGTTTTACAAGACATGATTGTTATATGATGTGCAAGCAGATGTGTATAAACAATTGACTTGTTAGGATTATGTTTTTTTAATCTTATTTTTTATTAAGTCCGTATGTGTATAAATATATGTAATTGTCATTCTGCTGTTGATATTCATTTCAGATTGTTTTTTAGAATTGGTCGTGATTAATAAATAATATGTACAAGAAAATAACTTTCTTTCTTTTGAATTTTAGAACCTTGTTGTTTTAGCGATTTTATTATGAAATGTTTTTAAATTGGCAGAAGATTTGAACAGCACAGACCATTATCTTACTTGCAGGGAGTAATATACAGTGGTACCTTGGTATACGTCTGCTTTGGAATAAGTCCAAATTGGTATACGCCCTGTTTGAAAGAGAAAGATTTTGCTTAGTATACGACCTTCATTTGGAATACAACCCGCGTGCATGCTAGAACTTGTATGTGTCAACTACTAGGATGGATCAACTCACTTCAGGCTCTGAGGAGGAGTAGATAGAGGAAGCCCCTACTTCATTAATCAAGGAAATATTTGCTAAATGGATGGATGTCAAAAACTTTGCAGAGAAGTGCCACCCCAACAAATCCCTAACAAGTTGTAATTGTCTGGAATGACCAGACAATGTCACATTTTCGAAACATCCTGAGAAGTCAGAAGCAAAGCTCTTTAGACAGTTTTTAAGTAAAAGTCAAACCTGGTGAGCCTCAACTAGGGAAAAGAGACAGAAAAAACAACAGAATGTCATATTCCTGAAGTTTTATTGGAAGCAGACTCTCCTTCAAAACAATACCATCTCCTCCTTCTCAGAACCATATTAGTAAGCACTTGACTCTTCTCACCAAGGTAAAGTGAGGTTAAATTTTCATTTATTTCACCAAAGTTCTTGTTTAAACTTTTTATTGATGTATTTTAGTATAAAGCAGTGTTTAAATTATTTTATACAACCACGTCAATAATTTTATAATATGCCAATAACAATATGATTTTTTTTTCATGGGAACGGATTAATCAGTTTCCCTTTATTTCTTATGGGAAAAATATGTTTGGTATACGTCCTGTTCCAAGGTTCTGGAACGGATTAAGGACGTATACCGAGGTGTCACTGTACTTGAGAAATTTAAAATGAATAGGAGCAAATTTAAGGCAAAAAAACTATTAGCGTGACGTGACTACAGAAGTTGACATTGTGTTTTAGTTTTCAGAAGTATATTTTGTTTAAGTATTTTGAAATTTTTAAGGGAGAAAAGGATTTTTTGGATGGGGTGCTTTACAGTTAGGTCTGAAAATGCGCTAATGCCTTTCAATTTCAAGGGACGCAAGACTTAGACCAACAATTCGTTGGGGTTCATAGAAAAATAAAATCTTAAACTTAAATAGTTAATGAGAATGCTGGAATTGAATTAAAGGCAAAATATTCACCCCAGGTGACCAAAGGTCGCATATGATATTACTACGCTTTTTGAAATATACTTAATATAAATCTTTGCGATTTTTGCTTTAATTGTCAAATATTCTAGTTGTTGAATATTTGGCTCATTGTCTAGGTTTATGATTCTCGCTTTTGTTTACATGTCTTGTAAATCTTGTCACACAACAGACTAGTTGATTCATCAAAACAATACGCTTCAAGGTACATAAGACATTTATTTGCTGATCGCATTACTAGATTAATGCGTCTCATAGTTTAGTGAACATGAATCCAACGTATATGGCAATATTCCAATCAGCAAAACATATCATGACAAAATCCACTATCTCCCCAAAGAAAGACGTCTCGCTGTAGCGAGTCCTATCTCTCGTCTAACCTCTGTGAACGTAATCCCCCGTGACATAATAATTCTTCTCCTCTCACTCTCCCGTCTGTGAACCCTTTATACCCCAAATCTCATGCCTCGTTCACTCCACTATCATTCGCCCGTGACATGAAATTAGTTCACAATCCGCATTCGTCCTCAAATCAACACACACACACTACCTCATGATTTCATGACCTTGACATATCTCCCCCCTTTCCTTTTCAGATTCTACTTATAGTAGAATCGATATAACTATGGTCAAGTCATGAAATCATACCAGATTTATTAACAATCATAGAATAATATATGTATGTAAACTGAAAACATTACAAAGTCAATGGTGCCTACTACGATTAATCACACTTTGTTACAAATTGGCTCTAATTCTTCCTTAACATGTGCCCCAAAAATTATTTACAATCATATCTGCAAAAAAAAATGTCAACAACGGAAATCCTATGGACAGCCATTAATTGTCCAGCCTGTTGGTACAGTCTATGAGGGCGGGATATTCCGTTTATCTGTAGCTTTCCAAAAATTGTGCAAATTTTTCCACCAGCTCACAACGCCCCTGTAATGTATTACATGTTTCACAATGCTTGTCACATAGTCAATCCCCAAAATTAACATATACAACACATTAGAGAATGGACCCCAATATTCCCCAAATTGTTGACATAATTTGTCAACCCAAAAGTTCAACTTTTTCACCTCTTCAAAAAAATCCAATTTTTTAACAACCAAATATTTACTCCTTAACCCAACATGACATGATTCATCAAAATACACAATATTTTTCTCCTCATCTTCATAACCCAAGCGGTCAATGCCAAACTCATTTGTCCCAA
>CAXITT010000452.1:465251-497158 GCA_964033795.1 Lymnaea stagnalis | reverse complement strand
GTGGTGGTGTCCAGTACAGCGGCACAGTAGTGGTGGTGGTGTCCAGTACAACGGCACAGGTAATTCTCTCAGGTAAAGGAAACTACCGTGTACAGGAAACTTGGGTACAGGAACAGCGGTACACAACAGTTCTAGGCAACAGCAGGAATAGGAACAGGTACAGGATCAGCGGCAGCGGGTACAGGAAACGTCCGGTACACAGGTGGTACAGCACAGGATCAGCGGCAGCGGGTACAGGAAACGTCCGGTACACAGGAACACAGACTCAGGTGATACAGCACAGGATCAGCTGCAGCGGGTACAGGAAACGTCCGGTACACAGGAACACACTAGTCGAGAGGTCCCGATTCCGCTCCAACTACGGGCCCCCATGTCAAATATTCTAGTTGTTGAATATTTGGCTCATTGTCTAGGTTTATGATTCTCGCTTTTGTTTACATGTCTTGTAAATCTTGTCACACAACAGACTAGTTGATTCATCAAAACAATACGCTTCAAGGTACATAAGACATTTATTTGCTGATCGCATTACGAGATTAATGCGTCTCATAGTTTAGTGAACATGAATCCAACGTATATGGCAATATTCCAATCAGCAAAACATGGCATGACAAAATCCACTATCTCCCAAAGAAAGACGTCTCGTTGTAGCGAGTCCTATCTCTCGTCTAACTCTGTGAACGTAATCCCCCGTGACATAATAATTCTTCTCCTCCCACTCTCACGTCTGTGAACCCTTTTATACCCCAAATCTCATGCCTCGTTCACTCCACTGTCATTCGCCCGTGACATGAAATTAGTTCACAATCCGCATTCATCCTCAAATCAACACACACACGCTACCTCATGATTTCATGACCTTGACTTCATAACCATCCCTGTAACAATACTCATTGTCATAACCATCCCTGTAACAATACTCATTGTCATAACCATCCCTGTAACAATACTCATTGTCATAACCATCCCTGTAACAATACTCATTGTCATAACATTCCTCACTACTGCTTTCCCATGTCTCTATAAATTCCTTTCTTTTTGCGTCTTCGAATTCTTTTAACTTTAACTCTCTCATTGTTTCGGAATCTACTCCCCACTTTTCACAATTTGCTGCCTTTACTTTTGCCTCTCTAAATGCTGCTTCTATTGTTATTCGTTCGAGTGCTATTTTTTCCTTTTCATATTTTTCTCTCATTTCTGCTATTATATCATTTGTTTCTTTTTCTTTTTTCTCTTTATAATCTTGTAATTCTCTATCTAATCTGTCTTTACGAGCTTTGTATTCTATATCTAATTTGTCTTTGTATTCTATATCTAATTTTTCTTCCTGAGCTTGCCATTCTCTTTCCTCCATTTCTAATCTTTCTAATTTTTCCATGGCATATTTCATAATTTCTTCCCCCTCTAATCTTAACTTAATCGCCTCCTGACAAAGTTCTTCTATGGTCTTCATTTCACCGGTTTACAATATATAGTCTACTTCTATTCTGGTACAACCCCACTTTCAATAAGTACCATGTCAAAAAAAATGTCACTTAAATTTCTGGTTACAAAATTATCATCATAAGACCACATAACATTTCTAATAAAGTTAATTACCCGGTCTTGTCTGTAGATGACTTGCTCCGGACAGCAAAACGTAGTGGTGGTGTCCAGTACAGCGGCACAGTAGTGGTGGTGGTGTCCAGTACAGCGGCACAGTAGTGGTGGTGGTGTCCAGTACAACGGCACAGGTAATTCTCTCAGGTAAAGGAAACTACCGTGTACAGGAAACTTGGGTGCAGGACCAGCGGTACACGAACAGTTCTAGGCAACAGCAGGAACAGGAACAGGTACAGGATCAGCGGCAGCGGGTACAGGAAACGTCCGGTACACAGGTGGTACAGCACAGGATCAGCGGCAGCGGGTACAGGAAACGTCCGGTACACAGGAACACAGACTCAGGTGGTACAGCACAGGATCAGCTGCAGCGGGTACAGGAAACGTCCGGTACACAGGAACAGAATAGTCGAGAGGTCCCGATTCCGCTCCAACGACGGGCCCCCATGTCAAATATTCTAGTTGTTGAATATTTGGCTCATTGTCTAGGTTTATGATTCTCGCTTTTGTTTACATGTCTTGTAAATCTTGTCACACAACAGACTAGTTGATTCATCAAAACAATACGCTTCAAGGTACATAAGACATTTATTTGCTGATCGCATTACGAGATTAATGCGTCTCATAGTTTAGTGAACATGAATCCAACGTATATGGCAATATTCCAATCAGCAAAACATGGCATGACAAAATCCACTATCTCCCAAAGAAAGACGTCTCGTTGTAGCGAGTCCTATCTCTCGTCTAACTCTGTGAACGTAATCCCCCGTGACATAATAATTCTTCTCCTCTCACTCTCACGTCTGTGAACCCTTTATACCCCAAATCTCATGCCTCGTTCACTCCACTATCATTCGCCCGTGACATGAAATTAGTTCACAATCCGCATTCGTTCTCAAATCAACACACACACGCTACCTCATGATTTCATGACCTTGACACTAGTGGCGTTCAAAATAATATTATTAAAACTAAAACTGACTTTATTATTATTATATTCGGAAGTTAAAATTCGCATTTCCTAAAAGTAAAACAATCTTAGCGGAAATTATGTTTCACTCCCCTTCTTAATCATGTGACATATCACATGCCAATTGAGCAACAAAATGGCAGGCAACACAGATTTTATCCAGCTTGTAATATTTGTTTTAGCTTTATTTCTACCAGGTGTCGCAGCTTTCGACGCCGGTGATGCCATTGCCTTGGTAATAGGTCTTATTGTTGGGATCCTTGGTGTATGCGCTTGTCTTGGATACTACGCCCGAAAACGAGCATCCTAGAGTGGAATGGAAAAAAATAAGTAAGAATCAATTGAATCATGATCATGTTTTTTGATGAACTCGAAAAGGTGTTTCTGCATATATTTTTTGTATCCTGCATTGGTGTTGTTTATTCTTTGTTAAACTGAACACTTACATCATCTTATACTCTTTATTAAACTCAAGCCGGCTCGAAACAAGTTACATAGCTTAAATCACATTTAAAAGTGGAGGTTAATTCCTACTACTACTACCAGGTACTGGAGATCTGTCATGAGTCATTGTTTTATTTCCACAGAAATTTACTGACTTAAAGAACTCAAAAGTAAGCAGAAGTTGCTGTTATGAAAGTTGTGATAAAATTATAACATTTCATTTTGGATTAACAGAAAGAACATCATTACTTCATATTTCAGGAATTTCCAATTAGGACTATGTTATATGTATAATTAATAATGCATATGCTAATGTATTTCTAATTTGTAATATTAAAAATGTCAACAAAGAAATAAGACCTGCATTTAAAAAATCAGTATTTATATCCTGTGCTCATCCATAAACATGGAATTATCAACTAGGAATGAGCCAGTTGACAACTTTGGAAAGGTACACAAAGATTATTTCCCTAAACTAAAGCTTTTGTCATCTTGATGTATAAGGATACAATAAAATGTTTAAACTTCTGTATTACTTTTATATTTGCAATGTCAATTACTTTTAGTGTGGAATTAAAATGGAAGATTTGTAAGTTTTATTATCAATATCTTATTGTTTAAGTCTAAATTAGTGAAAGAATAATGTAAGAAATTCAAATATTATAATTTTGGGTATGTAAGTACTGAGTTATTTTATGTTTTATTGAAGGAAAATTTATTTGTAGGAAAAACAAAATAAATAACAATAAAATTTATATTTATAAACATCCACATGCCATAACAAAGTTACAGTTCACTGTTTCTTTTTAATATGAATTTTCTGTCTTGTGAATATCTTAAAAACTAACATACTGGTTTTACAAATTACCGGTACTAAAAAAGAACATAATGGCCTGCATTTTCCTCATTTAGTATGTATATAATTATATATATATATATTTAGACTTGAACTTCATTACGTTATTATATATTTTTCACCTTTTTGATTTGTATTTTTTAAATTAAATTTTTGGTACCTGTATTTATTTATAATTTATGTACACACTGAAAACCGTGGTGAAAATATTAAAATTTGTAACTTTTTCAGGTAGACTGTAGATAATTTTTTTTAAGGGTTAAATAGATTGAATTTAGTGTTATTCTAGATAAAAAAAAATTAGGAGCTAAGAATAAAACAAAATTGCATTCATAATATATATTTTATTGTGACCATTTTTGTTTCACTAGCATTTTTAATATAAAATAAATTATGAGAATGAGCTGTGAAGCAGTTGGTTTCATAACATAACAACTTGTTTACACTTCATATTTGACCATATGATTGGTATCTCTGGCTTGCTCTTGGTTTGGTTATACATTATCATCCAAATTGTTGTTATGCTGTACACAATATATTGCAGTCATGTTAAATGAAGAATGTTTGTTTATGGATGGATCTAGGCTTTTTATTTTTTTCATTAAATTTTATTATGAATTACGTTAAATTAAGGCGACTAATTTATTTTAATTGTATGAAAAGGATGAATTATCTATTAGTTTGACAATTTGGAATTTATAAGACCGTCAAAGAAGATAATTTGGTGAAGGGTGAGTTATCGGCCAGTGTGTTTGAATCATCTGTAAAACAAGGTTTCCTGTACATCAAATATTGGATTGTGCAATATTGGTATCGTACATACAATTTTTTTTAAATTTTTATTTGGATGAAAAAAGAAAATTAGATTAACAATTCAAAAGAAACGGTGTATATTTTTTCTCAAATAATAGCTAATTATATTTTAATATTATCAAATTATATAAGTTTAGTTATATTGGTTTATTAATTTCAGCACCTAATTTTATGAATATGGAGGTGTCTGTAAATGTTGACGATAATACCGGTAACTAAATTATATGAAAATAACTAAACGTGTTAATTTTTTGTAATGATTCTTATTTTAAAAATTAATCTGTTCCACCATCAATAAATAAATGTATCTAAAGCGTCAGAATGTTATACCGGCATTGTAACCAATATTTCAAAAAATATTTAGCTACTAAAAAGTCTCTCCATGACATACAAATTTTTAATCACTCCAAATGAAGTCAACAAAATTTGTGTTTAAATCCAAATACATGATGTTATTGCTCTAAGTTATTTGCTAGTAAAAGGAATCGAGGAAAGCTAATATATATAAAGTGTGCCTTAGAGATTGCCAACTTAAAATTCTAGATAAAATTACTTTTTTTTCCTCTATCATTGTTGACTTTTCCTTAGAACTTAATGAACTTTTATTTGATTTCACCTGAATCAAGTTGTTTTCATTGTTCTGTTTTTATTCCATCTCAAGGGAATAAAAAATTAATTTGTTTGATTGAGACGCTGTGAGCTAGCTATTTGTTTATTTTCATGTTCTCATCATAACCTGTTGAAAATTTTATTAAAATTTATATGTGAATTCTTAAGTATTATTTTGTTTCCCAGTTTCAATAGTTTGTGTTCAAGTAGATTTTTTTTCTAAAAGGTAAAAAATAACCCTTTCTTAATATTCTTTAGCATTCTTAATTACCAGTAACTGTATATATGAAATATGAGAAAGGCTTAAAAAAAAAAAGCAAATTTCTTTATTTTATGGGCAGAGATATGGTTGACCCAACAGAGAAAACATGGGTATTTGCTACAACAAAGTGAAAAAAATTGCGTACATGTTGCGGGATAACAAATGTTCATGCTGATTGAGACACTTAATAGTAACTGAAAACTGACATATTGCACCATTGAAAACATTACACTAGCTTTAAGTTAAAGGACTATGTCTATTCCTAAACACTCTATTTGGACATAAAATATGTGGCTGCTTCATCTATTAGTCCTTGTGGTAAATTAACTAAAATTATTCATAAGAAATCAATTAAACTTGCTAAAGTCATTTCCATAAATTATTATTTTTATACCGGTATCAATGTTTTAATCTTGCAGACTATTCATTTGTCAAAGATGATGAATGGAATCAATATCCACAAGAAAAATAATTTACTATGACATAGTCCTTTAAAATGTTATTTTTCAAAACATATCTTTGGAATTTAATTGACATACATCAATGTACATTACAGGGCAAAGAATTCATTCAAGTAAAGTTTCATGCTGTACAATCACAAGTTAAAAAATAGGAAGATAAGTCTTCAACTAAAATCTTGTTGAAAGCAGAAAGAACAGTGGGCAATAATAAAAGACTTTTAATTAAACTCTGTATTTAATATTGTAAATAAATATTAAAACTAAAACACAGACATGCAGGTAATGCAAATTCTAATCCCATTACTTATTCTAGAGCTAATAGTACCCTAATAAAAATGTGACATTAGAAACAATATCGGAACCTGGTATCACTTATTAGGCAATGAAAATTACAGTTTCACAAAATTTGGAGTTAAATAAAAATGTGCCTGTTTATTTTGTTCATTCATTTCACCAATAATGACAAGTGCAAAAATAATAAAATATTTTTAAACATTTAGTTCATTTACAATTATTTTAAACTAATAAATTTAAAAGGTTGAGTGTCCCCATATTAAATTATAAAAATATAAACATTGCACTGTGTGTTCTATAAAGTATATGAAAATTACAAAGAGGAAAAAAAAAGAAATCAAAATTTTAAAAAAATATATATTTTGATTAAATACATTAAGTTCTGTATCTCCATCATAATGCAATTAAAAAATAAAGACGCTTTAAGTGTCCCAATTGCCAACAACTCAATTTGTTCACACCTTCATAATACAACCAAACCATAAATTTGAAAACATGTGTTTAAAAGATATTGTTCTATAAATTCACTCATGCAGATGAATAAATCACATTATTAATCATTGAGATGTCAATTTTAAGTTTTACTAAAACTAGGGGAAAACTTCAAAAATATTGACAATATAATGAATAGAATGAAAGTTAACAGAAGTAAAATATTGAATTTCATGAGTGGTCTTCGAAATAATTGATGACAAAATAGCTGTGCAATTGTACGAAGGTATTGCATAAAGTTACTTGTTTCATGAATTTTCTTTTGGATTAAAATTACCACTTTACCAAAAACAAAATGAACAAAATTATACATGTTAATGTTAAGATTTCTTGTTGCTTCTCAATTCACAGGAAAAAGAAATTTTAAAAAAAGGGATTTTAAAAAGTATAGCATCAATGAATTATAAATAAATTTTACCCATGTGCACACATTTTTAAAAAATGAGGTGTTTTTTTTTCAACTTAAAAATAGGAAAATGAAAAAAAATTTTTTTTGGAAATGTAGGCACAGGAACTGTAAATAAAATATTGCACTAAAACTTGAAGTCACCAAATTTCACATAAATAGGAATGGCATAAATTTTTTTTCACTAACATACATTTTTGCATGCTGATCACTTCATAATAAAATAAAAGCAATTCCAGTACCGGTACTAGCTTTAGGCATTGGTAAAATCCACATCCAGGATATTTCCTCCTTAGCTAATCCTTCCATTTTCTATCCATTTTCTTTTTATTACACCAGAACTGGCAATTAAAACTGACCTTATCTACAAATAAGAACAAAAATAGTTGCTGGTATATTTTTGGAAAAAAATAAATAACATCAAGTGATTTGTAACCAGCTAATATATTTCTATTTATAATAGAAAATCTTCTTGTTTCTCCTTGAAATTGATATGTGTTAAATTAATTTCAAGGCACTAAGTTTCAAAATGAATTTAAAATTTCACAATAATTTGAAGAAAAAAAACATTACCTAGGTTAATAAATTGGAATTAAAAAACAAAAATGAACCAAGGCTAACACTAAACAGGACTTATTGGATTAAATAGCATTGAATGTTCTTATGTAATTTTAAATCAATATATGTTTAATACAAGTTTATTCAGTAGCTAAAGAAATTTATGATATACCAGGATCTATGTTGACACTAATGTCATTACAGTAACTAAAGTTTTCATTTGGAGACATCCATCCATCCATCCCTGTGGCGCTACAGCCCATGTAGGGCTTTGGCCTGCCTCACCACTTCCTTCCACTCAGACCTAACTAATGCCTTTCTTTTCCATGCTTGGACTTTCAACTGCTGTAAATCATTTTCCACATCATCTATCCACCTAAGCCTAGGTCTGCCTTTGAGCCTTTTTCCTCTGGGGTATTGGTGATGTACCCTCTTCGTTCCTCTGTCATTTTGCATTCTCTCTAGGTGTCCTGCCCAGCATAGCCTGCCTCTTTTTAGAGTCACCATTTAGATGATTTGTTTATAAAAAAGAAAAAAAAAATGCTGTATGTTGATCAGAGATCCCTTCAAATGGTAGAAAACCATCCAATTCGTTGAATGCCACTTTCATATATACCTGTTTTAAAACGTTAGCTTAGTTACATTCTTACAACACTGACATCAATTATTCTGTTTTTCATAAATAAATTGGGCAATTTTATTAAACATAAATGCAGGACAAGTTTAAAAAAACATGCCAATATTGAATATAGTCATGACTAATTAATTTTTAAAAACATATATTTAAATAAAATACATAAATCTATAACAGACATTTGAACAACTAAATACTATTGGAATATATTTTAAGGCAGAAAATTGATATTTAGTGTGTCAAAAATATTTTTAAAAGTTTCAATTTTAAACAAAATCTTGCAGCAATTGAATGCACTAAGCATGGCTCAGAACATAAATGTCTTTAACCTCTGCTAAAAATTAGTACCGGGTATATAGTCATTAGTAGACATAATATGGTTCTAAAAGTGATTGAAGTTAAAAATCTACAGGTCAAAACTATATATTATTTATGCATGTTGTAATTGTTCCGGTTGTACCGCTTCTTTAAAAAATCTGGTTCATTCTTGTTAGAATTGCAAATGATGTCATTGAGATAAAATTGAAATTTTCATTTACCACACACAACTTTTAAGACTAATTTCTTCTATATAAAATACATTTTTTTTTACAAAAAATGCAAAATTTTATCGAAAATGTTGGTAGCAAAAATGTGATTCATATTCTTAACAGGGCACCCACAAAATTACACTTATCACAAGAAAATCATATTTTAAAAAAAAAGACAGTTGTTGCATTCTAAGAACCCATATATATCTTGATTCTTTCCATTTACATTAAATACTGCTATCTTCAGTTTAATTTTTTTTTAAAAAAGCTTTTCCCTCATTAGAATAAATGCATTCATTACTTTTCACACACATGTTTAATTACACATGTTATATTTTTAACTCAATGACAGCTATTTTTTAAGCTGATGTAATCTATCTTATTGTGCTACAGCAAACGTTATCAATGTCTGACTACAGACCTTTTTGGCAATGTGATAAATGCAAGATAAGATATCAGCTCTATAGAGAGTAGAGCACTTTAAAAAAAGATAATAGTTTCATAATGTTTTTCAATCTTTTTAAATTGTACATAATTATTGTATTATAATAATATTATAGGTGTGTAAATTTCAGAGGTTCCAGTCCCACTAAAAGAATAAATATTGTATATCAATATGCTTTCTATTATACAAAATATATTTAACACAATTTCACTTCAGAAATGTAATTATAAACTTGTAATAGAGATTTTACATTGATTTAGAAATTTCTAGACTTTTAAATTTTTATGCCAATTTGCTTTAAAGTGTGAGAATCATTGGCTACAACTGGTAAATGAATCTTTAAAGATTCTTTGAGGGAAATAAACTGCTATAAGCTGTGCTTATAACTAATAAATATAATTAATAATAGCATAGTAGTCCACTTTCTGTTTTTCCGGATGATTTAGTACATAACAATGACAAAATGAAATACATATGGATTGTAGCGGTGTTTGGGAATTAGAAAACACAAATGCGGTGCTTTTCAATATTACAATAACAATTATTACAATTAAATCCCAGTTAAAAGCAATTCATATGAAAATTAACAGACAAAATAATTTAAAAGTGGTAGCCATAAATTAAGAGAGGAAAACATAATATGCACAAAAAAATCTATTCACATGTGGAAGTGGTTCACAACCTTAGCCTTAGAAAAGAGCTTCACTTTATTGAAACAAGATGAACAAAGTAAAATGGGTTTAAAAAGTACTGATAGTATAATATCAAGTTCAGCACTACAGAAAATATTGGTTCCCAAGCCCTGTTAAGTTTCATCTTAATAGCTCCTACTTGGGAGGAATAATATTTACATATATATCATGAGATGATACAATTCCAAATACTGATTTAAGATTATCTAAGTTAAAACCAGGACATCTTATCAAACTGATAGCAACTAGAAAATTTATTTAAATAGTTTTAATGTTTATTTTGGTTTATATTGTCAACAATATTTTTTTTTTAAATTGCTTCCGCTTACTGATTTGTCTGGCTCATTTAACGAAAAACACCATTTTTAGATTATTTCATTCCCCTAACTAAAAAGAAATTTATGTTCCTAAACTTAGCAAGCACCCACTCAGACCCTGAATGTGACTAAGATAAATCATCAAAATCATGTTGAAAAAATGTATTTTAATATAATTTGCAAACTCTTTGACCACCACTTTTTCAAGCTTGTGACTTTTCAACTTTATGAAAGCACCATTGTCAATTCAACTGTATTTGGTATCAGTTAAGTTTGTTGTTATTTTCACACTTAATTTAAGCAAGAGCCTCTATTCTTGTAAAAGGAAGCTATATGATGCTTATAAAATATGAGGTACCAGTACTTGGTATGTTATAGGTATGGGAACCAACCTCTTCACTACTTCTGTGACGCAAACAACATGGAAGAAGATAAACCAATTGTGAAGATTTGTGCTTATAACTAGGTACATCTTTTAGGTGCTGATAAGATTTAAAATCAATATTGTTTTGACACCATGTTGATCAGCAGTGATCCAATTAGATGGTTTTATTTCCGAAAAAAAAACAAAATCAAGTAGGAGTGAGTACTTAACCCATACGACTGATATGGTTATCTAGAAAATTGTACCAGTTCAATGTTATTAAATTTACAAATTTAAGAAGCTTTCATTTTTGGTATCACATACACATATATTTTATGTTCCTGTCTTTACATCTGTAAATGGTTAAAATAGCCTAGGCAATCCTTGACAATTGTGCATCATTTCAAATCCTTTTGAAATTTGATTATACAGTACTACATCCCACAGTCAATTATTTTGGATCCAGAGGAGACCAGCTAGGTAAGTTTATCATCTGCCTTCTGCCATTGTCTGCCATGCCAACAAGAGGATGGTTAGACAGCAAGACAAGTATGTTGCTCTCAAAGATAGACAGCCACATTCTGAGGCATTTTCCTGTAGAAACAATGAAACATTGAAAATATAAGGTTTGTTTATGCAATTAAAATTGAGAGATTTAAAATGCAAAATTTATAAAGGAGATTTGAAGCTGAAAAGGATTCTCATAGGACTAAGCAGATTTAGCTATGCTTATTCAGAAAGCACATTACTTTTAATCTAAAGGCACTGAGCAAAGCCATGCCCAGGGTACTAAAAAATGGTATGGCAGCATGACCCCTCTAGAACTGTGGAGTCTATGGGCAACGGCACAGTGAACCTATCATCACTATTATGTGGTTTAAACTATCTTTCTTATTTTCACTTAGTCCATAACTGCATCCAAAGTGTATCAGGTAAAGCATCTTTTGGGCTGTAGAGATATGTCAATTAATAAAATGATGTATAAATGAATATTCTGATTAGTCTTCAATATCTTCTAGTGTCCCAAGTTTAAAAATATGATTTGAAAAACTTAAAGTAAACATATAATCGAAATTATATTTTAAAGATTTTTTTTAAACACATAAGTCATAATATTATTGTCTCCTTAGCTCACCCTGGGATCTTGGTGGTAGCAAGTGTAAACACGAGCTCTTTTTCGCGAATTCTTGGCCATTTCACAAATGACTGTCTCTTCTTCAGCTGCAGAAATCTCTTTCGGTGATTGTGTTATCGGTTTATACAAATCATGGCAAACACTAGTTTCTCCTATTGGTTCTGTAACTATGAATAACAGGTTACTTCTATCGAGCTTGACTGCAGTGAAGTTACTGTTAAAATATATTAATAACATAAAAATAGAATATTAGTATTTTATATTTTAGTGTATTATTTTTTACTAGTAGCCTCTCTTTTTTAATAAGCGACATAATCTATTCATTATAAAATAATTAAAGAGTTTTGAATCTGGAGAACAGAAATTATCTCCCCGCCCCCCTCTTTTTGTTGTTGCATATAAACATATGCCAATGTCAAAATTCTGTTTATTTTAAACTTCATTTTTAAAAATTAAAATAACTCATTGTGTTTTAAATTTGACGTAATAGTTAAAGAATAAATTTTGGAGAAAATATATTTATGTAAGTTAGGGACTGGTAAAAAATAATCAACTAGTGACTAATCATACATTAAAAATAGATGACATACCGTGTGTAGTTCTGACATTCAATGGAACCTACATAGGAATCATTGTTTGGAATGATATAGTATTGCTCGATACCTTTCACACAAGCCCTTTCATCATCTTCCTCCTCATCCGCTAAAATGGCAAAAAAATTAAGAAAATACAGATAATACTTAAAATATGCAAAATATATTAAATATATATTTACATGGTGTCTTATATTTCCATTTATTATTGCATGAAATAGGACATCGCTTATATTACTCACCATAAACTTCCACAGTTGGTGAAAACAGCCAGCTGAAACAAGAAGAAAATTTAATGTATTTAAAATAAGTTAATTACTTTAAAAAGTAGAGAAGATCACAGTTAAGCTAAGCCATATTATGTTTCTAGCATTATGTTTTAGAAATAATTTGTTAATAAATATAGAACTACAACAGTTCTATTTTTAATTATTAAGGATTTTTCCTGACAACACACAGGTTGAACCTTAGTTACAAAAGTTACAAATAAACTAGAATCTGCTGATTTCATTGCACTTTCTCTATAGCTTTAATTTATAATAAGATTTTTTTATCCAGAGAAAGAGAAGTAACTCCTTAAACACGCTAATTCCTATGGAAATGTTTAAAGAATTAAAATTGAACCTTGAAGCTCCCTTTAAAATTTAAAAGAGATTTTTAAAAATTAATTTATTAAAAACCATCAGGTTATTTGTTGTCAATAAAAATACAAGTGGTGGATCATACTGCTCTGAATGCTTTAAAAAAAGAAATGGTTGATACAAACTTAATATAATTTTAAGGCTGATTTGACAGTTTACAAAACTTAAGGATAATAAATCAAGCTGTATGAAGTAAAGGAATGTATGCATCATTACTGCGAAACATAAGATTTTAGCCCTATCTAAAAAGTCTTCATCGAACCAGCAGAGGCGACGTAGTCTGAGAAGTTGAAAGAAAGGTATGGAGTCTTTGCATGATTTGGGGTGCAAGGATGAGTGCAAAAGGTAACTATGGCTGTCTGAGGAGTTTGTAGTAGGCAGAGGTGAATAATCCATTTTTGTGATATTGAACAAGGCAAACTTTCCCCTGTCTCATCCCATTTCAACGGAAATATTCACAAAGGCACATCATGTTCCATCATGACACTAATTTCCTGCACCAGCCAGAGTTAGGAAGGAAAACAAATTAATTCAGATTTTGGCACCATATCACCATATGGAACCAATCAAATACTCTCCCTGTGATCCTTAATGTTCCTGTATTTCTTTGCCTTCATTTTAAATATTTTCAAAATATATTCGTGGGTTAAAATTTTATATTTCACAGTAATGATGCCTACATTCTTTTACTTCCTGCAATCTTTTGGACAGCACACACATATCGATTTTGGACAACCAAACCTCAACATGGTGAAGTAGAGACAATTTAGTTTTTTAACTGTTTTCTATTTCTTGCTGTTTCTTGTTTTGTCTTGTCTGCTAAAGAAGGTTCTTAACGTTAAAATTCTCCTTTTATTTTTCTGCCTTTTTCATTTCAAGCTTCAACATACTCGTTACATTGTTCCACTAATTTCTACAAAATTTATCAAGCTAATTAATATTTCTAAAAACAAGAGTATTTTAAATACATCCTCTTTATTCTATAACTAATTTACCTGTAGAGATTGAAGCTGGTATAAGCCCTGTTGAAAAAAGCAATTTATTGGAAATTACTATTAGAGATTAATTAACATAAGATAATAAACTTAGAGATTAATTAATATAAGAGAATATATTTAAATATTCACTCATAAAACAGTTCCATAATTTAAAAAAAAAGTAAAACAGTTTAAAAATAAATAAATAAATAAATAAATATATATATATTACATCTTGGTATAAATTAAAATTACTGGTATCATAATTATTAAACAAAATAAAAAAGTTACATCTTTAAAAAACCCAAACATAGTGTGAATACTGCTAGAATAACTTATAGTTATAGGGTATGTTGTTGCATACATGATCTGGCATATACAAGTTATACAACTGAATAGATCATTTTTAATAATAACCTTTTAAAAATCAAATTAAATATTTTTTAAAGCATATCTAATCCACACAATAATGTTAAAAATTATTTAATAAATAATATTTAAAAAATATTAAAAAATTAAATAATTATATTTTTTTTTCTGCATTAGATCATTGCTTATGAAACAAATAGATGTGGCTTCAACATAAAAAGCAAATCTTTAAAGAATTGAAGTTCAATTCAGATTTACTTACCAAGATACTTTACTAGTCCACCAACCCACATTTAGCAAATCAAACATCATGTTAAAAGTTGGCTGAATGAGCAGAAAAGAAATAAAACAAATTATAACTAGGATTATTTGATTGGATACAATTAAGATCTTTTTTTCAAAACTTTTCTAGTCATGACAAGTGTTGCATGCCAAAATGCAAATCTTAAATCATGAATCTAAAGTTGCATAAGGACATGAATTTATTATAAAGCATTATTTATTTGCTACCCCCATATAACTTCAGCCTCCCCAGCCCCTCCAATTTGTTTATGGATTATTCCTTGTGTCTTACAAAATAAAAGTGGCAACAGGAAATTCTGAATTAAAGTGTAAAGATTGGAAAATATAATGTGTGGGTATATAGGTTAATACAAACTGATGAATATTATTTTAACAATCTTTTGAAGACAGTTGAAAATGAGGGAAAATATATTATGAAAAATCAATTATTGGGGGAAAATACTCAAAATACATAAAGAATAGTTATGTGGCAGGATGGTTAAGATAAGATAATAAATTGCACACATTATTTTGAAAGTTATTTTATATGATTTTTACTGTGCAACATTCAAGCAGCTTACATTTCACAATTTATTACCCACCACCATAAGACATGGGTTCCTCTGATCAATTGTACTGTAGATTTTTATATTTTTGAATCCTCCAAATGATATTTACTATAAATATAAACTAGAAACCTTTTAGGGAAGCAATATATTTGGATCTTATTAAAAATAATAATTGTCAGGCTCATGGTCTAAATTGTCAAGCTTATAATTGTATTCAGTGATATTTAAAATTATCAGAGGTGGATCTAAAATAAATAAGAGAAGGCGGGATAAATGAACCTAACACCAAAAATATGCCTTTAAAAAGACTTAAAAGGTTTACGTCCGTTTTCTTTCCATTATGTCTTGATTATTTATGGGCAGATTCATATTTACTTCTTCTATGTCTTGAGGGCCCATGATCAATACATTTATCATTCTGGCTACTATTAATGTAGAGGGGGTACACAATGTTTCTGTGCCTGGTATTGAAGAGGATATTTTCAGCGGTTCCAAGGGTTACTCATCGAGGGTATCAGGAACTGGGGGTTGGAAGGCAGCAGGCAATAGAATACTTACTATAGTGAAGCCCTTGAATCCAGCACTCATAGTGTCATCCACTTGCTTACAAGCTGCTTGAAAATCATACTGTACAGCCCTGGAGGAAGTGATCAGTAGAAGAATAAGAGCAAAGCTTAACTATGTGGACTATCAACTCAAAAAAAGAAGATTTGTGAAAGTTTACAGGGTGGGCCAATAAACGTGAGAACATCTCGTAGCGTAATATTTTACGAGATGTTCTCACTTTTATTGGCCCACCCTGTATATGTCACCCATGTTATTCTAAGGAATTAAAATAATAATTTTTGGCCACCTAGTAGTGGCCAAACATTTATTAATTAATTAAGATAACATCTCCCACCACTTCAGTCAACTTCCAAGCAAAGAAATTTACACATCTTTGTAAACTCATCTGTTGGGAGGAAAAACCAACTTGGATAAAATTTTGATTTTCTACAACTATAGTGGAGGCAACCAAACAAAGAATTTTAAGTTTCCTTCACTTTCATAATTTATACATGAAAATAAGGAAAACAGAGAAGTATTTTTATGCTGAACACTTTACAAAGGAACTCTTCAGAAGCTTTTTGGATGTGTTCTGTTGTAAAATGGTTGGGATCTACAGACGTAGCTTACCTAATTTTTTTGTAATCTACACATAATCATAACAATGAGTCATTACAAAAATGTTGTGCAACAAACTTAAAACCATAAACCAACTCAAGTTTAATGACAGTTTTTTAAAAAGGAATGTAGCATATAGCTGTAGCAGGATGCCTCATTCAAGTGAGAAGAAGAACAAAGTAAAAAAAAACACAACTGTTATAACACTTGTACAGCAAAATTGATAATACATTGATTTTCATCATTATTAATTTTACTGTATTACTATACCTTGTAAACATAGTTCCATTCAACTTTGAAAAGATTGGTGGATCGACTTCACCGAAAAATCGACCAATCTATAACAAAAATAAATTCATTGTAATTATTTAGTCAAAGTAAATTGTTCAAGATTGAAAAGGGTGCTGCAAAGACGTATCATTTAAGTGTATTTTTTTCAAAGCAAGACAAAAATTTTGTAATTCTTACAATGTTAATAAAAATAGAAACACTTACAAATAAACCTTTTTATACCTAAATGTGTATGATAAAAATGTACATTCTTTGAAGCACAATTGTCTGATTTGCCCAACACAATTTTGAGTATCATATTAATCTTTTGCGTCTTTTAAGTACAAGGAGAACTTTTTAAAATGATAAAATTAGAGTAGTAAAATCAAGGAGTAGTAAAGGAAGAGTACTTTTTTGTAAGGCATACGAAATTAAATTAATACAAAATTAAGTGAGGTAACTTTTATTTGACATATTTTTTCATTGTTGTTAGCATTTTATTAATTTTAAGTGTAATTCTGACACATTCTGTAGCAGATTTTAAAGTCATAAAACACAAATGTTAACATCGACAAAAGAGTAAATAATAATTTAGAGAAAAATAAATAATTTCAAATAAATTTGCCATACCGGTAAATGTTTTAAAGTTTTCCCAATAAAAAAATGGGCACAATCTTATATTTTTCACTTAACTGAAACACACACAAAAACGCAAAAGAAAAGTGCAGAAATTGGACATAAATTTACTTCATTATTTTAAATGGGGAAAAAATGGGTTGGCAAGCTAAATAAAAACCACTTTTGTGCTCATGCCATGGGTTTCCCACACCTTCTCTTGGACGGATGATTCTAATTTTTGTTAAATGTTCAAATTTTATTTTGAGCTGATCTCAAGCTTACATCTTCCCTATAAGTTTCTGTATTGGTAGCAACCAGAAATCCACCATCATCTATGAGGTAGCAACTAAGGTACTTTGGTTCATCACAATGATATAATGAATCAGAAAACGTCTTATTCCTCAGCACAGCCATTATCTCGTCATGGGTGATCCACTCGCCTATCACTGCATCAGAGATGAATGAAAAGAAACAAAAGCTTTCAAACTGATAAATTCTTGGTAACAAATGCTGCAGGAAAGTCTCCTCATAT
Source organism: Lymnaea stagnalis (assembly GCA_964033795.1). NCBI lineage: Eukaryota > Metazoa > Mollusca > Gastropoda > Lymnaeidae > Lymnaea > Lymnaea stagnalis. The sequence goes on along the minus strand of CAXITT010000452.1, from coordinate 479,262 downwards.
AGCAAGGATCTTATAACAAAATAGATAAAAAGAGGCTCACGCTCATCAGGTTTTTCTTTTGTAAAAGATGTTTGTTTGGTTTATAAGTTTCTTCTATTTCATGCAATCTAACAGCAGTGCCAACTTTAACCTCCTTGTAATATAATCAAATAGTTTCCTTCTGCACCTAAATTCGTTAAGAGCTTCACCTCAAACAACAACCCCCCCCCAAACCCCACACACACACAGAAAGTCAAAAGACAGGAACTGGATATCAGGTTACTTTTTTGTATTGTTTGTACCTGCTGGTTTGTCGAAGACTGTTTCAGGTTTATCAGGTAGCTGAGTTAAAGATACAGCACATGCCATACTGATATATGGTGTTTCTGAAGTGTTTGAGCGTGGACCTAATGAAATATTAAGAAATTATTGATTTTTAAAATTTACTATTTACAAAATTAACTTTTCTTCCTTAATAATTTGATGGCATTAGTTTCCGTTTGTAAATTCAAGTAATTTATTAGATACACTTTAAAGAGTATGTTTAAAAAAAGAGAACATAGTGCATATAAATAAATGTGATACATTATTTTAAAGGTCATAATACTTGACCTTCTATATAGTCAGCCATAAAAATACAATTAGAGGAGTGCTGAGCTCGCTGGTATAAAGATGACTTCCTAGGGTCATGATTCTTTTCAAAGTAACTCGAGTTGCTAAACAAAAGATGAGAATTTAAAATAAAATAATTATAAAATACACATTATCTTGGAAACTTAAATTTAAATTTATTTTTCAAGATTTTAAATAATTTAAATTTTACAAGAGTTTCTACTTTTCAAAATTAATACAATCTTTTGTAATAGGACAAAGAAGCATAACTTACCTAGCACTTGCAGGGCTAATAAGTGTCATTCCTCCATTGGTCATAACAAACACAACTCTTCTGTTAAAAAAGAATATTAAACTAAATTTAGATTCAAATAATTATAATGAATATTTAAAAATAATATTCTCAAAAAACATTCTTTGAAATAATAAATAAAATTTTAATAAACATTTTTAAAAGTAGTGTAACATATAAAAACCTTAAATCAAAGTAAATTTTGCGCAATTGTTCATTTTATGTCTTATTTTAGCTCTTAACTGCATTGTTTTAATAAAGTTACTTGTGTCTGGGAACGCTTTTTTTTAAATTTCAAAACAACTTTTTGGTTGAAGAATGAAAATGAGGTTTATTAACAAAAATTAGCCTAGCCTTCGCAACATTTAAAAAAAAATTACCTGTAGTAAACAACAGTTTGTAAAAAAATAAGTTCCATATTTTAAGAATTGAAGAGAAATGTTACAGTGCCAATTATAAAAACATTTTTAGTTTTGAAACAGAACATTGCTTATAAGATTACCATTCATTTATGAATGTGTTGCATCTGCTTTTACATGATGAGGTGACAGCTTATGCAGTTATGGCCCCTTTTTTGAGTATGTGATGTATAGGGCCAACAAATAAGGATACATTTTGGTACGTGTATACATAGAAAGTGGGGAAAAACATTGCAACAGCTTTAATCGTTAAATGCAGGAAGTTTTAATAAAACCAAACAAGTTTTCTGTGAAACTGGCTTTAATCTTTTTTTAAATTCAGACCTAAATATGATACGTTATCAACTAACAAACCTTCTTTTATTCTAACAATTAAAATTTATATAGATTTTCTAACATGTTTCTGTATTATTATTAAGTCTATTATTATTTGATATTGTGGAAAAATTTTGTTTTTTTGGTGCATACAATTAACCAAACCTTTCAAACACAATTTACAATAAATAAATATCCGTATAAATTTATAAAGTTGAACATTTTGACCTCTTTTGTATTCAATTTGTTTAATCGTTTACTTTATAATTAAACAGGATGCATATGCTGAAAATATATAAAAACTATGTTTAAACAGGATGAATATGCTGAAAATATATAAAAACTATGTGAAAAGCTTAGGCAAAGCGATAACAGGGGACAAGGTTACAATATATGCTTAAAGCAATCAATAAAATTTTTAAATTTTAAGTTTGACATGTATGTTCTAAACAATGAAGTTGTTGCCCTTAAAAGGATTGAGATAACTATTGTGATAACTTTCATACAAAATAAATAATGATTAAACCAAATAGTATTCACATAAAAAAATGAAAAAGAAAAGAAAAGAAAGAAAACAAAAGAGTAATGTTAATGAGGGTTTAAGTTATTTTTTTGGTCTTAAAATAATTAATATGTCTTTCATTACGTTAGTTTAAAATTTTCTCTTTTCTTCTTCTTCTATATCTTAAGGGCCCACGATCAATTTATTGATCATTTTGGCTCCTATATATATATATATATTTTATATATATATTTATTCAACAACAAATTATTGTTGGACAAATAAATCTTTTAATAAAGGAACTGGATTTTATTGAGACTATTTAATGGAAATTTCCAAATAAGAAATTACCCTTTTATTATAACAGGTTTTATTATTGATCATGAAAATTTATGAAGAATATGAAAAAGCCACTAAACATGTTTTTTCCTAAATGTATCCAACACTTCCTAGATCTGAGACAGAATTTAAAGCTCAAGGGAGAAATCAACATGAAAACCATTTCTTTCTGTATTAAAACTCAAAAAAGTACCTTCCGCAAGCAATTGTTAGAATTTTTTTCATCATTACAAAAAAAGCCTAGAATAGTTATTCTATCAAATCCCTTATGATTGGCTTTTGTTTTACTTAGATATATCAAGTCTGATATAAATAAACAAATAGACTTAATGCAAACTTGAATTAAATGTGTTAGTCTTGACATTCTGAAAATTCACAAACTTATTTTTAACAAGGCATATGCAAGCTGTTATTTGTTATGAGTCTCTTCTTTTTTTAAAATTTACCTTCATCAAACACACCCAAGTTTTATTTGTTAGATTTATTCTTGAAATCTTGTAAAAGGTTAGCAGCAATAAAAAATGCGGGTGGGAATCAGCTGACATGCTTAAGGTAACCATCACCAATAACAGGAGGAAAAAGTAACCAATAAAATCCTTCTCTTACTCTTCTTTACTTAATGTTAAGTTATCCCAATCCACAAATGCATCTTCAGTAGAGCTGAAAATGCATGGACAGGTTAAAGTTATAAAAGTGATCTGACTACATGACAGCCATTAGGGAGCTAACGATGTTTAACTTAAGACACCCTTTCTTGACACAGATGAAATGAGACCTGACATGATGTTTTGAAATGCTCTCTTTTTTCAAAACATCAACACCTATGTAACCTAAACAAAAATCTGTATTATGACACATTTTATTATCAGTATCTTTGATGAAGTTGGATAACCACATTTAAGTTTGCCTATGAATGCGTAAAAATCTGAAGTTTTTTTTAGCTCCATGTTTTTAAATTTTAAGAAAATAATAGATGAACTAAAAGATACACCTGACTTAACTATAAATAACTAAAAAAAAACCAATTCATTAAAAAAATTAAATCACAAAAAAATCTGCCAAGGAACATAGTGAAAATACAATAAAAATAAATTCATAAAATAATTACATGATTATTTATTTAGTTTATTATCTAAAGCACTTACTTATTAATTTTTTGAATGAAATACACTATATCCTCTGTGATTGTGCTTACATCCCAGTATAAATGCTTGAGAAGGTCCATATTCCCTATTTAAAAAAAATTATTCTAATTAAAATATGAATTTGTTAAAATGCTTTGTTATAAATAAATTTATTTATAATATTACAAGTTTCCTCTAGGGAAACTCTGTATACTCACAATTATCAGGATTGGAATCCTTTGACAACATATGTTCAATATCCTCAATTGTACCAGACAAATTCTTTTGCTGTGACATGTTTTTGTGATAGTTCCTGAAATTTAGCAAAATTAATATTTATTTTTTTCAACATTCATAAGAAAGTTGGCCTATCCAATAAAAATTACATGGTTCAAATTTTGTGTCATAGATATCTTATAGTTCAAGATTTCTTAGGACATTTTAGAAATTAAGAATTTGAATTAATATTTAAAAATGAAGTGATTATTTAGAAACACATTATTATTAAGGTGGTTTTATATAATGCCGTACCCCAGCCTAGTGCTAGGCTCACTGCGCTTCACATAAAAATTAGCAATTGCAGAAAATTATACATTTAAAAACAACAATTGGTGAAAAGTTTGACCTCACCCACCCAAGTACTATCTACCCCTCTCTAGTTATGGACAGCACCAAGCAGCAGCGAGCATTGTTTATCAGTTAGAGGGGGTGAGAATGAGTCAGTATAGTACAGTTTGAAGAGATGGTCTTGAGGGTAGTTTTGAAGGCTGGGATGGTCGTTATATTGCAGATGTGCAGTGGGAGAGAATTCCATTGTTTTGGGGCACAGAAAGAGAAAGATCATTCACCATATGTTTTAGTATGTTCTGGGAATAGAAAGAATATGCATGTCTGCGGAGGAACGACAGAATAGACAGAAAGAAGTTCAGTAAGATAGGAAGGGCAGGAACCAGAGAAAAAGTTGTGACAGAAAACAGACAGCTTGTAATCAATGCCTGCCTGTTTAGAGAGCCAATGAAGTGAGTGAAGTAGTGGAGTGACGTGATCACGTTTATTTGCCTAGCAGCCGAGTTTTGAACTTTCCACAGTTTTTCTATTAAATGTTTGGTGAAGCTGACAGAGGAGATTTACAATAGTCAAGAAAAGAGAGAACAAGAGCACAGACTAGTGTTTCTATTGCGCTAACTGTGAGGTAGTGTTCTATGGAGCTAATCTGACAAGATAGCAGTGTACGCAGAGCGACAGATGTGAGAAATATGATTATTGAGAGACAAAGTTGTTCAGTTTTTTAAATTTTATTTACACCTCAAATTACTTGCAGGATTTGTAATATAAATTGTTAAATCAGATTGCTTAAAGTGATAAAGCGATGTGTTTTATCTTACCATGGTGCAATAAAAACCTTAAATGAAAGTGAGTGAGCATTACTCCAATCTGTGGGGAAAAAAGCACCTCTTGAAATAAAATGTACATTTTTAATTTTATATATGATAATAACAAAATATTTATTACAGTTATTTTTAAAAAATCACAGTAGGATTAGTGAAGTGTGATTATATTTTTTTTAATTATTTTTTTTTTAAATTAATTTTTTTTTTTAAATACATTTTTTTTTTTCAAAAGGGTTCCCCCAGTAGTACTGCTATACTGGGGTAATCCCTTCAAAATCTGCCCGGGGTATCTTGGCCTTGCAGCTCTACATCTGATCTACAGATCTTTCCGGCTATGGCCAGATACAATGCGTGATATCACGAGCCACCCAGTAAGGTTTGGTAACCTGACGGGAAAAGATACTACATTAAAATGATCTTAGTTAAGACCAAGAATCTATCCGATTTTTTCTGGGCTTATTCAGCCAACCTCAAGTAGAGATTCTATTTTCATTTATTGTTGTTTTGACTTTTGATTTCATCTTTAGGTCTTAAAACAGCAGAAACTGACCTCACTCGAAATGAAATAGAAATAGGGATAAGACTTGGAAGGCACATATTTCACACACTAAATTTGATGATTATAATATTTTTTAGGGATTAAAATATCAGACAAGTTTCTTAAGAGGTATATTATTTTTATCAGACAAGTTTCTTAAGAGGTATATTATTTTTATGTCATCTTAGATATATACACAACAAATGGTTTTTTAGGGATAAATAAATTTAACAAAGGAGATAAAGAAATATAGACTGGTTAGTGTCACTATAACTAATTAAGCATCTTATTAATAAACAATAGGCAAATATTGATTGGTGGGATAATTCTTTTTATTTTTATGTGCTAAGCAAAGAAAAATCTACTGTAGTAATTTTAACTTTAAAAAAAGCAGACCAAGCAATCAACTTACTTAAACTCTTGAGATCTGATACAGGTCCCTGCAAAGAAAACTGAGGATACTTCTTCTGGGATGTGGGAATACATAGAGCAAGTCTAAGAGTAGATAAAAAACTTACTGTTAAAATAAATTTGTGCCTTGAAAACACAACTAAAAAAAATAACTTCTACTTCTATGATTTTTAATTAAATTATTTAATTAAATGTCATTTTAAATTATTTTTATCACTTATCTTTTATTTGAGGGTGTTCTAAAAGTTTGTTAAAATAATTTTTAGACCAAGTCTAAAAGTATACAAAGAACTTACTGTTTAAATTAATTGTGTGCTTTAAAAGCACCCAAAAAAATTATTTTTATGATTTTTATTTAAATTATTTAATAAAATATCATCATTTAAAAATTGGTTATCTTTTATTTGATGGTGTTCTAAAATTGTATTTCTTTAAATTGTGGAGTCTTGTATAAAACTTTGGTATAAGTTTCCTATTATTAAATAAATGTATTGTTGAAAGACATCAAAAATTTTTTTTTAAATTCAAAGGCTTTTGGTTTTTTTTTAGAAGTCTAAAGTGCAGCACAAGTCCATGTGATTGGTTGAGAAGTTAAACAAAAATATTGTTCTGTGATTAAATAATGATAGTCATGAGATGTAAGTCTATGTTTAGATAGATTATTTTTCATAGCCCTTTGTATCCGCTACTACCCCTGGCATTTAGATACATGTAACCAGGCAGCTGACGTGCTTAGACTTCACTGATATAACCCGGAATGTATACATTTCCATTATTGTTCTGTAAATTCCCACATCCTATTTTGAAAGGGAAGTTTGAGGACTCCATTACATCATGCAAAAATTTCAACTTCATAGAACTTGTTCTTGCGATCTTGTGATCAGTGAGTGGTATTTGCCTTTTATATATTTAGAATGTAGATTTCTCGTGTGATTTTTACTATCTTGTCATTCCAATACAGACTTGCCAATTATTCAGGATTTTAATTCTTTAAAAGAAACAAACTGCCAGTAGAAACAAATTCAATAGTGAAACAGATTTCTCTGTGTAAAATTTTTATGTTGAGATTCAAACCAATTCATAAATTTTAAAAAGTTAAAGATTGCTAGTGTGCAAAAGAATGATAAAGAATTTGAAAAAATAATGCAAATAAATAATAATTCTATTTTGGATTTTCATTTCTTTAATAAATGCTCTTTGTGTAGGTTTTTGAAACTAGGGTAGGTTAGCATGTATGCCTGCGTCTAAACTCTGAGTCTACAATACTTGGTCGAATAAATATCAATAGTTAAAATTCTTGTCAGCTGTAATAAAATAACCAGAAGAACAGAAGCATGGATGCTTGTTAAAAAAAGTAATCAAAGTAACTGACCTGAATGTGGTATTTTCTATTTGAGTATATGAATAATTCGCTTCATCAAAAGTTACATAACGCTGAAAGGAGGAAATGAAACAAAATTGTAATCAAAAGATGTACGAACCATATAATTTAAAGATGAAAAAAGGCACAAAATAGTAGTTCTTTTATACCCTGCTGAATAAATTATCTATAAAATATGTGAATAATTGTTATATTCCAGGAAATACTGGAACAACATATGTGGAAGCTTGAAATATAAAGACAGGACAATAAAAGAATAGCATACAGCCAAGAGAGCTTTCCTCAGAAGATAGGAAAAAATGAAGAAACAAAAAAGAATAGAAAATAGTTCAATAACTTAAGTGTTTGCCATTAATTTTATTGCCGGAAGTTTGGTTTTCCAAAACCAATATTATAGGAAATAAAAGTAAGACAAATAGGATTTTAATGAACAAAAGTATTTTGGAAATATGTAAAATATAAGAAATAAGAGAAGATATACAGGGAAATTGAGTATCACTAGTAGGAGAGAATTTGAATGATTCCATATGGTGATATTGTGCTGAAATGCTTAATTAATTTGTTTTCCATTTTAACTCTCGCTGGTGTGTTAGGATAGGAAATCAGTGCTTTGATGGTAACATCTAATGTCCCCTGTTCCACTATTTCATTCACATAGCTTGAACGCAGTCCTTCATTTATTATTAATTATTATTGACAAAAGAAATTTAATAACATGTTATGTTTATCTTTTAATCAAACCACAAAAATCAATATTTCCTACCTGATCATTGGATAAGAAGAGTGTTTTGACAACTTTAGAACCTGTCCTTCCATCAATCATATCTGACCTCAGCTATGAAATATAGTATAATTAAGAAACACAATGAACAGGATACACTGTATAGTCTTCGTGCATGGAAACAAAACTAAGGTTAGCTTCATTAATCAACTAGTTAATACCAATTACTTGATGCTGATTGTGTTTTCATATTTAACAATTATATATAAATGAATAAGCTAATTTCACCAAGTGACGCTGAGTTCAGTAGCGCACCATATAAATTCCCTATAAGTGCACCAAACAGAGTGTATATTAGTGTTTAAAGCTGCGAAAACTAAAATTCCGCACTAAATGGATTTCTTAAAACACAATGTAAGAAATAAGTGAGACAAAGTGGGGGAAAACATGACAATAAGGACGCAACAAAACATCAAACGTCTTGATAAGAAGCCTTCTTCTGTGAACACAACCCCAAAAAATTGTTATAATATTAAAATAAACACTTAGCTGCAATGTAGTATCCAAGAGGACAGCATGAGGAATGTACTTGTCCATTAGCAGGTAAGAGAGTAAACAGGCAAAAGGAGACGAAAGCGAGGGAAAGTAAGTCCAAGGCAATTGGTTGTAACAAGGAGTGGGGCAGAGAAAAGATTTAGCAAGTGAAGAACATGACATTCATGCCATGTGGTTTTAAGGCCCCATAACTCTGAATCAGTTTTTAATTATAAGTTGACCCTGGCGGGCACGTTGGTACAAGACACAATGGCGGTGATAGCCAGAGCCCTTGTGGTTGCCTTTATTGAGGCACCAGGGTATTATCTCAAAACACTTCATTACAAAAATGTCTGAACATTTTTCCACTAAACTTGAATGAAGGCTGAGTGATAATCCCTTTGAGGAAAATGAAAATATTGATTAAAAATGGTCTAAAGCAGCGGTTCTCAACCTGTGGGTCGCGACCCCTTTTGGGGTCGCGGGACCCTTTTCCAGGGGTCGCCTAAGACCATCTGAAAACATAAATCCTTACAGCTATGAAGTAGCAACGAAAATAATTGTGTGGCTGGGGGGTCGCCACGACACGAGAAACTGTCGCGGCACTAGAAAGGTTGAGAACCACTGGTCTAAAGTGAGAGATACGATCTACTTCACTGCTCTGGAAAGCCTTAGACCAGCAACCCACAGAAATAAGGATTGGTTTGAAGAAAATGCTAATAAGATACAGCCATTACTAAACAATAAACATCAGGTGCTGAGATCCTATCAGAACAAAACCTACGCCACAGGTAAAGAAAGACGCTCTCAGCAAAATAAAACGGAACATGCACAAGAAACTTCATGAAATGCAGGACTCATGGCTCAGCAGGAAGGCTGATAAAATTCAGAGCTTTGGTGATAGACATGATACCAAATGTTTCTATGATTACATAAAAGTAGTCTTTGGACCGCAGTCCTCAGGCAGCTGCCCATCCTTAACAAAAATGGAAGTACTGACAGATGAGAGTAAGATTTTAGAAAGATGGGCCAAACACTTTCGTCAAGTCCTTAACTGTCCAGCTGCTGCAAATGATAATGCCATTAGTAGTTGATCACAAGTAGATTTCAACCAAGATCTAGACAACAGTCTTAATGAAGATGAAGTTGTGAGGGTAATCCAGCAATTCTCGTAAAATGAAGCCCCTGGACAACATGGAATCCCTGTTGTAATCTAAAAAGAAGGAGCCCTGTCCTGACAAAAAGACTAACAGAGCTATTGGAGTCGATATGGAAAGATGTTACTGTCTTTCAGCAATTGAAGGATGCAAAGATAACACATATTATACATAAGAGAAAGAGCAGTCAGCAAACCTGTGACAACTATTGAGACATTTCTCTCCTTTCCATAGCTGGGAAGATCTTGGCCGGAGTCCTATTTAGTCGTTTACAACTACACCTTAAAAGCTGGGACCACTTCCTGAAAACCAATGTGGATTCTGTTCAGAACAAGGAATGGCTGACATGACATTTGCATCACACCAGATCCAGGGAAAATGTCAAGAGCAACACAGCGGCCTGTTCATCACATTTGTTTATCTGACCAAGGCATGTGACTCAGTCAGTAGAGATGGCATCTGGGAGATAATGAAGAAGTTTGGCTGCCCGAGTAGATTCATTACAATAGCACGTCAACTCCATGATGATATTATGGCCAAGGTGATGGATCTGGAGATGAGTCTGTGGCTGTTCCTGTAACTAATGGCGTAAAACAATGCTGTGTTCTACTCACAACACATTTTAGCATGATATTCTCAGCCATCCAGGCTAATGCTTTTCTTGACAATAACGACAGCATTCCTGTAAGATACAGGACAGACGGAGGGCTATTTAATCTTAGGAGACTGCAAGCTATTATGAAATTTAAAGAAACAGCTATCTGTGACCTCTTGTTTGCTGATAACTGTGCCTAAATGCAAGCTTGGAACTGAAAATGCAGCAAATACTTATTGATCTCTTTTTTAAGGCCTTTGACAACTACAGCCATGCCATCAATACAAAAAATAAACCCAGAGATCCTGCACCAGCCACCTCCAAGAAAAGTTTACAAAGAACCTAAAATATCAGTGATGGAACAAGACCTCCAAGCTGTGGGAAAATTCATATATTATTTGGGCAGCACCATCTCCAGGTCAGTAACAATACATGAAATCAACAATCAAATTTCCAAAGCAAATGTTTCATTTGGAAGGCTTCGCATAGTGTTTGGAAGTGAAGGGGCCTCAGTCGTGTCACTAAGCTGAAAGTATATAGGGCAATCATCTTAACATCTCTCCTATATGCTAGCATAACATGGACAGTGTACAGCAGACATGGTAGACAGCTAAACCATCTCCACCTATGCTGTCTACCTAGACTTCTAGGCATAAGGTGGCAGGACAAAGTTGCTCATACATAAAATAGCTAATTTTATCAGCATCCACAAGCTCCAACAAAAAGGACAAGCCAGATGGGCCTGGCATTTTGAAAGAATGCCAGACAGCAGACTTTTCAAACAACTAATTTTTGGTGAACTCTCCATTAGGAAAGGCTCAGCTGGTGGGCAGAAAAAAACATTTCAAGGATAATCTAAAAGCTTCACTCAAATTCATGGACATTAACCTTGATTTGTGGGGGACGCTATGGCATGGCAGGCTCACTGGAAAGAAAAGCGGAACAACTCAAATCCAAATAGGACCAAAACAGTTTCTGGTGTGCTGGAAAGCTTTCCAGGCACAAATAAGACTAGCAGGCCACCTGCATACTCATTGTGGAATATAGCCTTAGTCATCTTCTCATGTGAAGGACAAACAACAATATAATTCAAGGGCAGGAAAAGGCAAGGAAAATTGGGAAATGGGTAAATTTGAATAGCAATATCTTCAAGCTCAAACATGTTACAGATTTGAATGTGGGAATAGATTTTTAATGTAAAAAAAAAAGGGGGGGTCGGATCTATTAGAATATTAATACATTTTAGGGGTGTGCAAAAAATATGTGGTGGTAACCATAGAGGGGATTACCATGCTAGGGATGTCTGTATTAATGTTTATTAAAAATGTAATAAAACTTGTTGTTTGGGGAGTGGGTGATTTTGATTATAATCAAACAAATTTGGTATGTTGACTACATACGGTATAGACCAAATTCACAATTTAACATAGCTGCAATGTCTTTTTCCTGTTTGGTTTTTAAATTTTACTTCCACCCACTTTCTTTCCATTCTTCCGAGCTATGTTTTCTTTGGGGACTTGTGCCCATTCTTATTCTTTTCTTTCATTTTTAGATAGGATCTATACATATATATATATATATATATATATATATATATATATATATATATATATGTGTGTGTGTGTGTGTGTGTATATTATATTTATATTTGTATATATGTTTTTTTGTTGTACTGATGAAGTATTTGAAAAAACATTTACATTTTTATTGTGTTACTATATATAAATCTTATTGTTTTATTTATATATATATATATATATATATATATATATATATATATATATATATATATATGTGTGTGTGTGTGTGTGTGTGTAAATTAAATTTATAATTGTATGAATGTTTTTTTGTTGTACTGATGAAGGATTTGCAAAAACATTTACATTTTTATTCTGTTACAATAATTAAAGCTTATTGTTTTATTTACATAAATTGTTTGGGTCTCATTAATTTACTTAAGGGGCCATCCATAAATGATGTCACGCGCCTGGGGGGGGGAGGAGGGTCAGATTTTTGTGACGATGTGTGACGAGGGGGAGGGGGGGGGCTCAAGCAATGTGACGCCACATGAAAAGCGGAATATTGTAGTAAAGATTTGCACTTAACACTAAATTACAGACATTTTTAAAATTATTCTTTTATACAATTATAATTATTTTATTTTTAAACTCCTATCACTGAGAGAATGAGTACAGGCAGGGCCGGCACTAGGGGATGGTGAAATGGGTGACCGCGCGTTGCCGTAGTATATTTATAATATACTTCAGCCTGCCAATAGTTCCTAATCCAGTCAACCCAATATTCGGAGTAATTAGATAGTCAAATGGTCTGGAGGTCAGTCTGGCTACTGTTATGACGCGTCCCATTACCCATTATGACCAGCAAGGCCCCAGTACGACTATAACGTGTCTTAATATCCTATCGGCGGAATATATAACGTCAACGGCCCCGCAAAAGTCAATTTTCCCAAGGCCCCGCACACTGCTAGCACCGGCCCTGAGTACAGGTATGTGCAGTCCGAAGAATGGCCTCTGATCAAGTTACAGGACGCCAAGGGGTTGGGGAATCAGAGTGTAGTTACAATGACAGTCGTGAGAATTTATGGCTAAATGTGGACGCCGGAAAAAGGATGGAGCGGAAAAAAAGGTTGACCGAGGGGTGGGGGGTATCTTAGTAAATGCTCTAGGGCAGGGATTCTTAACCCTTTTTGCAGCGTTGCAGGCCCACTCCGTTTTAAACATCCCTCCCCAACCATATAAATTATATTGTAATAAAATTGAAAATAATTAAATAATTTAGCTATCTAATTTTTGTTTCTTTAATTAACTTTTTATAAACGGGAAAAAACTACCAATAGACACAATACGCCAATGAAATTCAGCATTGACTGCTGTTCATCAAAATCCATAAAAACTTGTTTATTTTTTTTTTAAAGCAGCAACAACTAGCAATGGCATCAAATACAATCAGTGGCGTAGCTAAGGTTGGTGTCATCTGGTCCGGTAAGATCGTGGTTTCACCCATCCACCCTCCTTTTCACGATGTATTTCTTCTTGTTAAACTTAGTCCACAGTATAAGAAATACAAGAACAAAAACAAATTAAATGAAGCTAAGGAGGTAAATGTATTTCAGAACTGTACCTTGTACTTAGAATCGCCCATTGTTATCAAAGGATAGTTGTATTTCTTAGAATTTAGATAAAAATATCTTCCTGAAACTTACAAAAGTTACCGAACAATTCATTTGGCGTTGAAACATGGTCAAAACAGTGTGTTTTTGACCTAATAATATGGTAATCTAATTGCCTTGGCATCAACCTTGAAATTTTAATATTAACGAAACATGCATTTTGATTGGTTACACGGGTGGAAAATGTACGTGTCATCTGTTATCCGTTTATGAATTTCGGTTAAATCGAACAGTGTGTGCTCTGTAATTGCGTTATTTTTCAATTTGGTGTCACCCCCTGAGATGCTGTTGACCGGTGCGGTCCACACCCCTAGCTACGCCACTGAATACAAATGTTTGGTCTTCCAAACCTCAAGGCTGGCGAGGTACTTGTACCCATGGTTCAGAACCACTGATCTAGTGAAATGTTTCTGTCACGGGTGCAGTAATTTGATATCCATGGGAGGCGAATTTCTTAAGGGTTCGTAAAGGACAGTAGTGGACACAGGGACTTTATATAGGGGGGGGGGGG
>CAXITT010000452.1:441760-465229 GCA_964033795.1 Lymnaea stagnalis | reverse complement strand
GGGGGGGGGGGGGGTTTCAAAATTGGCAAAATTTGCGTGACGTCATTTATGCATGGCCCCTAAAAGCTTTATCACAGTCTAACACTCTTATAGTTATATCTTCTAGTATAATTATAAAAAATTCTTTTTAAGAATAAAAATATTTTAAAGCATATTTCAACACCTTAACTACAAATTATGTCTTTCCTCTGGCTTTTTGTAAGAAGAGCAGGAGAAATGCATTTCCTGATATAACAATAATGAAAGGAGAAAATAAAATAGAGACTTAATTACATTACCTTTGCATGACATAATTAAAATATTTATGACACTGGCATACACGAAACAATTCTTCATTTGAGACACTTTGATGACAAATTTAATTAAGATTTCTGCATAAAATCTAATAATGACCCAATTTGGAAAATGTATATATGGCTGTTCCCACGCCCCTGGCGTGTGGGTCCTGCAACACCTGTGCTCAAAATTGTGATGTGGAAAAGTATTAAGCTTTCAATTTTGAATGCAGAGGGAACAAAAACAAAACAATGTCAGGGGACCTCTAAAAGTCATGCAAAGGCTCTGCTCAAAATGTAACATTACAGATAAAAAGGCATGGCCACAAAAGATTTGCTTTATTTCCTATGGGAGAAAGGTTATAATCCTTAAATCTTAGAAACTTTAAAACTGAATTTATAAAATCCTTCATATTTTAAAAACTTTTTCTTTGAATTCTTACTTATTATATTTACATATTAAATTACTATTTCTGAAATAATTATAAGGCAAAAAAAAAAGTCTTACATCCATAAGCATAGGGTTGTTTTCATCAATCTCCAGCTCCAGCATATCGATATTTGGTGGCTCTTTCATGAACTTACCCTGCAATGCCAAAATAAATTCCATTATTTTATTTCAAAATTTTTTAATTTTTAGTATTAGTATTCATTTAAAAAATGAATAGGAAAGCATAACAAAAATATTTTGACATTTCACCTATGTTGAGGTACTATTTCTATTGGATTCTGTTTTAATTAACTGTATATTCATTGGTGCCAATTTCTTCAAAATATATGCATGCTAAATGTGTAAAATGAAATTTTCCTCAAACAAATTATTCAGCACCTTCAGAAGTGTTTAAATAAAGCCAAGTGCATTAATTTGCATTTACATAAATATAATAGGGTTATTTCATAAGCTTTATTTAACAATGATTAGTAACTTCTAAATTATATTTGATTCTCTTAAGTAATTAAAATAAAACTGGCATGTGTTTACTTCTATTTAAATTAAGTGTGTGTTTGTGGGCCAGGCCTTGATTTAATTAGTGGAAGTAATATTATTATAGTAAAATAGACTGAATTGTAGAGACAGATTTCAGAGGTATGGAAGACAAATACATGGTTTATAGGATAATGGGTGTGGTGGCAGTATGGGAATTATATTCTCCTTTATACAATTTGAAAGGTTATCTTTAAGCAATTAATTATTTTAGGCACTATAGTCAAATTTCATTTTGCATGCATTTACATACCATTGTTTGAAGATTGGGGTGAAAAACTACATAGCCATTAGGGTTAATGGCAAAAGAATATCCATTTGGACCAATCTGGAAAGTCAATCAAATTGATAGTGAGAAATCATTTATGATCTTTTTCTATAATGAATTGTACTCAATTTTTAACGTTTTTTTTATAAACATAAAATATTTAAGGAATATTAATATAATACAGTAGAACAATAGCTTTACATTAATTTTTAAATATGTATACCTTGGAAAAAGGAGTCATTGCTTCTAGTTTTGCAGTGGTAACATCAATTCCCATAACACCAAGTATTGTTTGATTGGACTGTTAAAAGAACATTTAAAAAAAAAAACAGGTTTTAACATTGTAACTACAGGTTGTGTAATATTGAAAAAACAAGTAATGAAATATTAAATCAACACTTTTATTCATAACAGTTCATATTTTAAATTTTTCCCAATTACCACCCTGCTTACTGTTCCAATTTAAACTTCGGCAGCTTAACTTGTGCTTTGATTAACAAACCATGTCGTATAATAAATTCACAGAAGCTTTAATAATAAAAAAACATTTTTGTTATGGATCAGATTGAGTATGTCTGTCCACGATCACATTATAATACATACTGAGCCAAGACTGCGGTTATATACAGGAAGTGTCACAGTTGTCATCATACCAAGTCCCTATAACATACAAATGTTAAGAAAACATAATGATTCATGTGCAGGACAAAAAGCTTTAAGAAATTGAAAGTATATGTTTAACATAAATTTCTCTACATTATTATTGAAACTTTAAAAATGTTTAAGATTAAATAAAAGTTAAATTAACAATCATTAAAAGTATATTTTAATTTTTTGTCAAAATCATTGATAGGACTATAGAGGCCACAAATAATGAATTACAAATTATTTAGTTAAATATTGAACTAATTTTTAAATCTAAATTTTTATTATATGTGATATATAAGATTTTACATAATTTATTTTTAAGTCAATTAATAATTCAATCCTTGCCATGAAACATCCTAATTATTTTTCAGTAACTATAATAAATATTAAATAAAGTTTAAAAAGAAACAAGCAAAGGTATTGAAGCATACTTTTAAGAAAGCAAGTGAATGATTTTAATAAATTTTGAACATGCAGGCTTTTCATAATTCCATAAATCTAGTTATAATAAGGCAAGTTTAGATATAGATATTTTTATAAAATCCAAAACATTCTACAAACAATTTGGGTCATTCAAACAAGTTAAAATATGTAGTAGTTGGCAAATAACAAATTTTGATTACTTCAACAATGGAGACTATAGCTTCTTAATATGGAAATGATAAATCATGTGTATAATTTATTCAGGCCTACATTTATTTTATGGTGTATTTTACATTGTTAGTGTGTTATGAGAGGATAATAACCTTTCCAATTAATTGCCAATGCTCCAGGAAAAAAGTATTTATGAAAGAAAATTAATGTTAATTTTTAAAAGCAAAGATATTACTTATTATATTTTTTAATGCCCCAAAAATATATTGACAATTAGAATTAAATAAACCTAATTATATCAAAAAAGAAAGTCATTGTTATGGTGTGTTTACGTGCCTCAAGGTTCATAAACATTGTTGATATAAAATAAGGATTTGAGTGTAAAATTTAGATATAGTTTAAATGTATAATGGAATGATCGGTTGATATGTTATTGTTTGTTACATTCAAGTATAAGGGATATAATATACAGGTACTGAGTTTGGTCATTGTATTTTCTAATCTGATACCAAGAAATTAAATTTTTATCACTATAATAAATTAAATTGTGATGGTACTGATATTATTTATACCTTAACTAATTAGTGTAATGAAATACATGATTTGAACAATCATGACGAGGGGAAATATTTTCCCCTGCAACTTTAATAATGTAAGGAATGTTCTTTAATTTAACTAAAAAATGTTAAAATTACAGTTTTTCTTCCAAAATATATAGCATAAATATAAATAAGCTTTTAGATGTAAGATAATAAAATCATTTTAAATTAAAATGTTTCATTAAAAAAAAAAAAAATCTTTGTTGTAAATCAATATAAATTAAAAATGTAAAATTGATGCAACTTGATTTTATTTGTTACTGTGTTTGCACACAGACTCTGCTATTAAAATGTATGTAATAAGTCAGACGAAATGTTTTAATGTTATGGCACCTGCTGAGTAAAATTGTTCTGGGGTTGATTGAAAAAGCATCTAGATAATCTCCTGGAAAACAAAGTAAAACAAAATAGTAATTCCAAAGATGAAAACTTGAATGAGAACATGTAACATTCAAACTTCTAGGTTAGCTTTCTATAGGGCATACTAAAATTAAGAAATCAAGAATTTAATCTGTCTTACATCGTTCAACTTCTATCACACCTAGTATCTTGTTCTATAATGAGGGCATTTTTTCTCTCCAGATAACAGATCTTCAGTATAAAATAAATATTCTTGCTAGCTTTCACAAAATTTGGGGAAATTTTTAAAAAACTGTTAATTCGTTTTTGATGAAATAGCATTAATGACATTATTTGTCACAATATCATTTCATCCAATATACAAAAAAAAAAAGCCCTGGAATTAAGCTATTACATGGCAAAACACACACACAAGATCTCAGCTACATAATAGGACTCATATTTGTGAACACATTACACCTTTAAAAATAACTTTTTATTTTCAGAACCTTCAATAATTTTAGTGTTAATTTTTTAAACTATTAAATGTACTCAAAATAAACTGTTCAAATTGCAACAATGTGTTGTATAGATTAGAAATTTTAAAGTATGTAATAGTAATAGCTAAAATGTAAAAATTGTGCAATTTATTTAAAAAATTAAAATGCTCAACAAACTCAGTTTGGCTGCTTATTCTTCCCACACACTTGATATTCTTACTATTTTTACACTGCCCGTACATACAGCGCTTTTCAACCTTTTTATCTGACCACACACTAAATAACATTATTAAAATACATAATAAAGAATATTTTTAAAGAAATATCAGCTGTCTAGGTGAAGACCAACTGCTTGCTATTCTAATGGATTAAATGAATTATATTATAGCTGCCATCTCACAATGAAGATTCTATTTTGTAGGTAAAAAAAACCCAAAGACCTTTTACAATCCAATTTAGACATTAATATCAAAATCTTGTGACACACCTGTGAATGTTCAGCAAAACACCAGTTGAAAACCGCTGCTTTCTTATGACCCTTTTCAGTAAATTATTTTTCAAATCAACTTGAAATAAATGTTAAATGAAATCTAACTTTGATGAGAAGAAAATCAAGTCTTAATAAGAGCTCGATTCCTAAAATACTTTTCTCTTTATAAAAATCATACACATAATACTAATACAATATCTAATATGTGGGGACATCAACATGTCTGTGTTCACAATACTGATGCACACATGCTTCCTGATCTTCTAGTTTGAGAGTTCTATATATTTATAATCTAGAATATTTTAACCCAGCAACAAAAATGTATATCTATTGCCTGTTAAAAGTCAGATGAATTCTTTAAAGATTATTTTAAGCCTTTACTTCACAATTTACGTTAAGCATAATATACATTTCAGCCTGCGGTATCTCCCTGAGAATTCTTTCATTGTTTTTGTTCCAATGCTCTGCGAGACACATGCAGTAAGGATTGTACTAGAAAACTATTTGATTTGACAGGACAACTTTATCCTATTTATATTGTCAACATGACATTACATCACAGAGAAGCATGAATTTCCAGTCAATATATGATATGAAAACGCACATAGTACAGTTTGGGATATATCTAAATAAAAAGAGTGTCTCTGGTGAGCCTGATAACAAAAGGAAACAAACAACAAACTAAAAATACCATATAGTCCTCATATATGTTTCCCCATTCAAAAATTTTCTTGTTCTTGATGACCTGTGGCCTGCTGAGAACTGGGATATATTCCTTTAGGAAATGGACAAGAAAAAAAAACTCAATGAACTCAAAAGAAAAACAGTAATTCCCAAAATCCAATCAAGGGGATAAGCATGCTTGACATCCCTGAAACAGAAAATCTATTTTGATTAAATATCATATAGGCCTGGTGCTTTTCACAAGTTTTAATTTTGTAAAAATGTGTAAAATCAAGCTTTATTTTGATTTAATTTTTTTAAGCCTTTGTGATAAACAACTCTACCAACTTAAGAAAGGATGAACTGTAATGTGTATGATAAATAGATATATAATAAAAATACAAGACCATTGCAAAAGATAGAAAGCAATAGGCCTATTGTTTTCATGAGTAGTATGTAAATTATAGTCATTGACAGAGACTTAGCAGGATAACAAAATCTAAATGTTAAAATAGAAATGTTGTTGTTTCAGATAATTTTATTATAATAACAGAGTTTAGGAGGCTGTAGAGCTTAGAACATTTTACAACTTTTTAAACATTTAAAATATGTAATAGAAAACAACACACAGCAGACCACGCTTGATAACTCAATTTCAAAATAAAATACCAAAACTGAGAAAGTCTTAAATCATTTGCGCTTTATGATAAGAGGGGAAAAATGGGAATGAGGAGATATGGTTTGAAGCAGGAATTGTGGTAATTAGTGCAACCACACAGAGCCAGATTTTTGTTGAAAAGCGATGCCGAAAATGATTTTCTTCATGCTTAGAAGGAAAGTGAAATGCTTCTTTTATGCAAAAGCTATTTTTTCATCAAGATTTACATTATTTCCAATGTCAGTCTTTTGTTAAGCATATAAAAAATGTGGAATATAATTGAAGACAACTCAAATAATTGATTTCAAATTATTCAGTTGTATAGCTTTAGCTGGATGGAACGAAAGAGATTGTTTCCTTTATTACTGTAATCCAGTCTATCTACCTCTGGAAACAGAAAGGAAATCCCATCAAACCCCAAAAGATATAACTCAGTGCCCACTTTCACACCTGTTAATGTGCCTTTGATTACAAAAGCTTGCAGTCTAAAGTTTGCTATTAAGTGTAATGGAATATTTCTATCCATAATATTTTCAGGTGCCTGTAGGTTAACCAAACAAATATGCAAATTTATTTTGGAGTAAGATAAGTTTTTGCACCACAATTTTGAATAAAACTTTTGACAGTTTGTCCTCTCCTGTCAGTATTTAGTCTCATTTGTGCAAAATTTACTTCTCTATAGGAATAAATGGTTAAAAGGCACAGTTAAAAAAATATTTACATACAATTAATTTTCTTCCAAAGCCCAGTAGGCCCACCATCAATTTAAACTTCTTTGGCTTGAATTAAACTGATGTGTTTCTTGCAGCATCCAGTCAACCCCACTATTCAATCAAACAAAATTCTAATAAACTGTACAATTTGAATTTGAAAGAAAATGGAATTTTGGTGTAGACAAATTCTAGTGTTCATACATAAATTGCATGAAATACTGTAATGCTTTAAAGAAAATTATTTCTGCAACAACATAAAAATAGCCATAAATGCTTCCTTATTTAAATTTCTAAAAAGATTTTCCTTGGTAAAAAATATGTTGCTTTTTCACATTATTTTTGGTTTTGAAATTGAAGAAGTATATTTTATTGATACATATGAATGTAAAAATGTATGGAAATTTCACTTTCCAAAGTAAAAATATTCAACAACAATGTGACAATTAGTTTTTTGAGGGAGGGATAATTATGTTGTTATTGTTGTTTAATTACCATAAGTTGTTAACTTTCACACATACAACCTCCAATCGCAGTCACAAACAGTTTTCAGAGTTTAAAATTTGACACCAAGGCAGAGCATGACAAGTTTTAAACAAAAGTTAGAAATGATGCATCAAATGCTTTTAAAGAAAAAGAAATGAGACTTGGAATAACATTAGCTAAGCGGTTTCAGGTTAAAAAAAGAACTCTTCTGAATTAATTTTATTTACTCTGTATAATCTATCTTGCTAAGCCTTTTTAGAGTATAGAAAGTGCACTGTTAGAAATAATAAAGGTTATTTCTTTACAAGTAAAAAAAAATCCAACCTGTTTTTAAAAAAATATATTAAATAGTGCTCGGACATGGAGTTTTGGTAAGTTAACATTAGGGTGGAAAACTATTATAACCTTGAATCTTATCAAGCTTTAGTTTAAAAATAAGAAAATTAGGGATGTGTACCAATAAGATTTAAAAGATTATCAATACTTACTTTTCAATAATCATTTTGAGAAAATTCTAAAGATCAAAATATGTTTTCAGCTGTTTGATGAGTTAACAGCTTTATTACCCATTAAAGCATCAATAATTTTGTAAAACCTCATGAACTGTGACAGTTGAGTTGAATGTTACTCCAAGTCTCTTTATTTATTAAGCTACATTTGTTGATAGAACCAAAACCAAAGTTGACTTTATGCTCTTCTTTAAGTTTGGTGCTACCAGAATTCGGCACTCGAAGAGAGAGAGACCATCATACCCTGGGATCAAAGGTCCCTTCCCATGACACACTCTGTCCGTTTAACAATTCCATCATTTTTGATAAGTATTCTGTGTATCCCTGTCAGGTAAGAACCAATCCAAATTTAGACTTCATATAGAAATTCAAATACCATTTCCAAGAGTCATATACTGCATGATCAAAGAGGAAAACCAATAAAAGAAAATCATGAAATCCTTGCTGCAAAATGGACCAAGATCATGTCAAAGGAGAAAAGAACTGCAGTTAGCATCCTGTAATAATTGTTTATAAAAAAATGTAAAATCATTTGCTGTTTTTTAATCTGCAAACACATACTGAATATTTTAAAGTATATATAATGATTTTCACTGGGTAGAAAATGTCTAGAAGACATTTAAAGAGATTTTCTGTTGGCAATATACCATTCTGAAGTTGAAATTATTTTTTTTTACCTATATTTTTAAGTCTATTTCTGTCTATTTATCAGTGTAGTTGATGTGATACGATCAAGATGTTGTATAGTAAGTGCTCTAAGTACATTTATTTCAAAATCAATGATTTTATATGATGAATGTTATCAAGGCATTGAAATTTTTAAGTGTTTCAATGGGTAAAAAACCTTAATTTTTTACTGTTTTTTTGTAAATATTTCTTTACTTTCAAAATTTGTCTAAGTCTTTTTGTTAGTTTCCAACATTTAGCCTACATATTAAGAGTATTAAAATGCTATGTGAATAATATAAATAATGATGGTGCAATAATATTAAATAAGAAGGTTTCCAAAACAATACTTCTTAACCACAATGACTTTTCCCATAGCTTCGAACAAAATATGGATAGACAGATAACATAAAATTTAAATTGAATGCAATATACTTTTTCAAAAATTTAATTTAAAAAAAGACTTCAGCATTAAAAATTTTGACTTTTTTTTTAAAAGGGATATGTAACCAAAAAAAGTAATGGCAAGAAAGTGTTAAGTGAAACTTTTGTAAAAAAATTATGCACAAGTCAATCCATTAAGTTTGTGGCACGAACTAAATATTTTTTTGTTAAAATGCCATTTATTTTTTAAAGCAAAAGAATAAAAAAAATTAAAAGTCCTAGTTTTACAAATAAAAATTGGGATACCTTGAACCATGTTTGGAATGTGAGAGGTATGATTAAAAAAATTGGACACTTGGATTTTTTTCTCTCTGCAGTTCCAGGGATAAATATGTTAAAATCCAGGCTTTTTCCATTTGCTATAAAGCAGAGGTAAACAATTTCAACTTGTTTTTTGCCTTTATAATTACTTAGCTGTACATCATTTATATTTCAAGATCTAAACTTGTTTAAATTTGAAGCCTACCTTGCTTCACAGATATTAGGTTTCAAGTATACAAAAAACAAGGGAAAATATTTTAACAAATTATTTGTAATCTCTTCAGAATTTCAAATGCTGGTAATCATTTAAGTTTTAAAGACTCATTTATATGAAAACTTAATTCAATTACGGATGATCTCTAAATGATTCCTAACAATGGTGGAATCAACCTGAATACAAGCAAAGGAACAAAGTAAATAAACCCAACCATCTTCAAGTATACATGTATACCGAAGCAAGTACCATTTCATCTTGATCGCTGTCATAAAAAGTATCGATGTGACTACTGGTCCAGAGATCATGTTCAACATGGCCAAGCGCCAAAGGCCGCGCAAGAATCCCAACATAATCCTGGGTTATTGTAACAGTAATGAAGAGATATATATTAAATAATGGTTTCAAGACTATTGAAATTTGAAAATGAAACAGAACAATGTGCCATCAATTGAAACAACTGGCATGGACATGCTACGTATCCGGCATTTAAGGTTTACTAATGCAATGTTAAAATTTCTTATAATTTTGGAGTAATTAAGTATATATCAGACCTGTTTACTCTCAAAATCCTAAAATCGTACAATATTGTCTCAACATCATACAATAAAATATTTTAATAAACATACAGTATATTTAATGTATACAATAACTACTTGCATCGCATTTCTAGTGGGATCAAGTTAAGCTGAAGTCAAAAAAGGTAACTTCTAAAAGTAGATTATATTTCAATATGCGGTCACCTTGTTTTGCAGACGTGTATTTGCTATAGGTATTAATTTATATTGCATGAAATTATCACATTATCACATTCTGTCACAGGTAAAAATAAAGTTACTGGTGAAATTTAACAGCTTCAATCTCAAAGTCAGATCAGCATTTCATAAAATTTGAAATAAGAATTAATTAACAAAGATGACATAATTTATAAACCCTACCAAGTCACTTAAGATTTATAATTTAGGAAAAGCTGGTTTAAAAAAAAATTTAAGAATCAATATCCATTAAGCCTATTTCCCGCTAATAAATTATTGTCTGATAACTATCATAAGCTGTAAATGGGTGTAAGGAAGAGGAGTGTTGGAACCAAATGGTGGTATTAAAAATTGTAAAGCTGTTTTGAGCATTCTAAAAACAGATTTCAACGGCCCTCTCAGATCCTATAAAATATGTCGAAATCTTATGTTTCTGCGCAGAACAGTTGAGAATGCATTCTCTAGTTTTCTCCACTTCTGCACTTGTTGCAGTTCGTCAAACGCAATAATAATTTCACAAAATTACGTCACAAAGCACTGAAGAAAAAAGCCAGGATTGACTAAAATTGTCACTAAGGTGACTATGATAACATTACTCTTGCTGTGTCTATCCAGTTCATTATGAAAACACACAAGCAGCATATGGCCATCCCCATTGTCATTATGAACATGTGGTGTTTTATTTTATTGACTTAAATATCTACACGCCCCCACCCCATACAAAATCTTCTAAATCAACACCACCACCTTCCCATCTCATGGCAAACGTAAAATAATTATAGTTGGTCCTCAACCAATTGTATTTCTTGATCCATTCACTGCTAAATGAAGAAAGCAGATTAAAACTAACAGCTGAAAATTTACTTTTTAATTATTATTTTTTAAGTGGAAAAAACTACTGGAATGTATATATTTTCAACCCGGTTTCTTGAAATCTTAGATGTAACAGATCTTGGCATACAATCATAAAAGACACCTCAAAATTGTACATTTTATGTCCCAATTGTAAGAGTAAACACGTCTGATATATTCATTGTTGATTACCACCCCTTAAACCAGGACATCTTTCTTCTGTATTTATTTTTAACCATTTTATTTTAATTTTTTTAATTGGCTTGATTTTGGTTCAAACAAATATGCTAACACATTGGCATTGAAATAAATAAGATTGAATTATTTGTTTTTATAAAATAAATAAAAGATTTACCTGCACTCTTGCTCTTATAGCACCCATAGCAGGTATCTGTGAGAAGTAACCTATTAGATTGATAAAACAGTTTTAATATTTAATTAATTGCTTGGTCATTTTTAATTATATTATATTTTTAAGCAAACTTTATTATACAAGTTAGATAATTAACATGAATTTTTCTTGAAACTTAAACTTAAAGAAAAATTAAAAATTTGCATCAAAGAAATGATTTATTATTAAAAATAATTTTCTGTTGTATTTAACTAACCCCGGTTAGCACATGCCATCCATCTAATAGCATGAATAGGATTAGGAGTTGGCCCAACAGCATAAGTAAAAACCCTGACCTAAAAAGAAATACATATTTTAGTTTTAAACATTTTTTTTTAGAAAAGCAAACTTATTTCTTGCTGAATGTACAAGGCATGTCAAACTCATCCCTGGCACTTTGCCAATGAGCACTACTTATCCATTTAGTTGAGGATCTAATCTTTAACAATAAAACACTGTCACGCACACATTGATCTACACATACTATCAGTGTTATCCTTTTTTTTTTTTTTTTAATCAATGGAAAAATTCTAAAAATGTCTACATAAAACTGTGCACGTCCTATTAATTTTAAGATTTTCCTATTCAGCTAGATTCTTTTTCAAACATAATAATTCATAAGTGAAAACTAGGGAACATTGGAGTATAAAACACTGTCACGCACACATTGATCTACACATACTATCAGTGTTATCCTTTTTTTTTTTTTTTTAATCAATGGAAAAATTCTAAAAATGTCTACATAAAACTGTGCACGTCCTATTAATCTTAAGATTTTCCTATTCAGCTAGATTCTATTTCAAACATAATAATTCATAAGTGAAAACTAGGGAACATTGGAGATTAGAACCCATCCTACAGTTTGGTGTCACAAAATATAAATGTCATTATTAAATAGTAAAGTTGGCCACCTACTGTTTTGTTGGGCCAGTTGTATTTTTCAAACACATGTTCAGCATTATCCGTTCCTCCATCTGTCAGTAACATAATAACTTTGTTACAGTCAGCTCCTATGTTTTTATCGTCATTGGAATTATTACGCTCAAACTGTAGAGTGGTTTGAAAGAACAGTAAATTCATTTGAAAAATCAGTCTTCTTCTTTTTTGTTGGTGTTTTTTCAATCACTATACAGCAAACATAGTGAAACACTTAATAGTTAGTGTAAACAGCCTTCTACAATATTTTGAGTTCAAATTAGTAAATTATCAAATAATTTTGATAACCTGTTTTAATATAACTATTTTAAAAGCAAGCATTTTTTTTGTTTATATCCTACATTTTCTCCCTTATTTTCTTTAGACATTTTTAATGTGCCATGGTTAACTTTTCCGATTTTAAATACAAGGTTTTAAGTTAAAAAGGAAAGTTTTGGTTTTGTTTACCTCCTTAAATTGTTCAAATACAAATTTGATGGCTTTACTGAAATCTGCTTGACCTGTTGCTGAAATTTTGTCTACATCTTTAACCATTTGCTGACAAAGAAAAAAATCAATTACAATAATAAGTCTACTCTTGACTGTCAAATGTATTATTTTAATATATATTCTATTGAGTGCATTAAAAATCGATTAAAAACACAAAATAAATCTTTAGTCTCCAGCATAAGATGTGACATACTTTTTTATTTCTGAAGTTAGCTTGTACAAATCCAGACTTATTGAAACACTTGCTAACAAACGTTGCTTCCTCTGCAAACTAGAAAAAAAGCAAAGCAGAATAGTTAACAAAAAATTAAATTTTTTGTCTGTTTTCAATTAGATGTTTTAAAAACGATAGACACTTTCATGAATTATTAATTGTTTGTTTCATTAATATCAAGGAAGAAACAAGCTTACTTTTTAAAAATTTTAAGAGCTGAAAATTAGTCTAAAGGTTTAAAGATTAGCACTTACAGAAATAATGTTAACAAAATCATTTTCTCCTAGAGTGTCAAGAATGGACTTTACTGCATTTTGCATAAGTTGCAGAGATTGGCCATGTGTACTTCCACTCCTACAAGAGGCGATATATTTTAAAAAATAAAATATTTAAAATTATTTTCAACATTCACCTCAAAATAGCATAAAAATAAATGTCTTCAGTATTCTTACACTACTGAGTAATTTCAAATTATTTCATAACTAATCACAAAATTATGTCTCTGGTATAAAATGAATTGATGGGCAATTAAATCTTAACAATTTTACATAGTTGACATTTCTAAATATTATTGTAAATGTTTATTCACGTGTCAATTAATATCATCATATCCTTGGGTGAACTTGAACCTTGGGTGTACCTGAGAAGTCAATTAAAGGCTATTGGGTGATTAAGAAAAATATTTTTTTTAAATAATTAAAATCTAAATTTGATTTAATCTCAAACTTAAGGTAAGAATATAATGTTTCTAATATTATGTTCATATGGAATGAATAAATGAAAAGTTTAATCATTTTTCTTTCTTAATGTTTTGTTTAAGACTAGATGAAATACATTTAGGACTAGGCATCATAAAATAAATTATTTTCCTCTTGTAATACATTAAATTCACAGCCACTTGTTAGGGAAATTGACAAAATGCTATGCCCTATGTTTAATCGGTTTATTGCTAACCCCACTCAGACGGACAGGTTATATTACCATGACTGTCTGCGAACATCATACAGGTCAACTCGAGTTGTAGGCCAAGCAGCAGCTGTGGAAGGTATAATTAAAATGAAGCATTGACATGTAAGAAGAATAAGATTGTCAAACTATAGGAATTAATCTCCTGTTGAAACTATGTTATTTAAAAGTTGAATTGAATAGTTCTACACTAATCTTGTAAGTGGTCAGTAGAAAGTTCATTTAAGTAAACAATTATGATTAAAAGATGCAAATCATTTACATGTGCATAATTAGTGTGATCCTATATTCCTTACACAAAAACATCATTGAACCTTTTTGCTACTTGTTTCCTTAAGCATGATAGTAAATAATTGTGTGCAATGAGTAATAATAAAATGATTATACAAATGAAGAAATAACATGAGAAATTTATTTTTCTGGATTAGATTATTTTTATGTGTGTCATAAACAGAGCTAGGCCGTACTTGTCCACACATATTAATTTAGACACATTCAGTGACTGGAGGTAATGAATACATCAGGGGTGAATATTATTATTATTTTAACATTGAAAATGGAAGAAAAATTAACAAACTTGGGAATGTTCTCATGAACCCAGTGTGTGACCCAAAGTACTGCCACAAAATATCTGGATCATTATTGAAATTTTCTTTGAACTGTTCCTCTAAAGATGCTGTCCAGTTGAGTCCATTTAGGATATCAATATCTGAAAATGAAGGATTTATTTCCTTAAATTAATCAAATTTGACATTTGTTCCACATTATGTCTTTGCTACTTCCTGATACCTCTTTCATTTTTATAAACACTTAAATATAATACTTGAAAAAAATGTGTCTCTTTCATTAAGATTTTATTTTAAAAAATTTTTAATTCTACTGACCACCATCATAAATCTCAACAGGTATGTGGACACATGATATGTTAAAGTTGACCTCCTTTCTAAATCTATCCACATAAACCACAGAACTGCGTAGATTGTCCACTTCTTTAGTGTTTACATAAGTGACCATATTCTTCTGCAGATAACGTATGAACAAAAAATTATGTCAAGTATGAACAAAAAATTATGTTAACGGAGAGGAAAGAATTCTTCTTAAACTATTTTTTTCACATTACAAAAGAATAATAAGGCTTATAATCAAAAAGATTTTAGGTGGTCAGGTAATAATTAGTATTACTCACCACTAAATTTTTATTCCATTTGTAAGCTGCTGCTGTGTTTTCTGCAACATCCACTAATTTCTGAAGGCAATTTAAAACATGTTTATGTTAATAAATAAATAACATACAAACTAGATCTCCTTTGATAATGTTTAACCTTTTCTGGCTGCAATCAGAAGCTGTCAATCACATTATCAAATTCTCACCCTAAG
The DNA here is from genome assembly GCA_964033795.1 of Lymnaea stagnalis. Classification (NCBI taxonomy): domain Eukaryota; kingdom Metazoa; phylum Mollusca; class Gastropoda; family Lymnaeidae; genus Lymnaea; species Lymnaea stagnalis. The sequence goes on along the minus strand of CAXITT010000452.1, from coordinate 449,940 downwards.
TGCTTCCATCTTTTTATGCATCATCACTGAAAGAGATTTGGCCATTTCTGTCACAAGATCTTGACCAGAAACTTCTGAATAAATTCTTTTGATCCCCGGTCCATCATCTTTTACAAATTTCTGTTTCTGCAAACAATTTTAAAGCAATATTAATGTTATAATAATTATTTTTTTTAAACACAAATAGTCTAATTCTACAGGTCATTTTAATTTTTTTAAAGGTAACATAATTTGCCCTACCTTTTATTATACTTATAATATGATAGTTTAAGTAAGCAACATTACTGGGCAAATGTAAGGATGAACCTTACAGTTGATTGAGGATTAACTCAGCAATTATTAAACTTGCTCATTAAGTCAATCTTTAACTTCTAAGTGTTTTGGATAAAGTGAAATTTATGTATGAATTTTCTTGTTACATTTCCAAGAAAAGGAAAGTAACTGTAATATTAATTGAATTTTATATATAGTAAAGTTAAAACCTTGGAATAAAATTACTAACATTTTGACAAAATTAAATATTTTTGGGAGTCAACAAATAGTTATAAGAAAATATTCTGATAAAAATTCACATCAAAACTGTATTTTTTCCTTCTGCTTTAAATTGAGTGACTTGATGTACATTGACGCACAAACTTGTACTTTTATCATAATATGCTTCATCATTTCTCCGAGTCTTCAAAGAGGGCCAGAACTCCATTCTCATCCTTTGTCCTTACATGTTCATTCAGGAGGTCAAATATTTCTTTATGATGTCATTCATTAACTTTTATTAGATCTATTATCATCTTCTTGAGCCCCCACTCCGATTATTAATTTGGCTCTATCTCTGACTATGCTCACATAAAAACCAGTATATCAACTCACAAGTTTATTGTGAGCATCTACTCTGTTTTGTCACATAATATGATATCCTTAACATAAAGGTGGGGTGTGGGGTGGGGGAAAGAGATTGGACAAAGGAGAAAGGGGCAGAGTTATATAGTGATCCTTCTAATGTGACTATCAATAATGTAGTTTGTGACGGCCAACTGACAATGTTTTTTCTTAATGAAAAGGGAGGTGGAGAGAGAAAGGAAGATAAAGAGATATGGATAGAGAGAGAATATTTATAAAGAAGAAATTAACCCAGAGATGGAAGGTGGAAAGGTAAGAGGAAAAATTTGAGATTGAGAGTGAGGAGGAATGGGACAATCTATAAACTGTATGCTGTGATGAAAGCCAATTAAGAAATTTTTAATAGTGTCATCCACTGGTACTTACTAAAATTGGATACAAATGACCCAAATATTGAAGATCATTGTCAATTTTTTGAGCCCACTTTTTCACACTAAAAAATAAAACAGAATATTGGTATTGAACATTAGTGTATCACATATCATATACAAGCAAATAACACACAAACATTTCTTACATTTGCTTGGTGGTAAACTTGCCTGAAACATTTAAATTGGAACATGATGTATTGGTCAGTTTCTAAAAGAAGTGGCCTTAGTGGTAGTTACTAGGCCATAAAATATATTTAAACTTAAAGAAATCCTTATGGTATGTCATACTTAAATAGGGTAACTATCTTGTTCCTTACAATTCTAACTTCTGATAATTCAAAATAAATGATATTGCTATAACTGCTATTAAGACTCAAATCAAATGTAAATTAGGCCATTGGCTAATTCTCCTCATTATTAATTTTCACAGTAAAATATACAAAAGGTCCTAACAGGAAAAATTGTTTTAGTAAAAAGTCAAGTATTTACTTGGTTTAAACCAGGGGTCTCCAAAAAACATCCACAGGCATCATGCCGACCAAAAGGATTATGAATGACGACCAACTAAAAATTGTTAACTTAAGAAATTTATGAGATAGTGACTAAAAATACCATTAACCTTTACAGGTCCTATGTCCAAAGGAATTTACCCTTTAAGACATCCTTGTTGAAAGAATTTTTTTATAAATCCTAAGTCTTATACGGTAATACACTTATGTACTAAATTACATGTACATCATTTTTCTTGTCCATTGTGACATATCTGGTATACCTACTAATGGTGTGCCCCGGTGATGATAGATTAAAGAGATGGACTTGCAAAATAAATAGAACACGATATAATTGCCTCTCAAAATTTAGGTATGATGAAATATCACGGCTTAGTAAGCCAATAAAATTTATGCACAATAGCTTTACAGATGGATAATGTCATGCAGATTGTCATTCAGGCTGTAAATTCCATAAGGATCATCACTAACTTCAGGAATTCCTTAAATTTATGGATGCTGACATCATTTATTTTTTTCAAAAAGAAGATTGATAGAGGGTAAAATGTTTTAAAGATTTTTTTTAATTTGAAAAATGAAATCCACCATTCATTGATGGAATCAAAAACAAATTTCTGCCTCAAATTTGACTAAAAAATCTGGTTCACTGATTTAGCATTTTTAGAAGACTTGACTGATCCTTTAAATGAGTTAAACAGGCATCTACATGGTGAAAACCATCTGGGCAAAACAAAGTTTCAAACTGTAACAGTTATTGAAATGAAACTGAAACTATGGCAATTTCAAATTAAGGCAAATAATTATATGCATATTGGAAATGTTGGCTCAACACAATACTGTTAACAATAAAAAATATTTAGCCGTTATTTTTTATTTGATACAGGAAATAGAGAACCGATTTCTGGATAATTATCAATCTTTTGTTATATTAACTCCATTTTCAGTCAACATAAACATATTACCTGCCAATTTTCAAACTGAATGCATAGAGTTACAACAGGCCCGTTCTTAGGTATACTCTGATTACGCATCCGCGTCGGGCCCCGAACGTGAGAAGACCCCCGTCAGGCGCCCTCGATCCCCCATTTTTTTTTAAAAACTGGCACTGCAGCCGTCTGTGTGACTCACGTTACCTTCCTCATCCTGAAATTTATCATTCTGAGTTGAATTCGGAGGCAGGGGAAGGGAAGCAGCAGGGGGGTGGAGCTTTGTGGGTGGCAGACAGGAAATCGGGGGCTTGGCCGTGGGAGTGGGAAAGTATAAATAGCGATCGGACCCCCCTGCCGGGGCCCCCAACCTACGCTCCTCGCTTAGGGCCCCAAAACTCCTAAGAACGGCTCTGGTTACAATATGACATTCAAAAGATATAACATATATCCCCCCAGAGAAAAATATTTCTCACTCAAAAGTCATGGCTTATTGATGTCATCGCCATTTGGAATCACCTGCATTTCTGACCCACTATTTTGTAGAGCAGGGTTTCGATAATTTTTTTTTTAGCTATACATTTGTTGTCGTCGACTTTACTTCTTTGCAGTGGTGTAGGAAGGGGAGTGGAGGGGAGTGGAGGCGGAGGCCAATAATGGGCAGCATGTCAAGGTCATAAAATCAGGGAGAGTTTGTGTGTTGTGATTTTGTGACAAATGGGGCTAGTGAACGAGTGAACGATTTTCATGTCATGGACGGACGCATGGGATTTTGGGGTTATAAAAGGAAAGGCAACTTTTTGAGAGGGCGGTATTATGTTCACGGACGTAAGAGTGAACTAAGGGTGCAGTGGAAGTGATAACTTTGATTTGAGAGGTCATGTTTGATTGCTCTCAAATGGATTGAATGATTATGGTCTCTGATATTCTGTTGCTAGCCTGTGGATATCTACTTCTCTGCATCGCAATTATACTTGCACACATTATCATGTGATTATATATCATCTATAATAAATTGCTGTTAGCGTACATTGGACCTTGTGTTATTTATCAGAGAGAGAGACCGTCATTGTGAGGTGGAATAATAGGCCAGGCGAGTAATCGACAACCTAGACAACAAGAATATTCTTGACTGCCACAGAATATTTGACACAGCACTTATGTCATAATTACATGTACGGGTGGCATTTTCTGCTAGCTGCTGATTGTTTTTTGTGGAACGAGATTGGCAAAAATCTTGTCTTGTCGGGAGAATAAGTATACTATTTAAATTCAAAACAGGTTGATTTCATTGGTTTATACCAAGAACTCAATAACAGATTTAATAAATATAAAATAAATGTAAACTAAATGCGATAAGATAAACTAATAAAATACTATATGTAACAAAGGGATTTCATAGAAAACATTTTTCTTAAGGAAATTATGTTTTGTCATTTTTCATAAAACGTCAAAATTTGGGCTTTAAGATGTTAGAGTAATTTGGATACTGTCTTATAATTTACTTATCAGCTTTCTTTTTATGTTCATTTGATTGGGAAATCCTAGTTGGTTGCTTTACTTTTTGACAGCCTTCTCATGTGCGGTTTTGAAACTTTCAGTCAAAGTTTTTGCAGCTCTGAATTTCTCTTGAGTATAAGACACAACAATTTTGCTAGCTGCCGAGCCACTACTTAACAAAATTTTGGGTGTGTTCTCTATTACACTGTCCAGATGCCATCATCATGTCCCTTAGTCTTTGGACCGTTGGGGCGCCACAGATGACATGAAAACTATCCTCCTCTATTTGTCTCTGTTTTCTGCACTTGGCACAGCATCGCCTATAGTCCTATCCACTCTTTGATGTTATCTTCCCATCTTTTTCTCTGTCTTCCTCTTCTTCTCCCTCCTCTCGTTGAACCCTGCATGATTTCTTTGGTGAGCCCTTGATTCCTTGTCATGTGGCCATACCATTCCAGTTTGCACTTTGTTACAGTCACCAGGAGGTCATGGTACTGCCCAATTTCTTGACGAATCCTTTCTTTCACTTGTTGATTGGAGATATGGTCTCTATAGCAGATGCTAAGAATGCTTCAGAAACATCTCATCTCCATCGCCTTTATTTTTCTTTCAAATTCTGCTGTTAATGTCCAGGACTTGCAGGCATACAAGAAAATGGAGAGGACTAATGCGCGCATCAGCCTGATTTTGGTGCTAGAGGCTATATTTTTGTCGTTCCATATTTTCTTGAGCCTCTTTAGCACTGTTGTAATCTGGGCAATCCTGTACATCAATTTAAAGCTTGGAGCCTTCTTCCAAGACCATTGCTCCTAGGTACTTGAAGCTGCCTACTTTCTCTAATCTTTCTTCCCCGACCTTAATTTCAGTGGCGATGCGGGTGGTATTATTTCTGCACTGATTTGCATGCCAAAGAACGATGCCAAAGAACGATGAAGTCTTGTCGAGACGCTTTACTGGGTTGGCTAGCTCTTCTTTATTCCCAGCCAGTCCATCTATGTCATCCGCAAAGCGTAGGTAAGTGATTGTTCTGCCACCAATGCTGACTGTCCCTAAATGTTCTTCCAGAGCATCTGATATAATTCTCTCTTAGAAGATATTGAACAGGGTGGGGGAGAGCAGCTGTGTCGTAATCCAACCATGGTCTTGAACCATTCTCTGATGTTATTGTTGAAGAAGACTGCACTTGTGGACTTATCAGAGAGGCTGCATATCATTCTGGTTAGGTTTGTGTAGATGTTGTAGTGCAATGTTGTCAAAACAAAAATTTGTCGTAACAGGGGACTTGCTTTCATATAATTTTATGTATTTCTTATGAGCCCTCATTACCCCAAGATTTCACTTTTAGCCCCATTTGGAGTTAACTACCCAGTCTGCTGACCCTTGTTCTAGGATGAAGCATACGAAGAATAAAAATAGAAACAAAATGTCTGATGTGCACCTTGGTAACTCACTGAGAATCGCAACTACTTCCATCAAAACAAACATCTAAGCATTAGTGTTTTTAAAAAAAGTCAAACATCTCACTAATTTCATGTTCCTGTCTTGTCTTTTGACATGAATTATGGAAGTTTAAATTACTTAGAAAACTATACATTTTACTGAGTCTACTGGTTTTTTGTGTGTTTTTTTTGGTCATCAGCTAATGTTAGTGTATTTTATGTGTGACTCAAAACAAAATGGTCTTTTTCCAATGTGGCTCAGAGAAGCTAAAAGTTGGACACCCTAGTTTAAACAGAGGGTGAGATGTTTACATAGAACCGGAATATGATTACAGTGATACTGGTTTGTCAAATTAAATAATACTATATTAGTTGATGGCTCACTCTTCCTTGGCTTTGCAATTCATTGAGTTGACATTGATAAATGCACTGCTGTGCTCATTTCTAGAAATTCATACATTTACATAGTTAACATAGTAATAGTATAGTAACATACCAATACCAATACTAATAATACTAATAGGCCTACCATTTACTACCATTGTTACATTCATGCCTCATACTTGTAAACAAGTAAAATAAATACTTAGTGCAGGCTATAAAAAAAATAATATTACCTAATAATAATAATCCAGGAACTATTCTTATAATTACAGTTACAGTATTACAGTAGTACATAGTTAGAAATAGTATGGTCATTGGCCATTCGTTTAATTATTCATGCTGATCACTGTTATAGAGCAGACGTTATTTGAGTTATAGTAGTGAGTAGTCCAAGCCCATTTTTAAAGCCCTAAATATTTATCTAAATAAATTCTAAATAAGATGTTTAGCCTATAATATTAATTATGTTATCATTATTATATTTGGAGCCATTGTGTCATTTAGAGTGCAATTTGCCCATCTGCTGCTGCGCTTACTCAATATAGCCTACTTATTAATATTATTTATTATTATTTTAAAATGTTACAATTTACTGGCATCGGCATATATTCATATTCAATCATTGCTCAATCATAAATCATATTGAATTTTATTGAATTGCCATCTAGCGAGCCATGACCCATAGGCATGCCTTCGCAACAATCATTAGTAGGCATATGCTTAGTTACACGCAGTACTCACTCTTTCAACTCTGGTGCCTCTTTGGCCAACGAGATATTAAAGTAGATCAAAGATAGTATGATACTGAGATGCGATATTGGCATAATCCATCTGAGCACCGCCATATTTAATTCCGAGCAACTGTTGTGTATTCACTTCGCTACACTACTCAGCCTCGATGTGGACGCGAACTTGTGAGAGCAGACGATGGTGAGCTCGCCGCACGTGTCGGGGGGCTCTAACGGGGTGCGATGAAAATACACAAACGAAGTGGCTATAGGTACCCGAGTACCCATCATCGCCAATGACTATTCGCACCCGAAAGTCTTAGTAATCGAAAAAAAACATGATCCGAACCAGAGGCTTAATAATCGACAAGTTTGCCGCGCTTTCTTTTATAAAAATGGAGGTTGGCAGCATTTTTGACACCTATGCGTCTTTTGAAGACGAATTGAATTATTTTTGTAAAGAACACAATGTGTGTTTCACTAAAAGATCGCCAGAGAAGATGAAAGATCCCAATTTGGAACACCTTAAATATGAATGTATAATTCACTGCTGTAAACAAGGAGTTAAACGCAAGTCAAAGTCTTCAACGACAACAGGCCAAAGACTAAAGAAAATAACAAGCTAAAGGCGTAAGTAATAAAGTAATAATAATAGTTTAACTTTAAATTTATTTGGACTTTTCATGTAATAATTCTTTCTCCAAGCCAATGATTCTTACCACGGTAAATGTAGAGGACGAATGCCACTATTTTATCGATGGCCGCGACTAATGAGTCACTAAATTCACTAATGACTAATGTATCCCTAAATCGATCCCTATGCCTAACCTGAACCCTAAATCGACCCCTCAACCTAACCTAAACCCTGATTCACTGCAACTATAATAAAGAAGCAAATGACGCCGTGGCATTCGTGCTCTACATTAGCCCTTATCGCTTATGGCAATTCGTTGAGAATTTTTATATTTTTCAGTTCTTTCAAATTGGGATGCCAGGCCAAAGATAAAGCTTGTTGCCAAGAGAAATCCATTTCGGCTAGAAATGACCAAATCAATGCTTGAACATACTGGCCATGAAGTATCAAAAGAAGTAAGTGCATGTGCTGCGAAAAATATTTAGACAAAATAATAATAATAATAGCATATTCTTGTGGCAGGTTGTTTCACCTACAGGTACACTAGTACTATAGAGTTAGAGATGGATGCATTTAAAAGAATGTTTTGTACCATTCATTAACCCACTCAATCTAGGGCACTCAGAAATTTTATCATTGAAAACTTTAGGTTAAGGTTAGGGTTATCACCCTTACCATAGAATTAGAAACTTTGTGATTATTGTGACATATAATAAACTTAAAACATTTATCCCCAAGGTGAAGGTTAGTTATTTTTATGTACACCGCACTATATAAGACCAACGTTCCCTC
>CAXITT010000452.1:415669-439104 GCA_964033795.1 Lymnaea stagnalis | reverse complement strand
TCAAATAAAAACAATAAATGTATCAAAATCATCTTCATTAATTACGAGATTTAAAAAAAAAATAATAATTGATCTCCGAAAATGGCTTAAACCAAAAAAAAGAAAATAAGAAAGAAAAAAAATCTACCGGTACTAAGAGAAATTAACAAAGCAAAAATAAAAAAACAACTAAAAATAATAAAACTATGAATCAATCAAATAAACAAGGAGAAAAAACAATTTCAAAAAATAATTCTCATACTATTATTGTTATCATATTCGGCTCCGAAGCCATTTAATATGTACGGAGCCACTCCGGGTGCGAATTGTTATTAGTGACCATAGGTACCCGGGTACCTATAGATGCAGCCATACACAAATCGATAACGTAGCTTAAAACTCCAAAACCGCCCAATACAATGGCTGTTCGAAGTGAGGCCCTGGACTTGGCTGTGCTGGAAAACTAAATTAAAAATTAATTATTGTTTGTATGAAAATGAACGAACGACTGTTCACTCGTATCAATTTAGGAAAGGTTGCGTAAGCCTTGCTGATTTGATTTGGGGGGGGGGGTGTTCATTTTAACGATTTCTGTAATACTATAAATAAAAATTAGAGTTTTCTTTCTATAGGAAATTGTTCAATAAAGATATCGGTGCGCCTTTACAAAATGCGCCAGGGGCGAACTCCCAAAAATTGCCCCCACTTTACGCACTCAATGCTATGTATAATAGACCTATGTAAACCGCAAAAGTAGCACACTGGGTACTTTCTGACCCTCCCCCCCCCCTTACCCACCCTAACTTGGCAATTGATTTAATATATCACAAAACAGAAACCAGTGAACTTGTGTCCTCCCCCCCCCCTTTTTTTCAGAGGCGTAGCGAGGGGGGCACGGAGACAGATGTCCCCGGGCGCAAGCTAGTTAGGGGCGCCAAAATGTGCTTTGTTATTATTTTATTGATAAAAATAATGGGTTTGAGAGTTGAAAAAAAAGAAAAGGGGGCGCTTTAAAATGGATCTTGTCCCCGGGTGCCAAACACCCTCGCTACGCCTCTGCCCCCTTTCCACTCCTAATCCTTCTTTATGGCTGCTTCAACACATGGACACACTGGCATCTTTTGTGTCTGTTTTGACCTGCTGCCATTAACCAGCCATTTGATGAAACATCATTCAGGATCTCCTGACTGAAGTAGCTTGAATCTCTACTTTGATTAACTGATGTTTTAATTTGACAATTTAACTCATGTGGCCAAGACTTTGCGCTGTAGCTCGTGTGTCCAAGACTTTGTGCTGTAACTCGTGTGTCCAATTTTTCACGAGTGCTGCATAGAGTTTCAAAAGCCACCACACATTCCCCAAATCCCAAATTTATTGTTAACTGCTTCTACTGCAGCAAGATGACCCCCCCCCCCCCAAGCGTGCCCATAGTCTTTTCATTGACAATCTAGTGTTTTCACGAGTGCTGCATAGAGTTTCAAAAGCCACCACACATTCCCCAAATCCCAAATTTATTGTTAACTGCTTCTACTGCAGCAAGATGACCCCCCCCCCCCAAGCGTGCCCATAGTCTTTTCATTGACAATCTAGTGAGTTCAATTAAAACATAATATCTATGACTACCGGTACTATGAGTGGAAGCAGAAAAAATATCTTTCAAGATTACTAATAACTTTTACACAGACACATTTTAGGCAACATTGAGATTGGAAAAACATTATCTTCAGACCTTCACGTTTACATGTCTTAATTATGTAAGGTTTCAGATCAAGCATCTCCTTCACAGTATTTGCAGGAACATTTATAAACATATTCTGGGTTTTTGGTGCAAGATAAGATACAGATGCTTTTTAAGTCTGGTGGCACGCTTCCCCTGTTTTTAACTTAGATATGTTATGAAACCAAGCATAGCATACCCCCTAGTTGACCTTTGGAAATAAAATAAATTTAAGACAAAGCAGATTCACGTGGGTAATAATAGTAACATTATGAAAAGTATGATGAGTAGTCTCCCCAATAGGCCTACCTGACACACACGAACGCGGCTTTTCAGACCTTGTGATACCTAGTGGTGGACCTTGACTATGTCACCGGGGCGATCTCCCCAAATTGCGCCCCACACCCATCTATATATAATCTTCTTAAAGACAAAAGCAACGATTGCTCCGATGGCACTATCCCCATTTCTCCCCCGTAGTCATAGTTAGCTAATTTGTATTTATTGAATGAGTTATTTCATAATAATAACATGGATGTGAAACATCATGACGTATCAGCATAGTCAGTCTGAAACAATAATCTAAAAATTAGGCCTGGTCAAATAAAAATGACGAAATGGGCTACTGGTACCTCGCGTAATCTGATCTTAAATTTTGGGTTAATTCGACCTCTGTTTTAACTGTTTATTTCAAGATTAAGGTCTCATATTTGTCACAATGTCCGATAGCCACCAAAATTCACCTAAATAGGATTTAGGAACAACGCAACCACAAAAAAACAACAACAATGAATTGAAATTATGGTAGGCCTATTTAAATGTATCACAATTTCCCCAGTAAATTCTAAGTAATTAACATTAATTTATTTGGATCGTTTAGTTTTAGTAAAAAAAAACAACAAAAAAACAAAACAAAAAACCCAGCTGAGCTTAGATTAGATGGGCGTAACATAAACAAACTTTTCCCTACCCCATCGTATTGACACCCGCCAAATATTTTCATCATTTAAATTGTATTTGAATTACCAACAGTACCAGTGAAACTAAATTAAAATATTTTGTCTTTATCTAGCTGGAAAAATATTTTCATTTGAAAGTTTGACATTTGTAGGGCTATAGATCCTAGAGTTGTCACTGGGCAAACTGATCATTTCAAGCCTCATTTTTAGATGTCATTTTACCTGATAGCCCCACAAACTCATAACTCACTAACCAGTTCACATTTTCTCCTCACCCTGTACAAATCTACATCAATTGTAGCGACAAAAATCAGATTAAATCAATCATACCTGAGATGTCCACCCACTCAAACTTCAGCTTATGCAGTAAAAAAATGAAATATTTTATTTCAATTTTTTTTTACACAATGTATCCTTTATTTTGAAAAGTACTATTAGCTAATTCCGGTGGTAATAACACTTCTTGAGTAGATCTTTGTGGATATATGGAGCGCCATCTGAAATTATTATTATATATTATGCACCTTTTCCTGTATTTTACATGTGCAACATGGTTGTTTAGCCCCAACTAATATAAATTATATATTACATAAATCAACTACAAGTGTTAATTGTATCCACACAATCCATAGATATCCATTGCAAATATTCCCCCACCCACCCACACATTACACTTGCATTGCTATGGCATCCCAAAATGTACCAAATATCAGAGATATAAATCACCAAAGTGTAGGGCGGCAAATGCAGATATAAGATTTTGAAACTTTGGGTTTGATAAATTTATCATTTTTATATTAATGACAATGATAAAAAGCATTGACTTCCCTTTGATTAGCATCATAATAGTATTAGACTCATGCAGGGCTGTGTGAAAGGGTGGGACAAAGCTGGCACTCACAATTTGTGCCAACATTATGGGCGCCAAAATCATCTTTAGATAAGATGTTATAGTTATAGTGAATTAAACAATAAAATACCATGTACTTCACAAAAACAAGGGGCAAAAAAATCCAGGGCAGAACTTTTTTCAATTGAGGTACTGAATTTTCAGGCTTCACCCCCAGGGTTACATTTCCTAGACACTGCCCTGGTCTTATGATATATACCGGGTACAAGGAAGAATAGCAAACCATAATACAATGTTAAAATTTTTAATAAAATGTTTATTTATGTAATTAGGTACCCTTAGTATATACATATTCAGGACATATAATGAAACTGTGCTTTTTTTTTACCATAAATCTTACCAGGCATAAGTTAATTGGAAAATAGCTAATAGATAGTATAATAGTGGGGAAATGATACAAATTGCAGGGCCAAGCTATATGGAGAGCTATGGAATAATTAGTAGTTCATAGTTAAATATATATTTTCTCAATTTATTTTATTAGTTAGTTGGGCATCATGTGTGTATTTTTTTTGTTTTTTGTGTATGACCTGTTAATGAAATTTATGAAAATATATTTTATCTGGTCATAATTTGCAAAGTTAGACCTTCACCTTCCTATGCTATCTAACACAAGTAATCCAGGAGAAATAATAAAATATTCAGAATCAATTTTGTTTTCAAACAAGGAAAATAATATAACCAAACTTTCAAAACATGCAGATGTATAACGGTTCTACATGACACAATTTTCAATTTACCCGGTACTTTAAGTTTCAGAAAAAAAACAATTAAAATCAAAACAACCAAAACAATAAAGGTGTATATAAATTTTACCCTTAAAAAGATATTAAAAATAATTATTAATACAAAGTACAAGAAATTTGTTTAATATATCATTTCCTCAATATATTTATATTTTGAAAATTATTAGCAAAAAACGATTTTCCTTACCCTTAGAAAAGAAAAAAATTATCTGGTAAATAACTTTTTAAAACTGCTGGGGAAATGAGGAGATAAGGGGAAGCTCACCACTTAAAAAAAAGGTATGCTTCATGTCATTTAAATATTTCAGTTTTAAATGTATTATGATTGCAAATTCAAATATATATTACAATAACCTAAAATCTTGTCAATGATTTGTGATTCACTGACCTTGAATAATTTAAAATCATTGAGAAATAATACTTTTAAAAATCATCTTATCAGGTTTTCTTGATATTTTCTTGACTACTTTTTTTTTTTATTTGTAAAATATGTTTTTTTACTCCACTATAGTATTAAGATTAATTTATTTTAACCTTATTTCATTACAGTATTTACAGATGCATTAAAATATTTGATAAATATATTATTTTTTCCTGCATTAACGTTAATTGGGGCACTTCGGAGCAAAGAAACATTTTTTTCCTGAATAAAATATCCATCCTAATTATCTGAAGCTATTAAAAACAAAATCAAAAACCTTAAACCAAAGCACACTGTCCCAAATAAGCAACTTTCTTAATTTTTCAAAATATACTGCAATGCATAAACAGTAAAACAAAACACAAATATGAAACTTAAAAGAAAATAACTAGGATAAATATAAGAAATAAAATGAGCATATCTAGTGATGTTATTAATTGTATTATCCTTTGCTACTATAAGAAAATATTTTTTTGTGGTAAAAGTAAGTGTTTATCATTTCTTTTTTTTTTGAAGGACAACTTTCAGTTGATCTGTAAGCCACTCAACACCCTCATGTAAACCATCTCCAGTTAAGGCATTACTTGCACATATAAACCATGGTTTGTTGGAGATAGCCTGTAATTCTAAAAGATGAGAGCACTTTACACTTGAAACTGCATCTCTAGCGTCCATTTTGTTTGCAAAAAATAGAATAGGAATAGTTCTGTTTTTCAGCTCAGGATTTTCCAGTAGCAAATTCAGTTCATCTTTGGCAACAACCATCCGTAACTTATCACTGCTGTCAATTACAAATATAATGCCATCACATTCCTTATAATACTGCTCCCACAAATTTCGGTAACGTCCCTGCCCAGACATGTCAAAAGCTGTGAAGGCAAGAGCTTTTGATTTGAATCTCTCAACACTGAATCCTACAGTTGGGACAATATCATGACTTTTAGCATCTGGGGATTTGAAATGGTTGATAATGGTAGTTTTGCCACTGTTGTCCAGGCCAACTACCATCACATTGACTTCCTTCTTTTTTACGCCTAACCACTGTGCCAATGAATCAAAAAATCCCATGTTGAAATAGAATTATAGTATAGCCTGTAGTAGAAGATATTCTCAGAAGTTTTCGATTTTGAGTTTTAAGAATAGTTTTCTTAGTCAGGCTTGGTTATTTCTGTTATAGTGACAAAATGTATCCTTTTGCAAATAGAACATTACTGTGATTTAATATGGCCGTTGGCCCTTTATGATTATGATTATATTATAAAGGAGGACAAAAATCGCCTCCTGATCACATTTGAATGACACAATTTAGATAAGATTAAACCATTATTGATCAACCAAAACACCAACAACAAATACTTTGAGTTGCTATTTAAATGATATCACTCATTGAAGCATGGTTGGTAACCACAGATAGCAGCAGGCAACCAGAAACAGTCAGTGAATCCTTGACTGTGATCAGTTATTATTTTATTTATAGTGACTATTTTCGATGATCCTAGATTTCAAACAGATTCCTCGTTGAGTTTTAAGTATACCGTGGATTACTTTAATATCCAGATCAAGTAAATAATATTGAGTAAAGTAAGCTTTAAAACCGTTGTTTTTAAAAATTATGTTTAAGATACGGTGACTTGGCCTACAGATTTTAAAAAATTAAGTTTGACTCAGAATGTGAGTTCAATGTCTGGGGCGTCGTACGCAACCATCGTATCTCGGCACAAAAATGTCCCATAAAGCATTGCTTATACTTATAATTTTGGACTGGAAAGAATCGATAGTAAAAATATGAATAGATATAATAAATACTTATATTTCAATAGTTTGAATTTGAAATTAAATATACGTTATATGTTTTTATAAAACTTAAATATAATTAAAGAAAAATAAATGTAAGTGGTTCATATTTCAATATGTTCCAATCCATGAGGGCAACAACTGCACAAAATGGCGACAAAACAATTGATTGAAATCTTACGATATTCCTAAACCATGTTGCAATCATTTAGTAGTTTAAATTAAATGCATTAATTTCAAATCATTCTCAACACTTATTCATAGTTTTAGTTTTTTGGTATTGTTAAAAACATTGCATGTGCAACAGCGAAATTGTTGTTTTAAGATTGAATCGACTCACCTGGACTTGGACCAGTCTCAGTTCAGTGGAAATTTGTTTTGCTCGTGTGTATAGTGTGGTGACCGTGGATTTTAATTAATACCTGGATTCTGCAATGTGTTATCTGATGAACACTTGTATCACTTTAGAATCAAGAATGAAAGAGTAAGAAACTATAGTACACTTCTTACATCTTCAAATATTACATGACCGAATTTCCATTTGACTCGGAACTCAGAACCCACATTGTGACATTCTCATTCACAATCGAATCATACTGAACTGACATCATCATAATATTCATAGTCATAGACGTAATAGTCACATAGGACAGGATGAAGCTACAGAGTACTATGATGAATATGATTAATGATGAGTATGAAACTGATATTTCAGTAGCGTAGGCGTAAGCCTAGTTTGGGTAAATTTGGACTATAATATATATTAGGTAATCTACCACTTGAGCGTCGGCCAAGAAAAAATCCAGTTGTTCCGGTTGGAAGGGCTATTTAAACAACTATTCTTACATTGGAGTCTGTTAATATTTTTGCTTCCGTATAGAGACTATAAAGTTATATAGCACAATACTAATACATTTAAATAATTATTACTGCCAAGCTACCGATATGCCAGGAAGAAAAGGAGACTACAATTTTTTTTTTGGATCCAGATGACGCGGATGTCCACACAGAATGTGGAAAACGTGAATGCTCAAAAAGCGTAAACTGAAAAGACAGTTTGGCACAAGAAGCGCCGGTGATCTTTCCCCTTCATATTTACGTGGATTCATGTACCACAACCGTTTTCGTGGTAATTATATTTTTTAAAACTTCATTGTCAACTTGGGGGAGAACTATGCATAATTCCATTTTCACACATTATCTTCTATTTCAAAAAAAATGTTATAGTTTTTCTATTTAAAAAAAATTGTATATTATTATGGGAATGAATACGTACAACCAATGTCATTAAAAATAATATAAGAATAGTTGTTTAAATAGCCCTTCCAACCGGAACAGCTGGATTTTTTCTTGGCCGACGCTCAAGTGGTAGATTACCATATATTATATAACTTAAATCGGCGCCATGATGTCATGGATGTTTCACATGTTTTCATGTGTCCCCTTTCCAG
Organism: Lymnaea stagnalis; assembly: GCA_964033795.1. Taxonomy (NCBI): domain Eukaryota; kingdom Metazoa; phylum Mollusca; class Gastropoda; family Lymnaeidae; genus Lymnaea; species Lymnaea stagnalis. Next base: position 431,127 of record CAXITT010000452.1, on the reverse strand, counting down.
ACATAATTTCAACTGTTACATTTTCGTTTTCCTCAACTAAAGCACATGTGCGGCTTGATCACAGTTACACACTGTGGTCAAGGAAAATGTAAAAAAAACATACAAAATAATTAAATTAATGAAAACCCAACTTACAGTTTCATAGAATACACTTTTTACATGCTTTATTTCAAGTTCAGCCAAAACAAAATCCAAAAGTTGTAAAAAAAAAAATCAATGAAATACAATATTATAACCATTTTCCATAATGCCGGAAAATGTCAATATTATAATGAACCAACCAACCAACCAAAATTTTACCTTTTTTATCTTCATAATTCTATGATGGTTTGTAACTTGAACCATTATAAACATCTTTTCATACAGAAATAAAACTCTTATAAATCAAAGCAGATCTTCATTTGCCGTCACTGTCTTATGTTTTAAAAAGTCCCTATTCTTAAATTAAATTTCAATTGTTTCTTTTTGCAGTTAAATTCTAAGTACTAATTTGTTTACATCCAACTGCAAGTATCATGCTGTTGATATTGCAGGCTTTTCGATGTGATTGAATTTTGTTACTATTGTTAACTTGTATTAAATGCCTTTTAACACTTTTTTTAAAGTGCACTACTTTATTTATTTCTCACTGACAGGTTATCTTCAGCGTTCCAATGATAAAGCTAAAGTAGACAAATGGCTCTATCTATTGGTTTTAATTAACTCAGTTTTGTAGATAGGAAGCTGAGTTAATAGGTTTGGCTGAAAAGACATATAGTGACTAGATGTAAGTTGGCTTAGTTATAGGTAGAGTAATGAACAATTTCATTTTAACATATTGTTGTGTTATTTTTGAATGGATAATTAAATATATCATAATGTAAATAAGAGATAGAATTTTCCATAAAAGGGATCTCCAACACACAATAAATATTTCATACCTCATTACATGTTTTAAAAAAAACAACAATAGTTAGGTAATCTAAAACCTAAAACTATGCTGTATATTTTATGATTGTTTGTGTATTGTCAGGATCAGTATATTTATGCTCAAGAATTTTATTATGTTTCATATATGCACCTTCTTTTTTTCAACTTTTTTAACACTTTGACACTTGGTGATGCATCAAAGATAATTTTACAGTATTTTATTCTTGAACCTTCAATAAAGAAAACCATTCAGGCAGTGACTAGTATTTTAATGAATTAGGAACATCAACTACTGGTATTTCAGTTTTAAGTAAATGAGGGTCATCATTTTCCTATACATTTGTGAGTGAATTTTTTCTTCAAGCACATAAATTTTATTATGCTATACTATATGCTTTGCAACTTTGTCTCACTTTCTTTGGAATTTTGTTCAGATGTCTAAAAAATACAGCCGCAGTCTACTGCGTATATCTGTGGCTCAAATTTGTCAGAATTTGGGATGGCATTCTGCTCAAAGTTCTTCATTAGAGGTCCTTACTGATGTTTTAGAGAGGTACCTCCTGCAACTGGGAGGAACCTGTCACAGATATGCAGAGCAATGTGAGTTATAAATATTTGAAAACGATGTTATTTTAAACCACCAAACTCAAAATTATATCCTTTTTTAACAAAAAAATGAATGTTCATTCAATTATTCATAGCATTTTATTATGATAAAATTATGAACTGTGCATCTGTAAATAATATTTTTTAGTTGGCCGAACGCAAGCTAACCTGGATGATCTTGGCTTAGCCTTCCGACATATGGGCATCAATGTCTCAGAACTCGAAGATTATGTTCGTCACGTGGACCCTGTGCCGTTTGCCCATGAAGTTGTAGCATTTCCAGCTCCAAAACCTGCTGCAAATTTAGGGTTTCCAAATCCAAGGAGTAGAGAAATTTTGCAACATCGTGAAGAGCACATTCCAGACCACATGCCATATATGTTTCCAAATATGAAAGGTTTGTTATAAAAAAACAACAAAGGAGGCCAAAAGCTGTGTCAATTTTGTACTTTTAGAAAACTTTTAACTTTATTTTTCAAAATGATTAAAAGAAGCAACAATGTCTAACGCTGTCTCTAAAGCTATAAAAAGTAATTTATAGATAAAACAAATAAATCTATACAAGGAGCGCCATCCTGGGTTGTGTAGCTAATAGTTTAGATTTTTTCTTAGATGAAATTCCTGAAGATAAAACAATGGCCACTGTGAGCAGAGTGGACGTCTCTGATACAGCAGAGTCTGCCATTGAGGATAATAGGAATGAAGATCCTGGTGTCGGTGAGAAACGCAGTGCAGCGTCCATCCCTGCAGCAGAGATGCCTCCCAGTAAACGACCAAGGTAATTGATGGTGTGAGGACGAGTTTCATTTCATGGTCGTGCTTGGTAAAAAGCTACTAGCAATTTTTTATGTTTGATTTTATCTTTAAGGTCAATGATGATCATCACAATGGTGAAAACATTTGTTTTAAAACAATTTGTTTTGTTCGTAATTACAGATTTGGTAACTCAAATTTACCGGAAGAAGCCGGCCACTCTCAGTATGAAATGACATGTGTTTTTATGGGCCCAAATGGAGTTTTGACCACCAGGCAAGGAGTTCAAGGTCGACAGCCAGAGGCTCGTATGCCGCCACCAAACCCACGAATGTTGATAGAAAGTGCAAACAAAGAAAATTCTGGGAAATCCACCGAGCCTGGAGTCAGTACAAAAATGACAGTTGGTGTCGGAGGTATTGGCATTAATGGCTTGCCCAGCAGCAAGCATGAGGGTAAGAAGAGCAAAAAATCCCTGCACAAGAAAAGCTCACTGCATGACCAGGTGTCCAAAACTTCATCAGATGCTAGCAAAAAATCAGCAAGCAGCAAAGCAGCAGCAAAGTTTCTGAAAAAACTCAAAACTAGCAAAAAATCTGCTAAAGTATTTTCCAAATCAAAAGTCAAGGAGCCCAAGATACCCGATGCCCCTCACAGGGACAAAAATTCTCAGGAACCAGTGAAAAAACTACAAGATCCCTTGATTTCACCTCCTGTTGAGAAAGTTAAAAAGAGGAAGGAGAAGAAATCTGCAGCTCTTGTTGTAGACTCTGATGAAGAGCTGCGCAATCTCCCCTCTCCCACCTCATCGCGGAGGTCTTCCCCAGAACGACTTATTATCACAGATGGTGAAGATAATGCTAAAAAGAAAGCTATTTTAGAAGCCATTGATGATAGTATCAACTCAGTTCTGAGGGATGGCCCAGTAAAAGAGGAAAGGGAAAAAATCAGGAAGAAAAAGAAGAAAGAGAAAAAAGGAGACGATGGCACAGGACAAATAGTTGATTCGACAGATGGTAAATCCCATGATTCAAAAGCTAAGAGAAAGCCTGGGAGACCACCAAAGGTTACCAAAACCCCTGAGCTTCCCCCGCCCATAGACATCAAACCTTTTGTTTCTGAAAAATACTCCTCAGCCGAGCTGCTAGTATATGAGTTCAAGGACAGTCCACCTGATGCCAGCATGAAAGCCAGACGTCCCAGTGCTACAGAGACTGCATCGTCCGCGGCACCTCCACCACCACCCCCACCGGCACAGCCTCATGTTCCTCCACCAACAAAGCATGACCATCCTCCTGCACCGCCATCAAAACCTGCCCCCCACAGAGCCCCAAAGAAAATTGAGCCTGAAGATCAACTCTTTGCCCCTGAAATCAAGTTTGAGTCTCGCCCTGAGCCCTCGGAAGCTCTGAAGGACAAACTGAAGCAGAAGGTGAAAGAAGAAAAAAAAGTTGTTGAGGACAAAAATAAATTGAAGCACAAGGATGAGAAGGGGGATAGACACACAAAAAAGAAAGATGTGCAAAAAAAAAGCACCAAAGAACATATAAGAGAGGATAAAGAGAAGCAAAGGGTAATTATTAATATCACAGCGACCACTGTTTTTTTGTTGTTGTTTTGGTTATAAAAAAAAATGTATTTATGAAATAGCTGTGTGATTTTGGGTAGCCCTCTTGGGTTTTTTCTTCCTTTTTTAGTTTCTCTCATAGATTAATGTTTTGCCAAAATCAACTTGCCTTTTATAATATGTCAAAATTAAAGTTTTGAGATTCTTTTTCTTATAATTCAAACAAAGAAATATTTCTTACCAAAGACCACACCTAATCTAAAACGCAGTTTATATTTTTAATTTAAAAATAAAAAAAAATTTCACTCTGCATTTTGAGATGATCTGCCTTGAATGTGAAATTAGCTGTCTTAGCGTATACATGTTATTACTCATGTTTGCTTAAAATACCCAGCCAATAGATTTGACTCCATATATAAATTTCTTTTTTCTAGGAGAGAGACCACAAGAAAGAAAAAAGAGAGAAGAAAAAAGAAAAGGAGAGGAAAAAGAAGCATAAAGAAAAAGAGAGAGAGAGAGAAAAGGAGAGAAAGAAAAGGGAAGACAAGATCAAAGTAAGAGTTGTTTGACGTTAAATCAACTTTCTAAACATAGATAAACTTAGATTTGAACAATGGATAAGGAAATAAACATCTCGTTTTGAAATTCTGCTACAGATAATATTTTGTCATAATGTTTATGAAAACTACATTGTTCAATGTTTTATTATCACAGCAAGAGTTGCCACCTTCTAGAGAATCTTCTCCAGCCATTGGCATTGGTGTCAAACTTAAGATCAAGATTGGTGGCAGCACTGGTCCATCAGCTTCTGTGATGGTGACAGGAGATAGCAGTTCCCCAGCACCCTCGCCTGCTTCACTGACAGGTTCCAAGAGAGATTCTGTGTCACCACATAAAATCATACCAAAACTGTGAGTTTGCTTTTATTAAAGACTTTTATTTAATCCCTGCAGTCTAAAAATGCATTCCACCGATTTTAAAACTAGATTTAACTATTATTCTAAGAAAGTAATGCCTGCCTCATTAATAACATTTTAAAGATTGCCTGTTTGATAACAAATTGAGAACTCAAATGTTTGGGGGAAAAAATGTCATTGATCCAAAAATATATTAACATTGTTATTTCAAAATATTGTATTCTTACTATTCTATGTTGCAGCTTGAGTAGTAAGAACCCAATACTTTACAGCTTGAAAATTAAGAACACAATCTGTGACAGCCTGAATCAAAATACAGGAAAATAAAAAAAAAATATTTTGAACACAGCTTAAGAGACAAAAAAAGAATGAGAAAATTAGAACTTTGCTTGCAATCAACATGAATTAGTTTAGGAAAACTTACTATTTCATTCATTTCTGTTTAAACACAGTCCTTAATAGAATATCCTTATTTCAGAATAGAAATGCACAGTATGGACAATCATGATATTACTTTTGTAATACTAACAAAAGTATTTTTTTCTTATAACAAAATTTATTGTTTTGCATTTCATAAAATGCTAATCCACAAGTCATTTTAAATCTAGACATAATTGCAATTTTATATTTTTATAACTCAAAATAATAAATAGGACTACTACAATTTTCTTTTAAAAAAACTGTATACAGTGCAGATTAAATATATAAATAATAAAGGATTTTAAAAAGAATGAGCCAGTCACAAAACTCTTAAATCAAATTGTTTAGCCGCAGCTTCTATAATTAAGAAATAATTGACTTATTGTAAAAATTACTGTATTTTTTTACCTCTAAAAGATTTCTACAACTACACTTTTGCACAGGTACATTTCAAAGAGTGGACCAGAAGAGAAACCAAAGAAATCCACCAAGATCAGTCATGGAGACACACACAAGTCGTCCCCAATATCAGTTGTTACAAAATCAAGATCATCCTCACCCTCCAAAGCTTCACCTTCACCGCGCTCAACGCCAACTCCTCCAGTGCCCCGTAAAACCCCGACCCCACCTCCATTAACTAAATCACGTGCCACCAAAGAAACTATTCAAGGTCGTAAAAAAGAAACCGCCACACCCGTCCCTGGGAAAGAAAGAAAGAGCAGATCACCCATCAAAGGTGGAAGGAAAGGGAAGAAAAAGGAAAGGTTAGAAAGTCTGTCATCACTTTCACCAGACTCCTCTCCATCTCCAAAATCTTCCATTGTCCCAGGACGACAAACACCACCCAAACTTCAGAGAGTGTCTTCATCGTCATCTCCTGAAAAGTCACCACCGTCTCTACCGTTTCAGAGCCCCACGCCTTCTCCCAAAACAGTTTCAAGGGCCACCCGATCTCCGTCGCACACATCCTCCCCTCGTCGTTCGCCCTCTTCACCCCCTTCATTATCAAGACGCAAGCCCACGCCACCTCCCTCTCTATCTCCAGCTACTGTTCGACATCCGCGTAAACGCTCTCCTTCCCCCTCCCCGACCAAACCTCCTACTCCTGGGTCCACCTCCCCTGCACAGTCTCCTGAATTGAATCTCCCACTTTCGCCTGCTCACCACCGTTCACCGACCCCTACCCCGCGCACACCCACAGCTTCGCCCTCACGAAATATTCCTTCCCCCTCCCACTCCTCCCCTCCTGGTAGCCCCGGCTCCCCTCGAAGGTCACCCAGTCCTGCTGACCAACCAACATCGCGTCCAGGTTCCCGTATGGTCGAAACACCTGAACCAAAGTATCTCAAAGACAATCCGTCACCTGCATCATCTGGCAAATCTTCGACATCCACCTCCAAACAGGCAAGGACAGTCGAGGCAGAAACTGTCTGCGTGTTTATTGTAAGTGTTTTTAATTTTTATTTAATGGATTACTATATTAAATATCACTTCGTAAAGATAATTACAAATTAAATAAATTGATAATTTGTATGCATACCTTTTTTTATAGCATTGCACATTATTTTTTTAGTTTTCTCATTTGAATATAAAAATAATTTGAAAGTCATCTGCCATAAAGATGAGATAAATTTTCGTTTTCTTTACTTCTATATTGTATATTATATTTCTTTTTGGTCTTTAATTTCATTTTTTTAAATCCACTGTTTGTGGCTTACTTAAATTCCTTTTAAACTGTTTTTTAAAATTAAAATTAAATATCCTCCACCCCACTCCCACTCTCTTTGAATCCGATTAGGATGAAGCAGGTCAGAAAGTTTGGATCTGTCCAGGTTGTAAACTGCCAGATGATGGAACTGAGATGATTGGATGTGATATGTGTGATAATTGGTACCATTGGTATGTATTTTATTGCATACATAGGTACGTTTCTTACACATATCCTTTTGGACAACTGGTGTGATTTGTAAATAAATAAAATGTACGAACAATAGGGGCATTTCTGTGTGCCATGCCACTTTGACAGAATCTAAAATTTACCTCATATGAACTTTATTTCCACACAAGAAATATTCTTCTTCTTCTATATCTTAAGGGCCCACGATCAATTTATTGATCATTTTTGCTCCTATGCATGTAGATGGGATTTGCAATGTTTCTGTTACTGGTGGTGATGAGGAAATTATGCACTTGGAGTTTGAAGGCTTGAGGCAATAGACACAAATGTGTATGTGTTGTCGCCTCAACTGTTCCTTTTGAAAGATGGTTCCAGTCCCTGATTGTCTTGGGCAGGAATGAGCAGCTCCTATACTGGCTTCTTGCTGGTATGAGCCTGAATTGCCTGTCATGGCCTCGTTGCTGTCTATGGGGGAGAGGGACGAGTTTCTGTTTAATACTGGAACAGTGGACCAGCCCATTATTTATCTTGTACATTATGGAGAGCCTGGATTGTCGTCATGAAACAAAATAACATCAGTTACCCCCAATAATAAGCCCACTTTCACTTTGAAACACTGGCTAATGTTTTTAAAAAGGATTATTTAAAATTAAATAAATAATAAGTGCATGCAAAATGCAATCAGTTTTTGAAAATGTGAACAAATGAGTGAATCAAGAAACAAGCCCTTTTTCTGGTTATTAAACATTTAAATAGTGCCAACCATTACGTAATATTAGACATTGCAGTTACCCGTATATTGTATGCAAGTAATACACCAGATAGAATTTAAATGGTAAATAAATTAATAATAAGATTTGGTATGTTGACCCCAAACAGTATAAATAAACCATGTTCACAATTTTACTTAGCTGCAATGTCTTTTTCCTGTTTGGTTTTTAAATTTTACTTCCACCCTATTTTTTACCGCTCTTTCGAGCTTTGTTTTCATTTGGGACTTGTGCTCATTCTTATTGTTTTCTTTCATTTTTACATAGGATACGCATAGATATATTATGTAAATTTAATTTATACTTGTATGATAATATGAATGTTTTTTGTTGTACTGAAGAAGGCATTTGGCGAAACTTTTGCATTTATATTTTGTGTAACCATAATTAAAGCTTAACCTATATTGTTTTATTTACACAATTGTTTGTGTCTCATTGGTGAACAAATGATATTTTTCTTAATAAAATCACAAAAGTTAAAACTTGTTACGACGCCAGCAAAATTTTACTCTGTGGGGTGTAGTTCCAACAAGTATTGCTTGTATTTTCCCACCATGGACATGTGTTAATGTTACTGAATGAAAAAAGCCTTCTGTTATATAATAAGTAAGTAATAGATGATTCAGAGCAATTTCTGTTTTATTTTCAGGCCTTGTGTTGGGATCACTGAGGCTCCACCTGAGTCTCAAAACTGGTACTGCAAGAAATGTTTGCCTAAGACCAAATCATCATCACGAGGAAGGGGTAGACCAAGAGGGCGTGGCAGAGGAAGGGGGAAGAAGAAAATTATGTGATGAGGCTTTGTTTTGTTTTTGACAAGGTGTACATATTTTATTTTAGTTTACTGAAAGCTGTCAATTTCTTGTTGTCAACTTAAAAAAATCCAATGCAGTTCAACATATACAGTATAACAATCTCTGTTCGACTTGTAGTCAATGATATAAATAATAATTTAAAGATGACATGAGACAAATAATTTGAATAAACTTTTTTCTAAATATAACATTTAATGGACAGCTATGACTCCAGTGACAATATGGTCTATGTAGGGATCAACAATTGCTTAACAGATGCTCTGTTATTTCCCCAACCTATGAGCTTCGCAAGTTAATATTTTTAAGTTTCTACTACAACTTTATGAACTGTAATATATTTTTTTTTTTTTTTTTGCACGCCCCATTAACGCATGAAAGTGTTTGATGTTTCCTCGGTTTTGCTTAAATTTTAAACTTTGACACAATGGATAAAATCAATGTGTTCAAATGTTTAGTATGAATATTTTTTTCATTGCATCTTGCAAGTTAATATTTTTAAGTTTCTACTACAACTTTATGAACTGTAATATATTTTTTTTTTTTTTTGCACGCCACATTAACGCATGAAAGTGTTTGATGTGTCCTCGGTTTTGCTTAAATTATAAACTTTGACACAATGGATAAAATCAATGTGTTCAAATGTTTAGTATGAATATTGTGTACATTGCATCTGTAATAAAATTTCTTTTACTCTTAGCACTATTGATGCTTGAAAAAATTATTGTGATTTTGTTCAAAGAATTTGCTTCAAAAGAATATTTCCTTCTTTTATTCCAAAGTTATTCTACTTATAAAAAATCAATTAATGATTTAAATGAAGTTGTGCAAGACTATCAGAATTGAAAAGCTCTAACTTAGCCATTGGATTTTCTCTATGCAGATAGATGGATATCTGCATTAGATTTGGGTCTTTGATTGTTGTATTAATTTCCAGTCAGGATTAAGAACGTCTTAATTTAAGTTAGTTTCTGGTTAAATCTTAACTTTTAGCATCATTTCTAAAAAAACTTATCTCATTTTACATATAAGCTCATATTTTCTAAAAAGGTACTGTATTATACAATTGAAAATAAATTACCTGTAGACAGAGGATGTTTTGTAAACTAATTTTCCCTTCAAAAATCAGTATGATCTAACACATGAAGCAGAGATTTCCTCGTGATCTCAAATGCACACATTTCATCAAATTTATGCCAAAATTATATTGAAAACTATCTTTCAAATCTTAAGATTGTTCACCTGAAATAGCTTGTTTTCATGCCTTTCATTACATATTAGTTAACTGTAAGTCATCTTGATAGTTTTGTTGTGTCATTGATAGAAATGCATCATTTTAAAATATAATATACTATTTTTAGCAGATGATATTAGCAACAGAAATCAGTCTCTGACTAGCATGTCATAGTGTGGTACCTTATGTCTAATATCATTAATAAATTAAAAGTTATTTATGCATTATTCATGACAAATTCTTACCTCCGGCATAGAGTTACTTGCAGCAAGACTCAGGAGTCGATATCAGCGTCACTTAAACACAGCAAGCTTCAAGAAATTGTGTTGCTGCCGTATCTTTATCATCTCATGTCATGTTTGTTAATCCTTTACCGTAAAATTTATGTTGATGGTTTCAGCTAACCCTATTGCACTTTCATGTTTGAAAGTGTCCCGATCCCTGTGTAAAATTGTGTAAGTTTGTAAATATTGAACTGATCCAAGGGTGATGTGCAAAATGATTGTAGATATATACATATTAGTTTGAATGAAAAATACAATAGACTTTCTTTTTAACCGTTAATGTTTGTTTTCTAATTTTAATGTTTATTGTTTTTTTAAACACTGCTTGAGTTGTCATTTATTAATAGTATGAGACTCGAAGCTGCTGATCAGCAATAGTAGTGTCTGCAGTTTACTTCCAGTGCAAAGCTGCTGGTTAATCTGAAACTTTTGCACGAAATACATTTAAAGAGTTATTAAATCCATTGTCAAATTTCAAGTCTCATTTTCATCCCAAATGAATTTTTCTTTAATTATTTGTTTATTTCATTTTGGTTATTTGTTACTATTCTAGTTCTAAAATGCACTAAAAATACTTTGAAAGACCTTGAATCTCCATTAAGTTTGTTATTTGTGTAGATTTACATCAGAACTTAAACCAATTTTCACTACGCTGAAAAAAATAAAAACTCACCATTCTATCAATTCATTTCTAAAAGTCAGATTAGTTAATAACTTCAATTAAAATGTTTGCCCTTCCATTGAATAAAATATGCATCCAGTTATTTTTAATGCATCTTCAAAAACTGATTTTACATTTTTATTTTAACTCCAAAATTCCAAAAAAAAAAAAAAAGTTGTCAAAATTATTATATATATATTTTTTTGTAGAAACAGCTTGCTTGTGGTTTTTAAATTTGTTTTGGTGATTCCTTTTGTTAAATCAATAGCAACATGTTTTAGTTTTTCCCTAACATTAAAAAGTGAAAGTAAGTCATCTGGTAATGATTTTAAAATAATAAAAAAATATGCATAATTGACAAATTTGAAAGTGCTCATTGAGATTGTCTGGAGGTGATGTTTTTGAAAATTTCATTTCATTTATGACTAAGAGCGAGACATTTGCAAGCTTTGAAACATTGTTTAATTTAATGTAAGCCTCAAGCAGTATTATTATGAAATAAAAACAGTTATAGTTATTGATTTCAGAAAAGTTTTTTTTTTTTTTTGTGTGTGCACAACTACTGGAGATTTAATATCAGGTCTCCAAATATATTTTCATTCTCCACATTTTCATCACTCGTCATTTTCTTAATTTCACATTAGCCAACAAACATGGTTTTTCTTTTAGCAGCATACAAAAATGTTCCATTTGATAAATTGCTTGCAACCAGTGTTGATTAAATAGTCTTTAGGAATGTTCTTTACCTAGCTCATCCAAATATGTAGCAATGTAAGATTTCAGTGACCTATTCAAATAAACAACTTCCAGGGGGAATGTCGTTGAATGTTTAAAAAATTTTAATTTCTTAAAGTAGATGCAACTTTTTTCTTTGCTGCAAAATAAATGCTTTTAATAAGGAAAACTAAAATCAAATCCATTTTAAAAAAATTTTTGGTGGTTTTTTTTTTCTTTTCAAATTCAGTAGTTTTTAACATTTTATTCAAGTCAATGTTTCTTAGTTTGTGAATCCGTAACAAAGTCACTTGTTAGTAAAGATGAGTTTAAACCTTAGATATGAATGTTTTAAAAGAGTCAATAGTTACCAATAGTTACCAGAAATATTTTGTAAGCTATGGCTGTTTTTTTTTTTTTTTTTATTTTTTTGTAATTTTTTTGTTGTTCCCCCCCCCCCCCCCAAGATTAATAGTGATGAAAAAATGTCTAAAATTCAAAATGGGCACCTGAGGCCCAATAAAGAAAAATGCAGTGATAAACCCCAACAAGTGGTTACTTGAGATTTAAATTGGCTGCGAATATTTGCAACCGGGTACTAGAAGTGAGAGGTTGGATTAAAAAAAACTTTTCGGTTTAACTAAAATAAACTACCACAAATGACATCTGAATAGCTTGAGTCTAATGGTACCCGGGTGCATCCATTTTGACTTGGTGCTATTCAGATGTCATTTGTGGTAGGTTATTTTAGTTAAACTGAAGAATTAAGTTTACAAGCATATATTCCATTCAATTATCTTTCATTTGATACCTTATTTTGTCTTACAAACCCAACAATAAAATTTTAAATAGTTTTTTAATCCCAACCTCTCACTTCTGGTACCCGGGTACAAATAGCGACTTCGAATAAAATTTGTGGTGAAAAATATTTTTTTTTTATTTTTAAAATTTTAATTCTTCTTTTTATATATATTAAGGGTCCACGATCAATGTATTGATCATTCTGGCTCCTATGATTATTACTAAATTTCATTCCATGAAAATGAGAGCAATTTAATCTTGTTAATTACCATGTTTAGCCTTGGCAGGTTGTTTATATTACTTGAGATTATTCATACAGTTCATTACTCAAGTATTTGTCTTTTAATGTAATGTATCTTATTTTATGTGCTGTAATGTATCCTTCGATGCAATAATCATTAATGACTTAAGGATAAATATTACTGCACCTTGGTTTAAATTAGGCCCACAAATCAAGCTCGGGTGAAATACATTTGAATTAAATGTTGATAACACTGACTAGGAAAAAAAATATCATACTGATAAAGAAACATACTACTAGTGTTAAGTCTTTCAGGGATATTGTTGTTTCAGTAATATATAGCTGATCAACATTTATTTGTAATTCACATTTGAACACAGCATCATGCAATTTAATTAATTTTTAAACAAAATATTTCTATCCTTTGCTTAAAGAAAGCGTATAATAAAAAAATTGTAATTGAAATCCCCAAATGATATTGTGGAAGCATACAACTGTACCATTAACTTTTTAAAACATCTTTTTTTCTTTCTCAGCAGATTCTTAAGGCAGCTAGCCTTAAGTCTATTTGAGCTTGCATTGTGCTTCATACAATGATATCTTACATTACAATTGTATTGTGCTTCATCAAATGACATTTCACATTATTGATCATTAATGATGTTTACAGCTGTTTTATTACAGTAGGTATAATTGTTTAGCCTTTTTTTTACAATTAGACATGCATGTGTAATTAAATGAACTACAATTTTGCTGTGCACATTTTTGTTCTTAAAAAATGTCAACAAAAATAAATGTTTTGGTCTATGCGTGTATTAGCATATGATATGAAGTCACAGTTCAGCTTATTTTTATTTATATTATTTTTTAAAGATAAATATTTATTAACTTAATTTTCAGAGCACATAACTTTCTTGACTGGTCTAAAAATCTGAAATTCTTTTGATTCTGAATACATGTGCACTCTACTGTATGCACTGAAAGGTCTGGCTACTGACTTATTCCAACAATCACTGGAGATTCTAGATTATTAGAAGTTTTATTTCACATAGCCAATTTTCAAAGAAAAAATTAAATGTTTTAAAATGTTCATGCCCAATAATTATTTTTATGACAATTTATAATTTGGTATTTTGTTGAATTCATTAAAGCTTCTGTGTCATGGTTTCAAATTTGTTTCTCATCTTTAAGCAGTGATTTTTATGTTTAATCATTTTTTTCACCAAGTGTTTGTTTTCTCAATTTTCATTATACAGAAGACTATTTAAATAGCAATTTACAGGTTTTTAAAAGTTTACACTCTGTTTTTCTTGGTTTGACCACACATAATTATCTAACCAAATATATGCATTTATTTTTATAAAGATTATTTTGCTGCACACGTTTTTAGTATTCTAAAATACACGGTGGACATGTAATCCTGAAAAATTAATGAAGCCAACTTGATCAATAATTTACTTTTAAACTAAGCAAATGTCAAATAAGAGCTAGCACTAGCAGAAAATAGTTATGTGAAGACAGTGCTTCTGGTGTTACACGGGTAATATAAAAAGACCTACATATTGTCTGGCTAAAATAAAGTAGGACCTTATTTTTTTTAAAATGGTATACCAGTGTCAGTGCCAAAATAGACACAAGAGGATTTTGCTGCCAAATGATTTCTTCAATTTTATTATTTTAATTTACAGCTGTTGGGGTGAAGATATTTTAACCAAACAGAGCCATCCTTGGGTCTGAGGATATGACAATGCCAAATTCGGTGGCATACCCCCATTTTAATTTCCATAGAGAAAAAAAATATTTGTTTTAGACTATTTAGTAATAACAGAAATTATTAAAACATGGGTAGTCATCTAATTAGTTGTTTTTAAATCCAGAGATAACCTACTTTCATATTAAAAAAAATAATTATTATTACAGTGCACCCAAGTGAAATTGATAGAAATTTTGATCTTCTGAGTGATTTCAGAAATAAAATAATGTCATCTAAAAACTACATCAAAATACCAAACACATACTGCAGTTATACTATGAAATTTATGAAATTATTTTCACAAGTTTGTTTTGCTTATCTGAATTTTTTTTCTTTCTGGTAAATTACAGCATTTCTGGCATTGTATCATATTTATCCCCTGGATGGCCCAATACATCCTACAGAATCCTGCAAGTTAGGGTCCATAGTCAGCATATGGAGAAATGTACTATGTACCACACAACCGAACTTATTGTTCAGTGGCTAACACGTAAAAATTAATTTGAAAATATATTCTTGAACCTTGTAACTATAACAATTAAAGTGCATTTTTCTGTAGTGTCAAGCCATTTTTAGCATTTTCATATGCTTATAAAAAAATTACAAAATTTCTGTCACAAAATGAGTTCAAAAATTCCTCTTCAATTGAAGTTGTTAAACCCATTTTTATAAATTTATAATTCAGAACATACACAAACATAATGTCTTTGAATATCTTTTGAGATCCAATCTTTGTATTTTCTGTTTGATTTTCACCCTTTCCCAAATAAATTAGTAACAATATGACTAAGCTTAGGACAACAATTTTCAATATGTCGTGTCTTTTATGTTGCCAGCACAGCTAGAACTGTCATGTGCCAGCACAGCTTGAACTGTCATGTCATTACTAGCACATGGAATATCTCTGATATCATTGCTTTTATTTTAATCCATTTTAAATAATTTCAATAAAGAAAGTCTGTTCTGATTTTGAAATCTACAGGGGGACCATCTCAAGTATCAGTTAAACATAATGGCAGTAAAAAAATTGAGTTAATTTCACACCCACTTTATCGCACACAAAAAAGAAAAAATCCCTTAACATAAAGATAGCAATGGAAATAGTAAAGTTATAATTTC
>CAXITT010000452.1:403169-410669 GCA_964033795.1 Lymnaea stagnalis | reverse complement strand
ATGGCATGCTGGAGCAGCTTACACAAGGCAAGGGTACTGCAACAAGAAAAAGTTGTTAATCTTCTTGAAATAAATTTTCTTTGAGATCAATCATATTTCATATTTGCATTCAAGTACAATCTGTACAATTTTTAAAAAATCTTAGATAATAATTTAAATAATAATCTTAGATAATAATTTAAATTTATTGCAAAACATTTCTCCTAACTTAAAGTATCTTGTGTATAATTATTCTTCAGAAAGCTGTTAATATATTTTAGCATCTTTTATTAGCCCTTTTTTTTGAGAGCTAGATAGTTGTTTTTTTCCTATCCCTATATGTCTTTTACTTTTACCTTATCTTTCTCTCGTAGCTCCCATAAAAAAGGTGCTGTCTAGAACACCACTCATTGAGAACAAACTCTAAGGCTGGTTTTCCTGTTGGACCAGGAACACTGGTCAAGAAATCCAAAACAGCTTCCATTTGTGTGAGCATAAGATTAGCAAACACCATCAAAAGACTCTGGTAATAGGAAATGCATTTATTTACATACCAATAAAACATGAAAACACTAAGGATCAATATCGTAATCAAATAATAAAAAATATTTTTCTCTTAAATTATACAAAGTCATTAAAAATATAAATGACCTGTTCAAAACAAATTAAAAAATTATTGACAGAGTTTTATATTTAAAATTACTCAACTATTTAACAATTAAAATTGAATGAAAATAATTAACCTGTAACACATCTAAAGTTTCTGCCTGTTGAATTTTACTTAAGACTGCCCGAAGCATCAAGTCTAAATTTTCACCAAGTTGGGTGCCACATCTACCAATAACGGTGGAAATTAGTCGTCCGACAAATGTTGCAGTGTGTTCAGAAGTTTTTGGGTCAAGAAGCTTGAAGATGATTTGAACTGTATAATGCATACCATTGTTGTCTAAAGAAAAAGAAGAAAGATTTTAATGATAAAAATTCGATGTCAATATTTTTAAAATTTTGCATAAACAAAAGATGTTGAGAAAAATTAAAAATGGGAACTAGTGATCATTATTTAAAAAATTAACCTGTATACGTTGTTTGTTTTAAACAATTACAAACATTCCTACCATAGTCATCTTTGAGATCAATGATCTGGTCAAGGGCTACAGATGTGAAAGCCCTCAAACATTCTCCTCCATTCTAGAGGAAGTTAAGAAAGAAAAGTTATACGAAACTTTTTAATTTTTCCTACAGATAATTAATAACTGCAGATTTGGCTATTATGGACACAAACCAAAAAAACAAGACACTGTCCTCTTAATTCTCTGCAGACAGACATTTTTTTCCCAAAAATGCCAAAGTGAATTTTTATTCTATTTTAAAAAAATGTTAACAAATCCGATGTTTTAAATCCTTTATATATATCAAAATGTTCAGTCTTAAATGGTCTAAATCAGGGGTCGGGAACCTTTTTGTCTGAGAGAGAGCCATGGACACCACATATTTTGAAAAGTAATTCTGTGAGAGCCATACATTATGTTTAAAACTAAAAATTGTAGAAAATTTGTAGAATAAAATATTGATATGCAATTAATATGCAGATCAAAGGAGTCTAAGAATTTTTTTTTTTATAATCGAACATTTGTCTGCGAGCTAGATGCAGCCATCAATAGAGCCACAAGTTCTTGACCCCTGGTCTAAATTATAAATTTCCAAAACATCTTTAATTTTTTTTTTCAATCCAAGATTATGGGTCTAATTTTTTTGTAAAACAATTTTCACAAACATTTCAAACAGTAAGAAGGAAAGAAAAAAAAGCATACTGTGAATTAATTTGTATTTGAAAATTTAAATATATTACTATATCAAAACATACAAACTGTACACAAATATGACAAAATTTCTTCAAGAAATAAAAAAGTTGCAAATTTGTTCATGGCATATAGTTTTTTAAAAGAAAAAAAAAATGCTAAAAAATTAATTCTCTTTACAAAATAAATGTAAATAAGGCAGTAAAATCTAAGTATCAAGTATGCAAGTTTATCTATATAAACAACAGCGAGGGGATATACATCCACACTAGAGATGATGGCAAATTATTCAACATTGCCCGCCTTAGAGCTAAGACTAAAACAAGAAAGGTTTTGCTGCTGGAGTTCTTGTTTGCGGACGATGCCGCTTTGGTATCTCACACAGCTGACGGCCTGCAGAGCCTCGTATCCAGCCTATCCACTGCCTGCAAAGAGTTTGGCCTGACAATTAGTCTAAAGAAAACTAACATTATGGCACAGAGCGCTGACTCCCTCCCTACTATCGCCATCGACGACTACGACTTGGATACTGTTGACAGATTCACATATCTGGGATCCAACATATCGAGCACCCTCTCAATGGAGAATGAGATAAGTGGGAGGATAGGGAAGGCCGCAACTGTTATGGTCAGACTGAAGAAAAGAGTCTGGTCAAACGCCAAACTCACAAGAACTAAGCTGCAGGTGTACCAGGCCTGCGTACTGAGCACACTTCTGTATGGATGCGAGTCGTGAACCACATACTCTAAACACGAAAGAAGGCTCCATGGTTTCCACCTCAGATGCTTGCGCCACATCCTTGACATTAAATGGCAAGACAAAGTCCCCAACACGGATGTCCTGTCCCAAACAAACATGTGTAGCATCCCAGCCATGTTAATCCATAGACGCCTCCGCTGGCTTGGACATGTCAAGCGAATGCAACCTGGTCGCATACCAAAGGACGTGCTATACAGCGAGCTGGCGACAGGGATAAGGTCAGTTGGACGGCCTCGTCTGAGATACTTAGACATATGCAAAAGAGACATGAAGTCAGGCAACATTGAATCTCAAACTGGGAGGAGCTGGCAGAGGAGGGATCCTCATGGTGGGGCATCGTGACGGCAGGATCACTACATGCTGAGGATCAAAACAGGGCGGAAACAGCTGCAAAAAGAGCGAGGAGGAAGGCCGGTAAATACTGCTCCACTGCATTCGTGTGTGGGAAATGTAACAGAGAGTGCCATTCGAGGATTGGTCTCACCAGCCACACCAAGAGCTGCAAGCAATAAAGATAATCTATCGTCTCCCGCAGACGGAAAGATGCGATACATACATACATATATATATATATATATATATATATATATATATATATATATATTTATATTTTAACAGGATAAAAAAAAATTTTGGGACAAAAATTATTTATAATGTAACAGAGAGTGCCATTCGAGGATTGGTCTCACCAGCCACACAAAGAGCTGCAAGCAATAAAGATAATCTATCGTCTCCCGCAGACGGAAAGATGCGATACATACATACATATATATATATATATATATATATATATATATATATATATATATAAATTGGTATTTTAACAGGATCAAAAAAAATTTTGGGACAAAAATTATTTAAAACACGATTTGTTAAAAGTTAATGGCCCAAATAATTAAATTAAAGCCATGAAGAGCTAAAAAACACTAAAAGAATGATCTAGCAATAACCAATTCATTTTTAAAAATTAAAACAAAAATGATAATCACAAGTTTGACAGTTATAAATAGAATTTCAACCCTTTTGTTTAAAAACAAACACTTTAAACAATTTCTTCTCAAATTTACAATGCTCCCCATTAGGTAAAATGGTTTTAATTTTAAGTAAAGGAATATTCATTGCTTCGCTTATGCTAGCTAATTCTTTTTATTAATTCTATTGTAAATTCTAACTGAGAGTACCCTTTTTGGTTTAATGAGCACTTTCAAATCAGAATTAAGTTTTCAATATTCTTGAAACAGAACAAATAAGTTAATGCTGGCTATGTCTAAAAAAATATATGATACGAAAAAGTCTTCAATTGTTTAGTTTTTCTCATTACTTGGTATTTTCCTATCATCGGATCTAACTTCTCCCCCCCATGTATTTGTTATATTCTTGACTACTCTAGGGTGGCTAACTTCAATATGCCGAAATTGGTTATTTATTTTCACTAAAACTAGCAAAGCTTTCTGATAATTTATGCCCTGTTGTTAAAATACTAACTAACTTATTATCTTTCCAAAGAATTGGATTAGAATGGAACATATGGGATTATGTCATATTTCCCCTCTCACTTTTAAAAATAAAATCCTTGGTACTTTTAAAATGGACAGGTAAATCTTTTGCATTCATCAAAATAGAATCTACTTTTTCCTTCAACAGACTAAAAATAATTGTATAGAGCTATAAAAATTATCCATGAACAGCCTATACCCTTGACCAAAAATCTGACTACACAGTTCCTTTAACACATCATAAGTTAAGCCATATTTAGATATAACCCCATCAACTGTATTTCCTGTGTAAACCTGTAATTTAAAGAATACCCAGTGAGTGAAACAGCAAAAATCCAAATTAGTTGGGTTATCATTAATTATTGCCTAAAACGATATCTATCCTATTTTTGGAACAATTCTATGATCTACACTAATATATTTATTTGGTTGCCAATATTTCATACACTTACGTAAGTAATCTTATCTTGTCTATCTTCTGTTTCTGGATAGGATACTTACTAAAAGTCATTGGATTTGCTTAAATCTATTACATGTCATAAATATCCTTTCCCTGGATGGATATAGCAAACATTTTAACTTAGGACTCAATACTCATTATTTAGCGTCTACCTGAATGCCACATTTATTTTTATGAAAATTTAGCACACCTAAGAATTATTGTTCTTCATTTAACAACCAGCCAGGTTGTAAATGTACATAATGAGGGAGAAAAAATGGCCGAAAACCTAGAATATTTGAGAATCCACTTACTTGAAGTGTGGCGCTGTCATCAGTTGTAAGCAGGGCATGAACAACTGGCATGAAAGAAGACATCATTGTGTCAGACAAAGGTAAGGGAACTGCCCGGACAAGACATGCCACCATCTCCACTGACACCTTAAATTTAAAGTAAACAATAAATCAAAGTTTATTTTTAAGAAATAATATTAGGCTATCTTCTTTTTAATTATAAATCATTTGTGTATACATATAGTCAAGCTTAGAGTGTTATTATGCTTTGACTTAGGCTATTAAAAAAAACCCATTAAAACTTCTATTTTAAAAGAGATATAAAGGTCTTCCACTTAATTATGAGAAAATAAATCTGAATATAGCTTTTATATTTCCAATCACAATCTAAATTCGATGGTGGGTATTGTGTAAAGGGAGACAGACATGTCCTTAATTGATATATTTTAAATGTTTTCCAAGGCCTTGTCCCATAAGTCTTTAATAGGATGCACATGTAGCATATATCAAAAAGAGTTGATAATAAGGAATAGATTCTTTATAAGATTTGGGTTGAAAAATAAATCAATTTTTTAAAAATTATTTAGATATGGTAATAATACCCGTTACACAAAATGATTACTTACAGAAACAAGCCCAGGGGAGAGTTTCTCAGAGTCTGAATTTAGAATACTGTTAAGGGTGGGGACAAATCTGGCTTGTATGGCAGCTGTACAAGAGGGATTACCAGCTAAGACTTTGACAATATCCTGTACCAGTGATACAACAAATGGATCTGAAATAATGAAGAGTTATATTTCATAAGCTAAATTTGGTATGTTGTTCAATATAATGAGAGCTAACAGAATCCAAATATTAGTTTTGCAGAAAGTAAAATTAGAATTTTTATTGACTCAATGATAGTCTGACATACTGATCAGGGAAAAATAATAATTAAATGTATGTAAATCTTTCACTAAAAAGTGAAAAGGAAACAATTAGAAAGTCAATTTGATTATCTCTCTATTGCTGATATTAGAATCTGAATTGATACAGTTTTCTTTTGAAACATTTTGTTAATGCTCATGTCATTAAGAAACAATTAGATGAAAGATTTAAAAGTAAAATGTATATACATAAAGTTTTTTAACTAATTAGCTACCAGTTTGAAAAACAGGCTGTGGCCGAATTAAATCTAAGTCACGTTGACTACGATACAAACGGTTACGCTACTAGTGGCTCGTGGCCATAACAAAAAAAAACACCCAACCGCTGCCACTGGCTCATGGTAGTTAACCAGTTAATGTGCAACAATAATCTAAAATTTAACTAACAAAAATTGAAACCTCATTAATTTGTTCAAAAGTTATTACCTCCAGCATGCTTAAGGAAAACAGCTAAAGATAAAGGTCCAAGTCTGTTTTCATTACTAGCGGTAAAATGTTCATCAACCTGATTAATAAAAAAACATTTACAAATTTTAAAATATCTGCACCATTTTTGGTAAGTCTACATCAAATAATTAAGTTCATAAGTCAAACACTAAAATGTAATATATATATATTATATTAATATATATATTAGAAGTAACTCACCAAACGATGGCGATGGCACCTACTAGAGTTACTTGACGAAACATGCATTCACGTTATGCACTTTAGAAGAATCCCAATTAGTACTAACTTCTGGGATATTTATTTTGAGTGCCTTTTAACAGACCTGTTTACCCTCAAACCCCTAAAATCGTACAATCTGGTCTCAAAATCGTATAATACAATATCTCAATAGTAAATAAATAAAACTACAGTACCGCAATAAAGTCTAATTATGTAACCCCCTTCCGTTGCACGCAGAAGTTTTTACGAACACCCCCCCCCCTTTCCCTCAATTGCGATAATAAAAAATTAGCAAAGTCCATTACATATTATGTTACAGTAAACAAAATGTGACACTGGTTTTCACAACTGGTGATTCGTCCAGCCCAGTGGTTCACATAATATATGCTACATCGGACTCCATCGCCCTGGGTGCTCGCTGCCCTTGGGCAGGGCCATGAGAATATAACGAAGAGCAACCGCGTGAAAAATCGTCTATAGAAAGGAACTTTAGTCAATTCAACTATAAAAAAACCATTTACACAAAGATTAAGGGCGCAATAAATTGTCCTTTTAAATTGGGGGTGAAAATGCTTCCTCACAGGGGCGTTGTGAAATATTTAAAAAATGCCATAATATTATTTTTACTTTTAATCCAATGTGACATCTTTCGGTCCAGTTACCCAGTTGAGTATCTACTGTTTGTAGCTACAGATGGCGCTCAGTGAACTACATACGTGTTATATTTATTTTTATCCCACCCTTTGTTTTATTTTGGAATTCGCTATGTCCAAGTGCACTTGTTAGAATGTCACACAAGGCGCCTGGTGAAAACCTAATATTGCAGAGGCGCCGGAAAACAAATATTTTAGAACCACTGGCGTAGCCCAACGAAATATACGTCATGCGCGCGTTGAACATTCGGTAGACTTAACACCGTACTGTAATTCTTCCACTATTGAGTATAGCTAGCCAGTTGATTTGTGAACATACCCCTTGACAACATCACGAATCTAATGCCTACTACACATTGGCTGGTATTTTACACCATTCGAGATAGAAATGTTATTTTTGGACTTTCAGAGTTTCGGGATGAATGTTGCAGAATTTTTTTAATAACGCACATACTTTCTGCCGAGGACAACCCCCCCCCCCAACCGC
>CAXITT010000452.1:312568-402183 GCA_964033795.1 Lymnaea stagnalis | reverse complement strand
GGGGGGGGGGGGGGGGCCCAGTGCCAGAATTGCCAGCTATTTATTGTTGGACATATTTTTGCTCCGGAGGGGGTGGGGGGGGCGCACTTGGCTTAACCCGGTAGAGAGGCAGTCCGTCCCCCCCCCGAGATATAGCTGAAAGAAACCCTGGTAGTGATACCAAACTGTTGTATTAAAATCGTTGAAGGCATAGAGCTGATTTGCGAGTTATAAAAGTATTTTGTAAATGTCGCTGACTGGATCTTATAAAATACCGGTATGCCAAAATCCAACGCTCCACTGCAGAACACTTGGATAATCTATTTTATTTTAAAAACCATCTCTATTTTTACAATCGCCGCGGTTCTGAGGAACAAAATATCACACGCTTGGTAGCAGTCAAAGGCGATGGTGAGTGAAGTTGTCGCTAGGGCGACAAGTCTAAATATTACTTTTGACGCAGCTAGCTAGTTCCCTGTGACCACACAAAGCAACAATACGACAATCACCGTCAATTCCATCAATACGATGTGTCGCGGTTATTTATTTATATCCTTTGACACTCCCACCATGCCTGTCTCGTATGCCACAATTTCCGTAATCAACAAACCCACCTCCCCACGAGTACTTTCGAAATATAATAAGGATGGTCCCAACTTTAAAAATAAAAAATACAACCAATCGTTTTTCTCGTTTATATTCACTGCCAGATCTTCAATAGAGAGGGCTAAAACGTCCAAACCCAAAAATTTATTAATTTTTTTAAATCAGAGAAAAATTTTTTCCACCAGGTGTCTGAAAATCGTAGTTTTGGAAGGTCTTGGCGGACAATCGTAAAAGACATCTAAAAATCGTACATTGTACGCCAAAATCGTAAGAGTAAACAGGTCTGCTATTAAGCACAGCGTTACAGCAATACATACATACCTACCTAGCGAGTTATTAGTTTTGATAATAGGATTTTAAAAACGTAAACATGCATTAAATTAACAAACACTTACTGATACAACAACAGCTAAGGTTTCCAAACATAAGCCCATGACTTCAGTAGAAAATTGTGTGGCTATGCTGATTAAGCCTTCCAGAATGTTCTGTAAATATGGCACAAGCAGTTGTGTATTGCCAGCCACTTTTAAATGATCACAGAATCCAAACACAGACCTGACTGCTGATATTCTGATACTAGCAGGTTGAGTTATATGCAAGCCTCCCACAGTTGCTTGCAATAATCTGTGGTTGACAATAAACAATTTTTAAAAAACAAACAATATAATATAAAATAACATAAGAGAAGTTTATTTTATTGATCCTAATAAATAGATTTTATTGAACATATTGTTTTCAGTCTTGAGTTTTCATCATTCCCTAAAAATTATCCGTAGCATGCGTTCGGTGACATCTATTATATTTAACTTATATTTAACTTAAAGAGAGATAAATAGAGTTTGACAATAATGAATGGGTTCGAAAATTTAATAAACAAAGCTCCCAAGTGATATTGGCTGTTCATATTTACAAAAGAAAAGGTACTTCCTCATAGCATTACATGATGCAATGACAATTATATTTCAAACGGATTATTTGAGTAACCAGTGCAGTAATAAAAATATATCCATACAATTTGAGAAAAAAGGTACAAACTTTTCAATCAAATCTGGAGTCATTGCTTCAGTGAATCTACTAGCTGTCCACAAGCATCTTCCGACTAAAAATGGTGACACTGATGAGAAAATAAGCATGAATTTAAATTTTTAACAATTGAAAAATTTTTCAAAAAAAACCCCCATCCTTTTCATTGACCATGAAAGACTTAAAATGAAGATTTTCTTACATGAAAATATTAAATATAGCAATCGTCATACTTTTTGTAAAATTTATTCTGAGGTATTCAATGGGGTAAGCTTTATTGTTAGAATTCTGATCTCCCGTTGAAAACTGAAGAATGCTTATAAATGAAAAGATAGAGCATTCTATTTTATTTTAAAAGAGTTTTCAACTAGAAGAATGTTTTGTCATTTACTATTGTTAAGGTAAGATAGGATTCATTTACTGATCCAAATAAATGGAAATGTTTTTGATTACAATGTACATACTCATTTCCCTCACATACATAAATATTCTTACAAAGAAAAACTTTTTCATAATAGAATAATTTAACATAAGTGATCAAAAGTAATTTTCAATTGCAAAAATAAGCCGTCATGTCCCATAGAGCTTTACTCAATGACAATATTAAATTTAAGCTGGGCGTTTAAACTCACCAGAATAGTTCATATCAGCAAGAACTACAGACTGTAAAAATCCAGGGAGATGAAAGTGTGCAGTACCAGCCTTGATAGCTTGAACAACCATCTCTTTGGTTGTACCCAGAGCAAGCATACAAGATTCATGTATCTTCCACCTGGAATATTGCATATTCTTTAAATAATTATTTTTAATAATTTCAAGTGAGTATTAAGCAAACATGTATATGAAACAAAATAAAACAAATTATATCAATGAACAATCATATTACATAATATGCATTTGAATGGGGATTTATTTATTTTTTCTTTACTGAAAAGTGATAAAGTGATCCAAAAAAAAATAAAAAAATTGAGGTAGCTAAATAATCTATTATTATTCACTAACCAGTTTTGGTTGCCAGAGTTTTTTGCATTTTCTGACTCCTGTAAATGCTTAGTGATAGCTTGGCACAGTGCTTCTGGGGAGACATTTTGAAATTCTGTACCTAATGACTGGCAAAAGAAATTATGATCAATTAATATTATGGTATTCTTTTAAACCAAAAGTTAATAAAATAAATTCTCAATGTATAATAACTAAAAGTAAGTTAAAGTTTATAAAATCACCGCCTCCCATAGTTTATAAAATCACCGCCTCCCATTTCTTTAACTCATTCCCTATGGCAGTGCTACTTTCGCACTTAATTTATATTCCTGAGAAAATGGAAGCAACTCAGTTTTGAAACTGGTTTACATTTTTAAATATTTTTTAAAAGCTGCTAAACATTAATAAATGTTAATGAAGTAAGGACGAATGCATCAACAAATGAATAAGGTTTAAAAATATAACATGAGTGGCGAAAAAATTGATATTGGCACCTTGGATGAGCACATGCTAGATATGGAAACACCATACTAAAACACACATAGTTTTAAAGTAAAACAAGATAAAAACTTCCGGTTTTTAAATTAAAATCATGTAGAATCATACCATAGCCGGAAGTCTTGAGGAGCGTGAGATTTCATTGCTATATTTTAAATATGAGAGGTGTGTCCCTATGTGCCAGGAAGCATTTGGAGGCATCTGTCGGAACCACCAAAGGACGCATTTAGTTGCAACCGTCGGGAATTAGTTAAAAACATATGTAAGCTGGCTTACAAGCAATAAGTCCTGTGCAGATATTCTCACAGAATATGAAAAACTGTCATCATCCTCATCTTCTACAAACTGGTCAGGATTGTTGCTCCACAATCGAATCTAAAAATATATGAACATTCAAAATGATTTTTTAAACAAATTATAGAACAGCAAACTTTCTTAACCAATATAAACTTGGTTATCAGTAATGCTTGTAAATGGCTTCAAATGCCTGGGAATGTATAGCAAAGATTAGTTTTTTATATTTTTAAAAATAAAAAAACAACAAATTATACCTGATCTTCAGTAATTTGCATGTATATAATCACATAGTAGATAATCTGGTCAACTGTTTTTTTAACTGTACTACGGAATTTGCTTGACTCAATCAAAATGTGAACAAATTCAAACACTGTGTAAACCAGGTTCTCAAATCCTAAAACATCACCTTTAAAAGAAAAAAAAAAAATAGATTTAATTTTCTATATTTTAAATGATAAAAAGGATTGAAAAAAAACCAAACAATTTTAATATTAAATAAACTTAGTTAGTATTCATTTTTGTTTTGAAATAAAAATTAAATAATATATATATATATTTTTAGCTTTCCAAATTGTTTATCTTAACAGTTTTTTGGTTACTTAAGGATAATTGGAATAGTACATTTAAAATCGGACCAAACAAAACTGGGACAGAATTTTTTCTTCTTTTCCCTAAAGATATAAAGGGAAAAC
Organism: Lymnaea stagnalis; assembly: GCA_964033795.1. Classification (NCBI taxonomy): domain Eukaryota; kingdom Metazoa; phylum Mollusca; class Gastropoda; family Lymnaeidae; genus Lymnaea; species Lymnaea stagnalis. The sequence goes on along the minus strand of CAXITT010000452.1, from coordinate 398,107 downwards.
AAGGACTCACCATCAGAATCGACTGGATCATCAGCATCTTCCAGGTTATTAACTACTGTTCTTACATAGCTTAGGGGAAGTTAAGAAAACAAAAATAGTATTGCACTAGACAGCAGAGATTTTTTTTCCAATTATATGTGATTTTTATATTGTAGTTTGTACATAATAATAACTTTTAATAATAATAGTTTGTAATACCAAATAATATTTACTCTGGATTTCAATAAAGGATACATTTCAGCACTCTGAGTAAAAATAGTCCAAATAGATGGTAAAATCTCAGGCAACCATTCAGACATTGTTTTTGGGAATCCTTTAATTAAAGTGGTTAAAGCCTGAAAGCGAACAGCATTAATGGCAAATATAATTGTGGGAAATGCCATTTGGTTTATGATAATGATTCAATAATGAAAATCAATAAAATAAAAAAAAGCATTAGACAAGTTATGACATGTATTATATTAAATTAAAATTTTCAGAAGTCCCTTTACTTTTCCCTAACATGGGAATCAGTTAAAAAAAAATAAAAATATTTTATTAATTTAAATATGTAATGGTTTGTAACAGAAGTATTGACTGACTTTAACAACTTCTAGTTTCAGGCCGCTATCACAAGTAGTAGAATTAGGCAACTGTAGACAGTGAATGAAGGCTTTGGTGAACTGAGAAAGGACAGGGAACAGGAGCTGCTTGGCAATGCCCTGAAAACATAAAAAACAAAAAATAATTCAATAGTGTTTAAAAAGAAAAAAAAAAAAGGAGAAAAAAACCCTTATGGATGTTTGAATAATCTGTGTCTCAAATCAATTTCACCAAAACATGTACTTGCCTTAAAAAGTTATTTATTTTTTAAAATTGGGTCAACATCAGGGTTTACTGAATACATGATGCATTTACCCTTGCAGACCTGTTTGTCCTTCTGTTTGTCCTTGGGTTAGTTTCAGATGCATGAACAATACATTATTTTAATACATACAATTTTTAAAAAAATCAATATTTAGGATATAGTTCTTAGCTTGGTTTCTTAAGGATAAGGAAAGGTCTAAGGCAAGCTCAACAAGTCCTGACTGCACAGAGTGATGGGCAGATTTGAGCTAAATAAGGACAGTGTCAGTCAAGCCCAATGCACTGACAATAGCATTCAGTGGGCTGGATTAAAGTACACGAAGACACAGCAGTGTTTCTGAGGTTAAGAAATGGTTCTCAGAGAGGCATCATTGGAACCATCGGTAGAGATTGCAAAAGAAAATGGGCCAGTCTTCATCAGGGAACTAGAAAAGTTTGTTCTTATTCTGCCATTTCGTTACACGTGATGCACATCTCTTAGCCATTCACACACAGTAGACTTGGAGTAAATGATAAAACACACTAAATGATATTTAAACAAAAATCAATATCAGTGATCAGTATCCATGGCACATAAAATAACAAATCCTATTAATTAATTAATTATTAGTCATAAGCAAAAGTTGAAAGTTCAGAACAATTTGTCTCAAGAAGTATTCCCCAAAAATTATGGGAGATTTCTTTTTGTCATTACTTGTATTGAATTGTTTCGTTTTTCACATGGAAATGACGAAATTTGAATCAGCGCAGAGAGAAGTAAGAAAATAAATGTTGCACAAAGTTTGGTTCCAGAATGAGCATACAATGTGTTATTAAGTATCAACGCATCCTCTAAAGAAAAAATATATCCTGGTTGGCTCATAGAGATGGGATCGAGACCCCAATGGACAATCACTGTCGTTATTATTCAATGCTTATGGTGTTAACAGAAAAATTACAAGTACGGTAACTTTTTAAAATATTATAGTAAAAAAAAAAAATAAACTAAAATTTACAAAAATCAGAAAGCATTGGGTTTTAGGTTCATTGTAGTGCAATAATTTTTGGCTTATAATTGTCGTTCGGTTCGTATGGCAAAATTTTAGGAGTTACAGGTCTGCCCTTGCCTGGTATCATAAGCGAGCCTGAGGATTAACTAATTACAAAAATACACTAAAAATCATTTTCAATTAGGTGCCTATTCATTGCACAAGGCATCTATTAGTTTTATATATTTACCTTCTGGTACTCCTGCATTGTCACAACCATCCCCGCTACAACATTAAAAATATGAATAGCTCTGGATCTCGTACGTATACCAAATGTCTGAGTGAAAAAAATAATTAATTACGAGTTCATGAAATTAACATGATTCAATAATAAAAATATATATCAAGAAGGAAAAATTATTGGAAAAAATTGTAAATACATATCAAGAAAAGATTTTTCTTTAATCATAATGATCACTGACCTCAGCCCCAATGAAGACCTTGTAAAGTTCAGGCAAAATTATAGGTGCAACATGTCCCATTTGAGTATCTGTTATATCTTGACAAAATTCTGGCAAAAGATTTATAATATTTAAAAAAGAAATTAATCTTATAACTGTCAAGTGCATCTTTCTGTAGCATCAAGCCATTTTTAGAATTTTCATATGCTTGTCACAAATGACTGAATCCCAAACTAAATGAATTCAGAGACCCTTAAACATTTTCTAGAAGTACTTTGGACAAGGTCTCTTATGGTATTTAAAAAAAAAATATCAAGTATGTTGATATTGACCTTGACCTTTACAGAGTGAGTAAACTTTGACATCTTAAATTCTGTATTCAATCCAACCTAATTCTCTATAAATTGGTAAAACTATCATAAAATCAAGTTTTTAGATACTTTTAGAAAATATCAAGTTATCGGTACTTATATGGAAAATTGTAATATTTGTGAAATTTTTTCATTCTCTACCTTGAAATGTCTGTCATAAAAAATACAAGGGGGAAAGCATGCAATGATTCATTTGCATTTGAAGTTATTAAATCCATTTTTTATCAATCTAATGCTCCAGAATATACACAAAAATATAAGTCTTTGCAGTTAGTCTTTGGGATCCAATATTTGTCTTTTTTTTTTTAAATTTCCACCCTTTCCCATATAAATTTTTCTGTAACAATATGACAAAGCTTTGGGCAAAAACTGTCAATTTCTGACTCTTATGTTGCCATCACCGCTAGAGCTGATACTGTCATTACTAGCATGTGGAATATCTCTGAAATCATTGCTTTAATTTTAAAACATTTTAAATAATTCAATAAAGAAAGTCTGTTATGATTTTGCAATCTTGAGGGGGACCATCTCCAGTAACCGACATAATGGCAGTAAAGAAATTGATAAAATTTCACACTCAATTAATCACAAAGCATGTTGACACAAAGAAAGCAATGGAAATTGGAAGCAAACTAATATGTATAGAATGATTTCCCTTTAACCAATTTAAATTAAATTATCCACATTTTTTATGATGATTTTGCTAGCGGCTGATAATTATCGGCAGTGACACCACAGAAAGGGGTATAATAACAGATGATTTGCCGCTATGACAGTTATAGGGTTAAAAATTTGAAATCAGATCTGTTATACCCATTAAAACGCTCTAAATAAGATTTTATATAAATCTATTTACATGAAATTCATCAGTTTTCAAAGTAGAACAACAATTTCCTGTGAGGAACTAAGGCTATATCCATTATTAACGTTATAGCCACTTTATTTAATCTATCATTGGTTCCTAACCGGGGCTCCACAAGCACTTCTCAGGGGCTCCATGGCCGCTCCACGACTCCCAAACACTATTAACTTGTCAGAAACAGAAGCGCTAATGGGCTCCCCAGTAGATATTAATTCTAAAAAGGGCTCGGTTGGAAGCCACTGATCTTTATGTATATAATATGGTTGTATCATTTCTTGTGACCACTGAATATTTTTAGCATTAGATATACTTGCGGATATGTTAATATAACAAGATAGTATACCAAAATGGAATTGCTATTCTTTTTAATTATATAAAGCAGTTATTGTGATTGAACAGAACCTTGGACTCACCAATACTACTATATTAGCATTTTCTTTGAATCATTTTTGTTTTAAAAGTTTTAGGCCTAAGTGTCAACTCAATACTTGGATAGATCCAAATGTAAAAAATTGCCTTTTTTTTTAAAAAAGTGTAGTTCATAAACACTTGAAAAAAATAAATAACTGTTAATAATATTTAGTATGAGTTAATGTGTGAATAAACAAGTAAAGATTGCACCAGATTTGCCCATAATAGGGTAAGATGGGTAAACCTAGTAATATAAATCTATTCATTACCAGATAACACTCTCATGGCACCATGAACTGCATTTGGTTGTCCACTAGTTAGAGCTTGCATAAGTAGGGGGAACAATTCAGGCCAAACATCAGGCCAGTCCCAATGGGCAATAGCTGATACTGCATAAGCTATGCTAGATCTTACTTTGCTGATAGACTCAGACAGGCCTTGTGGTAGCAGCTGACGGATGTGTGCCTTTGCCTATGAAACAAATAAAATAATGGTACAGTAAAATCCCTTACATTTCAAGTGTCCATTGCTAAAATTTATCATAGATGAATGTCTTTACATGCAAATCTTAAATTTTACTGTTCCTCAATGCAGCATTTATTTTAAGGTCTTTTAATTTAAAGGTTCATTTCTTATGCCTTTATACATAAAAAATTAAGCTTGATATTCTGTTGACTTGTGCAAAAATCAATTGAGAAGAGCCAAAAATATCCGTATTTGAAAAGGAAGAAATTTATTAACTTCCTTAATTAACATCATAGCTATCATCAGTCTGACAGTAATCCATCTCTGTGGCGCTACAGCCCATGTAGGGCTTTGGCCTGCCTCACCACTTCCTTTCACTCAGACCTGACTAATGCCTTTCTTTTCCATGCGTGGACTTTCAACTGCTGTAGATCATTTTCCACATCATCTATCCACCTAAGCCTAGATCTGCCTTTGAGCCTTTTTCCTCTGGGGTATTGGTGATGCACCCTCTTCGTTCCTCTGTCATTTGGCATTCTCTCTAGGTGTCCTGCCCAACGTAGCCTGTCTCTTTTTATTTCTGCTACTATCGTGGGATCCTGATATAGACTGTAAATTCATGGTTGGTTTGTGTTCTCCATCCATATTCATCCTTTGTTGGCCCATATATTTTCCTGAGAACTTTCCTATCCCATGTGTTTAATAGGTTTTCTGCTGTTTTTGTTAGGGTCCAGGTTTCACTTGCATATGTTACAACTGGTCTATTTACAGTTTTATAAGTAGTTTTCTTTGCTTCTCTTGTAATGTTTTTACTTTTGAGTATTTTTTTACTACTGAAGTATGCCCTATTTCCGGCTGATATTCTTTCTTTTATTTCTGTTAGTAATTCGTTTCTTTCATTTAACAAGGAACCTAGGTATTTGAATTGATTTACTTTTTCAAAAATCTGGTTTCTAATTTTAATTGCTTCATCTGTTTGTTATTCTCTTATCATTGTCATGTATTTTGACTTTTGGTTGTTAACTTCCAGCCCTGATTGTAGAGATGCGTCTTCTAATTCAATAAAGGATTTTGATATGTCTTTAATACTTTTCCCTAGAAGTGCTATATCATCAGCATATGCAAGATACTGCATCTTGCATTCTGACAGTAAGATCAATACAAAATTTAGTGGTTGTTAAGATTATGGATAGCATCTAGAGCAGGTGTGGGCAACCTGCAGCCCATGAGCCACTAAAGTGGCCTGCTGAAATGTTTAGTGTGGCGCACAAGACCTTTTGTGGGTCTAGATTAAATGTTTTCGTAAAATGTACAAATTGTGAATGATTATCTGTAAAAGCCTTTGAGAATTCACAATCACAGTGAATTCAGTGAAAAATTGGCAAACTGAAATAATAATAATCACAGAAAACTTAAGAATGATTCCCCTGTTTAGGTCTTACATTTTTTTTCAAGTTATGTCTAGAACTCTATTTTCCTAGCAAATTATCATGAGGCACATCCCTAATTTAGTGTAATTCTTCAGCAAACTTAATAAGGGTAAATATTATAACAAGTTAGTCCCATGCCTGCCATTTATTATGGTTGTGAGTTAATGTATTTTTATTTTAAAAATACTAAATTATTAATTCCCATTTTAACAATGAGAAATGGTATAACTTTATTTTAGCTCATTAATGTCAACTTCTATTTTGTATGACTTACAGCATCTGTTGTCTCCGGAGAGATAAACTTTTCTGACTGCTGGGACCAATGACATTGTACATACTGCTTCAGCAATACAGATGCCAACTGACGAATGGCTAGAGGTCCTTGGGTGTCAACTGTAATTTCTGCTAAATACACACCAAATTCTGAAAATGAGTTTAAAAATCTGTGATTATTCATAAATAGCAATAGAGAGGTCATTGATGTGCATCTCCAATGAATAGCATCTATTAATTTAACTGGTTCTTTTTCTCTTTGAAATATATTCTAGTTATAATAAAACAATGCTATCTTCGGATCATTTAAAAAAAATTCATATTTATAGACTTAAAGGCTAGTAGATAAACCTACTGTTTTTAATTTAGAATGGAGGCGATGCCCACTTTTTTTCTTCTCTTCTTTCATGTTTAATAAGTCTTCGCAATATGCTGCTTTTAATATACTAATAATCGAGGGTCTTTAAAATTTGTGTATTTTAAATCATTACTTCGATATTTTTCCTTGTCATTTTAATTAGTTCCTAATTATGATTATTTTAAAAAAATCCTTTCTTTTTTAAAGAGTGAATATTTTTGATTAAAAAATAAATGTTATTGTCCCCACAGCATCCAGTAGTTTTAGCCGCATAAAATTATCAAACTGTTATTTGGGTTCTGATTATTTTAAAATTATTTTTATTGTTATGTAGACTACACATTTGCGTCATCTTTCCTCGTGCATGAACTTTAGCTGACCCAAAGTTTTGACAGCTTTTGGGTGTGGCTATTTAAAAAAAAGAATTGTGCACCTTTTTTTATTACTGCCGTCACCTTGGTTGTCATGAACAGTGACTTTTCAATATTTTCATGGGTCGTGGTAACCAAGGTGGCTGCTATGTAAAACGTCATGGCGCGGATAGCCTAAATTTACAGAATAACCATTTAAATAGCACTTGCACAAGGAAAAACATGATTTTTTTCCATAACCGACAGCGCTATTCTGTGACTGAAGTAAAATACAATTGTCAACTGCAATAATTAATACTTTTTTAGTTTTATCTAAGTCTAAGTACCTACTCTAGGAAGTGGCCTAAGAAAGAACCCCAAGGCAAGGCTAAGAATTTAAAGTTAACAGTAAGTCTTTGTAAGTTGGACTTTGTCAACGTTGACAGTGTCTGTCACTGTGTGTCTCAACAAACTCCTCACGTCTCAGTCTCTTTTTAGTTTAACTTTCAGTTATTAATATTAATAAGTTAGTATCAGTTACATTGTATTAGGGACTTCGATGAAGCAAGGGAGTCTATTAAAATATTTGTATGGGAAATAGGCGTCGGCGCGCAAAAATCTGAGTTTTTAATTTTTTGATAGTGGAACTATTGGCGCGCGAAAATCCGAGTTTTTAATTTTTTGATAGTGGAACTATTTCATTCATAAAATAATTACTATATCCCAGAATTGTGTTCCTTTTCCGGCCTTTCGCTTTAGAGGACATCTTGGCCTATATTTTAATCAATTTCTTTTTCATTTACAATCGGTCAGCTTTGAGAAAATCCTTGGTAAATAAAAGGCAACTTTCATCATTAAAATTAAGTCGAAGTAGAAGATTTGTCACTACCAAATTTTTTTTGCATCTGGGGAATGTATGCCAATTTTCACAGCAATATGTGTTTTACGAGAGATGCCACGTTTCTACGGGTTCGCAGCAGGTCATGTAGTTCCCTCAACCTGATTTCTCCATGGGGTGGGGGGGCACGCCCCCTTTTTAATGGCAGAAGTTGCCGATACTTAGGAAATATTATGTTTATTATAGTTGCAGTGAATTAGGGTTTAGGTTAGGTTGAGGGATCGATTTAGGGTTCAGATTAGGCATAGGGATCGATTTAGGGTTAGGCATAGGGATCGATTTAGGGTTCAGGTTAGGCATAGGGATAGATTTAGGGATACATTCGTGAAATTCAATAAAAATGTGGCATTCGTCCTTAAAATTTACCGAAATTAGCTCTAACTAACTGTGTTATTAAAAAAGTATTTAAATTTTTTAAAATTTTGTATTCAAGTACCTACTATGATTGGGTAATCTACCACTTGAGCGTCGGCCAAGAAAAAATCCAGCTGTTCCGGTTGGAAGGGCTATTTAAACAACTATTCTTATATTATTTTTAATGACATTGGTTGTACGTATTCATTCCCATAATAATAGACATTTTTTTAAAATAGAAAAACTATAACAATTTTTTTGAAATAGAAGATAATGTGTGAAAATGGAATTATGCATAGTTATCCCCCAAGTTGACAATGACATGAAGTTTACAAAAATATAATTTCCACGAAAACGGTTGTGGTACATGAATCCATGTAAATATGAAGGGGAAAAATCACCGGCACTTCTTGTGCCAAATTGTCTTTTCAGTTTATGCTTTCTGAGCATTCACGTTTTCCACATTCTGTGTGTGGACATCCGCGTCATCTGGATCAAAAAAAATAATTGTTGCCTCGGCTGATATTAAGGAGGGATGCCACAGCGTCTTCTGTGTGTTTATTATAGTTGCAGTGAATTAGGGTTTAGGTTAGGTTGAGGGATCGATTTAGGGTTCAGGTTAGGCATAGAGATCGATTTAGGGTTAGAGTTAGGCATAGGTATCGATTTAGGGTTCAGGTTAGGCATAGGGATCGATTTAGGGATACATTGGTCATCATTCGTGACATTCGATACAAATGTGGCATTTGTCCTTAAAATTTACCGTTGTCTCTTTTTCTTCCTGGCATATCGGTAGCTTGGCAGTAATAAGTATTTAAATGTACGAAGTGTCTACAAGTCCGGCGCGCCGGAAAATAGTGCGCAAGATATACGTCCGGCGGCATGTCACGTGATCGCCGGACGGCTAGTAGTTTTTATAATTCCGAACGAAGTGCAGTTTGGTAGATCTTGTGTGGTCTAATGGTAGAGTGGATGCTTGGCGTTATTATGATTTGAGGATCAATACTGGGGATCGTTTTTTTTTCTTCCCATTTTAATTAAAAATATTTTAAATATTTATATTATCTTGTTCATCAGCAACAGTAGTTTCATGAGAAGTTTTTAAATATTTTGTAGCAATTTAAAATGAAATCTTTTACTTTTATTGGTTGCCTACTCCATACTGGCCCCTAATTTATTTTATGGATTACTGGTACACAAACTCAAATAACAAACTAAACAAAAATGTTTACAAGCCACTTTCACTTAAGTTTTTTTCTATTATTTGCATCCAAGATACTCAGTACATTACTTGGTAGAGAAATAGATTTTAAAATTAATAATAGTTTTGAATCATTCGCAGTCAACGTGACAAGGCTGACCGACAAGATATCTCTCGCCACTTTGTTACGGCGGTCATGTGACTTGGTCGCCGGACAAATAGTGGGGGAGATATACGTCCGGCGTGTCGGACGTGTAGACACTGCCTTAAATGTATTAGTATTGTGCTATATAACTTTATAGCCTCTATACGGAAGCAAAAATATTAACAGAATCCAATGTAAGAATAGTTGTTTATATATCCCTTCAAAGCGGAAAAACTGTATTTTTTCTTGGCCGACGCTCAAGTGGTAGATTACATATGATTGTATTGTAAACAGTTTTAAGTTTATAAGAGTAAGAGTGGTTATGCCTGCAATAATTTTTCAAGTAGTTAGAAATAAATAAAGTTACATCAAGTAAAGACCTTCGGTTACTTCCAATGCTTTAATCTGATCTTCACCACCTGACCGCGTTAATAGATCAGGAGACAGAATGGCATTGAGACTATCGTAAATTATTTCTTTCAGTGAACGGTTTCTATCACCCTCTGCTCCCGCCATTTTAATTTTTAAAAAGTTGATTGACTTCCTTAGAATTAACGTTTCAATGTATAAATATTTTTTCTGGTACAAAAAGTTGCACATACATTAAAAATGAACAGAGCAATGCACGCACGATATATTAATATAAATATTTGTCTTTTTAATTTACATATGCCTTTTTTACAGTTTCGTTTGCACTAAGTTACAGTGATTAATTTCATTATCTAGTTTTAAGTTTAAGTAAGTACCCACTGAATCACTGTATTCACTAAGAATGAGTAATGATGAAATGAAATACATTGTAGATATAAATTATTTTTATTCATTTTTTAATAATGTGCAAACATAAATAATTTTAAATAATAATAGATTCGTCATATTTTACTTTTGATTTTTGCAGTGCTTCTTGCCAACTCGGCGATCGACTCAAACTTCCGGCTTCTGCTCGTGGAAGAAAACGATTCGCCGGTGAAATTTGCAGCCGGTTATTGATAATTTTCAATGCGATGGCAAAGGTTATCATGAAAACTAGAGTTCTAACTCTACTGCTACTGCACCTCCTTATATCGGTGTTTGGTAAACTGAACCAAGACTCAATCGATAAAAATCTTGTGAACTCCAAAGTCGAGAGGAAAATTGACATAGCCACCCACTTGGTAAAAACAGTAACATCCATAACTTTAGAAAATAAAGGCACTTCAGCAATACGGTCATTTCTTTTTGCTCTAGATCCATCACTGAAAGATAATTTGTCTTTCTTGAGTGCTGTGGTAAGTAGACATTTAGTTTATTTAAATCACTCTTTAATTAGGAAAGGCCACTACTTGAATTATAGGCCTAATTATTAATTTACAAACTTGGGTAAACAAATATTAAAATATCAGTTAGGCCTATGCCTATGAAGAGTAATCGGTAAATGCAAAGAGAATGTGCCATGATGTTTTCCATGGCTGTCATCTTGGTTGACACGACACATGAAATGTCTTGGGTCGTGGCAACCAAGATGGAGGCAGTGTAAAATTTAATGAAAAAATTCCGCCGGTGCATAAATTTTGTGGTGAAGGTAGTTTCTTTATAGTATCCTTTGAGATATGCGGCAAGGAGCGCTAATGATCTGCAGTGTCTCCCTTTGCTCATGTAATTCAGCCGGTACATAAATTTGTAGCTACGTTATTGTATCCCTCTAGATATGTGTCAACGACCTGCAATCTGCCCTTTTCATTATCTAATTTCAGCCGAAACACATGCTAAATAGTCATGAAATAATGAAAGCCCAACTTACAGTATTCATGGAATACCTTTTTAAAACTTTATTTCCATTGAAAAGAATATCCAGACAATAAATAAAATACAATGCCATCAGTGCCTAATATATTTTCAAATATGGCGGAAAATTTATATATTATAATTACCCAACCAATGAAATTATAAAATTATAAATAAACAATCAATAAAAATTTCATTCAAAACATTCCATCGTCATATTAAGGGAAATTTAACTCTAGTAACAAAAGCAAGGGGAGTGATTCCAAAAACAGGTACTTGATTAAAATACATAGATGCTGTGATGGCGAAAACCCTTTTGCATTGTCCCGGTAATCTACCACTTGAGTGTTGAGCATATCTGTTTAATCTGCACAGCCCATTGTAGACACCACATGTCATACTGTTTTTTAATAGGTATCGACGCACACCATCGTAGTGCTGAATTATGGCTTTGACAAAGTCGACAGTATTGTGGACAGCTGCCATACTTCTTTGTTGCATATCTGATCAGTATCAAAACTTCGTGCATCGCCACTGTTGTGGTCTCTCATTTATTTCTTCCTGACATATCTGTAGCTTAGTAATAATTATTATTACTTCGATACACTTTCAAGGATAGCAGTGAGGGAATCTGGTTACACACCAGAGCTGATGGAGGACTTTTCAACACTGCCCGCCTCCGAGCCAAGACCAAAACGACAGATGTCCTAATTCGCGAGCTACTATTTGCGGATGATGCGGCTCTAACCGCACACACAGAAATTGGTTTGCAACAACTCGTGTCAAGCTTCTCCAATGCCTGCAAAGAATTTGGTCTGCAAATCAGCTTGAAAAAGACAAACATCATGGCCCAAGACACTCGACCTCCACCTAACATAAAAATCGATAACGAAAACTTGGAGGTTGTGGACAGCTTCACCTACTTGGGGTCCAAGGTCTCCAACACACTGTCCATTGAAGAAGAAATTAACAGCAGAATCGGCAAGGCAGCTGCCACAATGGCTAAACTAAATAAACGGGTCTGACAAAACACCAAGCTAACGGAGAAAACCAAACTGTGCGTCTATCGAGCTTGTGTCATCAGTACACTACTATACGGGAGCGAGACATGGACCACCTATACATCCCAAGAGCGCAAGCTTAATAGCTTCCATATGAGATGCCTGCGTCGCATCCTTGGTATTAAATGGCAAGAAAAAGTGACTAATAGTGAGGTCCTAATGCGTGCGAATACCCAAAGCATGTTCACAATCCTTAGTGAAAGACGCCTGAGGTGGCTAGGTCATGTTAAAAGAATGAGTCCCGGCCGCATTCCGAAAGACCTCCTATATGGTGAACTTGCTTCGGGAAAGAGGAAAACAGGTCGCCCACGTCTGCGATTTAAAGATGTCTGTCAAAGGGACATGAAAGCAGCCAAAATACATACAAGTGACTGGGAGTGTAAGGCAAAAGACCGATCTACGTGGCGCACAGTTGTCAAAGAGGGCGTCATGGTAGCCGAGGAGCGAAGAATGGAAGAGGCTGCAGACAGAAGAGCTAGGAGAAAGGCCAAAACATTTAGAAGCACGGAACTCATGTGTAAAAACTGTGGTAAAGACTGTCACTCAAGGATAGGACTGCACAGCCACTCGAGAAAATGCAACCCAACCAAACGGTGATGCACCATCGTCTCACGAGACGGAAGGATGCCGATAGTAATAATTATTTAATTGAATTCTGCTAAATAACAATAAACAAAAGTGGAGCAAACAATATAAGAATTATTGTTTAAATAGCCCTTCAAACTGGAACAATTGGAATTTTTTTTAACCGATGCTCAAGTAGTACATTACAGAGCACACTTCAAATAAAAGAAAATTAAACCAGAATCAACTTTCTAGCTATAGTACTTTTTTAAGTTCGTTTGGTATTTTTTTACTATGGACTGCACCTCCACATTTTGTGAATATGTGCAAAAGTTGAAAGTTCAAAATAAGCAGTCCCAAACTACTAATTATTCTTTCGAACTGACTGTTCGCACCCGGGTCCGAGAAGTTAGAGGTTGAGATTAAAATTTAAAAATAAATATTATTGTTCGGTTGTAGGACAAAATTTGGTTTCAAATGAAAGATAATTGAATGGATATGTTTGTAAACTTAATTCTTCAATTTAACTAAAATAAACTACCAAAAATGACATCAATAGCATTGAGTCTAAAGGGTCCCGGGTCCGAATAGCGGCGACACGTTTCCAGTTCCATAAATAACTGCAACAAAAAAATATTTTAAAATACTAGCAAATGGCAAATGCCATTAATAACAAGGACAGAAAGGCTAAAACTGTCAGGTCAAAAGATTAACAATGCCAAGCGAAAAAAATGAATGGCACAAACCCTGTAACTATCAACCTACAAAAAAATGCAAAAATGTGAGTGCTCATTTCCCTGGCCTAGAATAATATAGATGGATCTTTAATAGCCTGCCGACAGCTATTAATGTTGATGGTGGTGTTGTTGCACAACATTCGGTGCATGAGGATTTAAGGAATATGTTAATGATGATATTTACTATGATTTGTATGCATTGCTGTGGCTATAAAGTTTGATTAGTAAAAATTGTAAGTTTTTCAACAACTAGATATTTTAGTACAGTACCGGTAATGTTTTTTTTCCCCTCCTTTTTTTTTTAGACCAAGGATAACAAGGATGAAAAACTTGAAATAGCTGAAACAAGTGTAGCTGGACTCAGGTACACTTAATTATAAGGATTGCTTGGCTAAACCCTTATTTACTTTTACGCTTTTTATCCACTAGACATCCATATAATATGGGAACAAGAAAAATTCATGACCACTCCCCCATTCACTGTGCATACATTGACATTTGTTTACTTCATTCTTAAATTGGATTAAAATAGCTTTAGTGCAATTTTTGTTATAATTGACCTTTTTTAAAATACTAATTTCAATGGCAATTTTGTCAGATAAATGATTTTGATAGCAATTTAGATGTAGGTAGAGATAATTCATCAGTTAAGTTTGCTAGCTGCAGTAATTTATGTTCCTGTACTTACATCAACAATTTGAAATCATTATTGCCAGAAGTGACAAAGTTATTGAGTTTACAGTCTTATATAACTTTATGTGTATTGGAAAATAGCATGTAGATAGTTTGTTTTTTACCCTGAGATATTTGGATTAAGTGTTAAGCCAGCTTTTATACCCAAAAAATGTTTATAATAGTGTTAAGCCAGCTTTTATACCCAAAAAATATTAATAAACCCGAAATTTGTTTACTGGTAAATCAATCATGTTATCATCCACACAGTAATAGATGAAACTAATAGTGATTTTTCAAAAAATTGCAGTGATAAGAGATTCTTCAGGATATCTCTGCTGTCAGCTTTAGATGGGGGTAAATCCATTGTTGTTGAAGTTGAAGCCATATACTCTCATGTCCTAAAACCATTTCCATTGGAGATCACTCAGGTACAGTGGTGTCTTTAAATATGTAATAACTACTTCTAGGTATAAAGGTGTAGGTAAATATACATTTGTCGCAAATGCTTCTACATATACCAGTGGCATAACCAAGAAGAATTTCCACTATTATTTACTATAGCTTAATTGGTATCTATCTTTATTTCAACAGGCAGAGAAGCAGCTAGTTGTTTTGGATACCAATCTGTTCTTTTACTCACCATATCCAACCACTAGCCAAACAACTGTTGTTACCACCACCAATTCTAATATTGAGTCTTACACTAAGACCAAACCCGTGTCTCAGTCTGATGCTACAATTAGCTATGGTCCATTTGAAGACAAAGCTCCATTTTCAGAGGTATGCCTTTTTTGTGTTGCATCGTGGTCTGGTATTATATATATTTTTAAAACATTCCTCTGAATAAAATTATTTTGCCATTACTCCGATTGGGGATACTTACAGTGATTTTTTTTTTATGATGTTCTTTACTGTCCCTCTTTAACTCTTTCCCACCGGATCAACGCTCCCATCGTCGATTTGAAATGAAGATTTCAGCGTATCGACTATGGGTTCGTCGATGTATAAAAACCTGTTTATTTCGGTTCTTTTCTTAGCTATTGGTATTTAGTTATTTTAAATCAATTCTAGAATGATTTCCCTTTCATAAACATCCGGTTTTACTGTTGTTTGAACGAAGAACGAATTGTTTGAAGCGGTTGTTTTGATTGTCCATTTTATTTTTGTTTACAAACATGAAATCTTGACCTGACCCATCTGGTGATCAATCTAATAAAGGTGGAAAATATTACTCTGATGATGATTCAGACAGTGATTTTATGATTTCAAATGCAGAGGCTGATTCTGTTGAATCATATGATTATAATCCTTAAACCAGGTGGAAATATGTGACTAATGTATGGTAAATTTTCCTTTTACTATTATAAATGTTAGTACATACAAGGATACAGTGTAATTATTTTTTAAATAGCAACAGGTTGCTTCCAGTGGAATTAGTTAAATTTTTTTGCTAATTTTTTGTGTGGTGGTGACAATGGATAATGTGCTCTGAGGTTTAATTTTTTCTTTTTTGAAAGTTGATCTTTATTATTTGTGATGCACATATGGATATAGTTCAGAAAAAAAAATTTTTGTTACACTTTGGATTATGTATTTCTCTTCGTGTGACTTGGAATGAGCGTTTTGTGAACATTTGGTGAGTTTTTTAAAATAAATTTTTATTTTCCTTAAATCACAATCACATTTATTTATTAAAATTTAAACCCAAATCTTGTTTGCTTGCAAAGAGCATGCATTTCCCTTTAATTCCATACCAATATTAACATTTTCTGATTAAAAACAAAAAAGTTATGAAGGTTTAGAGAAAACATAGTAGTGCGTAACAAAAACCCGAAATAGATAATTCCGGAAGAATGTGGAAAATAATTCCGGAGGGAAAGAGTTAACAATTGCTCTCGTAGTAGACTGGAGTAGACTGAAGAAGGTTGAGAGTTTGCAAAATCTCATGGATTTTCAAAGCTACTTAAATTTTGGTTCTTCAATCACTTTTTCCTTTTTTTTGCTCTTCAAATTAAAGTTTAAAAAATTAAAATGACACCCTCACACAAATCACTGTTTATACTGATACATTATAAATATGCTAGCTCTTTTGTTTATAAAATTACCAATCTATAATAAAGGTCAGGGTGTTCAGCAGCGGGTTAGGGTTAGGATTGGGTTCAGAGGGTCATTGTCAGTCTTGTTACTGAGAATTTCCTTGTGTTACTGTAAACTTTGTCTGTTAAAATATAAAGTGATTGTAACCGGCTGTCTAAATGATACTAACTAAAGATATAGTATATAAACTAATTAAAAGATATAAAAATTTTGGATATTTAAGCTGACTATATAGTCTGTGTTCAAATATTGGTTTTAAAAATGATTATTTGTTGGTTTACAAAATCATATCAGAAGTAAAAAATGAGTAAATCTCAGAATTTTACAGATTTAATAAAACTGTCTCTAACAGCATTTAAATCAGTAGTTGCTTCACTAATGAAAAGTAAATTTTGTTATCTATGACAATCAGTAAATTCTTATATTTTTAATCACTTTGAAAGATTATATATATATATATATATATATATATATAGATATGTCTATAGATATATAGATAGATATATAGATATATTTATAGATATATAGATATATATCAAGCCTTTTGAGGATGGATCGTGATTTTCAAATTAACTTTATTATTATTATTATATGTTTTTTAAATTCAACCTTAGTCGCAGCTAAGAGTCCATGAGGAAAATAACAGCCCATTTCTAACTGTGACCTCACTGGAGCGTGTGGTGGAAGTTTCTCACTGGGGAAACATTGCTGTGGAAGAGCACATTGACATGAGACACACTGGTGCAACTCTGAAAGGACCTTTTTCAAGATTTGACTATCAGAGACAGCAGGATGGTTATGCATCCATTAAAAATTTCAAGGCAAGATTGAGACTAAGCTAATTTTTTTCAATCTAGTAGCATAGAATTATTAATTTTGCTTGTTGCCCGGTAGAATACTTAAATTTTTAATATTTGTTAATGATACAAAAAAATTATTTTTTTCCTCAGACATCTCTTCCTGCCTCAGCTCGTGATGTTTATTATCGAGATGAGATTGGCAACATTTCTACTTCCAACATGAAGGAGCTCGATGAATCGGTGGACGTTGAGCTGAGACCAAGGTTCCCTCTTTTTGGTGGCTGGAAGACAAGATACTACCTGGGTTACAATGTCCCTAGTTATGAGTACCTTTATTATAAGGGTACGTTTTCAGTGGCAAAATCTATAATTTCAGGGATTAAACTACAGTTAAATTTCATGTTGTCCTTGCACCTATCTGTTTTGTTGGGATGTTTGGATAGCCTAAAAGGCACACTATTAATTCCACAAGCTATTTGCATTTGAAAGTTTAGTTGCAATCTATCCAATTTGTGAATGATGTAAACGTGCTAAAATGTGCGTGCCGTACAGTGATTGGGAGATTATTTGTGAATTTGTTCTTGTATCTGTGTATTGTGGACTCTGCGTCCACTGGATAAAAAGGTTAAAATTAGTCCACACTAAACAGCATCATATCGATAAAAAGTTTTATTCCCTGCCCTACTCCCATTTGAAACTTTGCTCCAGTCTTCTTTAGACAAAGTGAATCATAATTTGGTGCAAAAAAAATATTATTTTTAAATTAACAGGTGACCATTATGCACTCAAGATGAGGTTTGTTGATCATATCTATGATGACATGGTTATTGATGAAATGCAGCTTAAGATCATTTTACCAGAAGGATCAAAGTAAGTCACTTATGATAAGTACAGTTGCAGAATGTTCTGTACCTTCATTTGGCAACCTTTTTCCAATTTATCTTCGATTTGGGACTAATTTCTGATTTTTACAAATTGTTTTTACATGTTAAATATCCTAAGACCCAATATGGTAGCTATGTTGTACACTTTTAACATAGATAATCTTGATACTATATATTGCCCTTTACTGTCCACCATAACAATATAAACATGTTGAGATAGATGCATAACTTAAAACGTACTTATTTTTAAAATAAATTACTATTCAAACCATTTAACTAGTCGCACTATTCTATACAAAATGAAATATTCTGTCAGGCCTCTAAATATACAAGTGCTTTTTCAATATATTTTTTTCTACTTTGTAAATACAGAAATATTGAGCTGAAAACACCTTTTGACGTTCAAAGAAAAGGAGATGAGATTCATTATACCTATCTAGATACCTTAGGACGGCCTGTTGTAGTTTTAAGCAAGCTCAACCTTGTGGAACAGCACATTCAAGACTTTGAGGTACTAACACTTAATATCCACACAATGCCAAGCAGTGGTGACCAATTTAAATCTTTTTATCCATTCATATCAACAAGAACAAATCATGATTAATCTTTTGCTGCACACACATCCTACCTAGCATGTTAACTTCAGTCATAAATGGGTAAATTGCAACTTTTAATGTAATGATCTTGTTTTAAGTACCATGAAGAATCTAATAGCAAATTAGATGTAATTTTACATAATTCCTTGGTCAAATAGGCCAGCTGTAGTAATACAGACTCCTGTAAGTTTACAAATTAACTAAAGGAAATTAATATTTTCAGACTTTTAAAAGCTATTAGTTTACCCTATTTTCATCCTAACAGTAAAATCTTGTAGATAGTGTTTTTTTTTTTTTACTGTTTGTAATATTTAGATGTAAAGTGTTAAAAAATGTGCCTTACTACCATAGGAATTTACAAAACAACTGAAATGTGTTTAATTATTCTGCACATGGATGTACCATAACAAGGTAAACTACTTTAAAAAGATCCTCCTGAAAAGTTAATGAAGATTGTGAATATATATTATATAATTTTTTTTACTCCGTAAATCAATATGTTCTCATTTTGCCTTAGCTGCACTACACATTCCAAAAGTTTCTCCTGCTGCAAGAGCCTTTATTGGTGGTTGGTGCCTTCTATTTGCTATTTTTAGTTGTCATCATCTATGTGAGATTGGATTTTGCTATTACAAAGGTGAGTTTGGGAGATTTTCATCTTATTTAAGTCATCTTAGGTCTCTAAGATGTGACATTGTTAAAAGACTAAATTATCACTAGGTATATCTGTCATTTATGGCAATTTTTTTTATTGACCTATCCAGAATAAAGCAAATTCTGTATAATATAATAATGTTATAACATGATATTTTCTCTTAAAGGATGAAGCCAAAGAAAGTAGAATGCGTGTATCTACTTTGATTGATGAAGTCCAGAGTGCACATGATCGCCGCAGTGCCCTGTACCAAAGTTATGATGATGCCATCAACAAATACAAAACTAGCAAAGATGCCGCTGCCTTGACATCTAGCCGAAAAAAGATTGATGCTGATTACAAACAGCTGACGCAGCAGATTCAAAATTTGCAGGCCCAGCTTAAAGCTGAAGGCTCTGAGGCAGCTGAGAAGGTACCTGCTTAATGTACTTTCAGATCATGTCTAACTGGTGCTCAAATTCTATTTTCCAAATCACCAAGTTGGGAATCAGACCCTGTCCTTACTGTTAAATATTGACAAATTAACCAAACAAATTAGCCACACAAAACACATGAACCCAACAGTAACTATTACAGGTATCACAAATTTTTAAAGTATTTTCATGATCCATCTTAACTAAACATCCCCATCTGACACATTATGTAAGGTATGACCACAAATGGGATGCTTTTTGCTTATATTTCAAAAAAAAAAAAAAAATACACAATTGGGCAAAAGTAGTCTGATGGTGTTTCCGCCCTCTATAAAATTAAGATTATAAATGCCAGTCAGAAGTTTTACATTTTTCTATTAAAATGGGATAACTAATTACTTCCTATTAATAGTATAGAAAACTCAAGTAAACAGTTTATGTTTAATTTTTTTAAAGCTATGTTGACAGTTTTTTGTTGTTGTTAAAAGTAACTTTGGGACTCAGATGTTGGCCCTGCAAACCAATCGCCTAATTTATTTGGATTATTCCTTTATGAACATGATTTTGAAAATAGTTTTGTTAGCATTAATGATGGTAGTGATAATTACAATTTTTGAAAACTAGCACCAGTAGCATTTCAAGTTTAAATAGTTGAAGTAGTGGAACATAGGGTACTAATTATTTGACTATATATTTTACAAAGACATAGGTAGGTCACCAATGAATAATTTTATAAATTAAAATTTTTAAAAATCTATTAACCCCAATAACTTAATGTTTAATATTTAATGTGTCAGAAAAACGTATTTAGATTCTAAAAGGACCTAATAGTGTTGGTGTGAGTTAAAAAAAGATAAATGGTAGCACAGTTTTATTCTCTATTGAAAGGTCATACTGTGTGTGTCCTTGTCTGTACTTGTAAATATAAGTTATATGGACTCAATATCTATTAGTCTTGGGTATTTTAGTAATGTTTATCAGAGATACTTCAAAAAAGAGTTGAAACAATGGCATGTTCGCATTTGAAAGTTTGTGGGTTATTATAAATAAAAACTATATTGCAACTAAAGGGAAACTTATGTTTATCAGAGATACTTCAAAAAAGAGTTGAAACAATGGCATGTTCGCATTTGAAAGTTTGTGGGTTATTATAAATAAAAACTATATTGCAACTAAAGGGAAACATCAGTTTAATTTAATTCACAGGAGTTTTTTTTTATCCGGGCTGGTAAAGCAAATAGTGGACATAAAGGTGTTGGACACAATCTATATATGAAAATTTTTAAATCCATCTGACTGCAAAGATTTAACAAAAAAATTCTGAATTGGTTAGACTGGCTTGTCATGCACTGCAATTTCTTTCTAAAGGTTAAAATAGTAATAAAAATTGTGTGTGCTGAAATTAAGGAATGTTTATTTTGTCTATAGGTTGCAGAACTGCAGCGTTATGATATCCAGTACAAAGAACAGATTGGTCTAGCAATCGCAGCTGCAGAGAAACTCGTGTTAGGGAAGTTGACTCGTCAACAGTACTTAGATACCGAGGCTGCCACTACTTCTAAATGTGAAGACACCTACAAGAAAATGGAATCTCTGCGTTCTGCTCTGTAATTTTAAACAGCACTTGCATTTTCTTAGTAAATCTGTTCAATGCAGTAAAGTTATATTACCCTATACTAATTAATCATCATTTAATTTTCACTGAAATAACATCATGTCTATTGTGAGAAATTTCATGATTACCTTGTTTATTATCATAGCACAATTATTTGACAAATTTTGTGGTTCTATTATTTGTGTTAGTGTTATGTTTAAAAGTTTGTCAGACTGCCATTGTTAGCATACCTGATTGTTGGCTTACTTTAACACAGAATAGTTGTTTAAATGTTATTAAATGTTTTCGATTCTATATGAAACTTGTTTCATTTGATTGACTGATAATGATTTATGTTATAGACTGGTAAAATAGTTGCTTTATAGCCTGGAAGCTTCATTCTAAATTTTTAAAAAGAAACCATTTGTCTAGTGTGGTGTAACATTGTTAAAAATTGGAAATAAAACTTATTTTAAGTTTTTACTTTTATTTTAAGCTTTTTATACTTTGATTGATATGAAAATTTATTCATAGATACCGGTATCCTAAACATTTATTTTTATACCACAATTAAAATGTTTGCTTAAAAACAAGGAAATGTAATTTAATTTTTACTCATATTAAGAAATTGGGGCATTTATAAATTATATTTATAACTAATCGAAAACTGGGGATTTATATAGAATTTTCTTACTTTCTAAATTAAAAAAATAATATAGTAAAATTCAATTTGTTTTTAATGTAAAGGGTATTGGGGAAAAAGTAACAGTTGTGGTCTTCACTTTCCTTAATTATTAATAGCCCAAACACTTAAAATATCTGTTTACCTGTTAAGTTTTCACTAAAACACTAACTAAAAAGTGGTACCGGTACAGGTGTTTTATTGATAGACTTAAATGATTTAACTTTAATTTCTAAATTAAATGATTAAAATGAGTCATGTCTCAATAATTTGAAGGCAACTGTTTTATTAAAGCAAAAAGTTACATTCACAAAGAAAATTTAAAAACAATTGTCAGGTTATTCATAAGTAATCATATAAGGATATATTCAATGTTAATAAATTTATCCTTAAACCATATTTATGCAACATATCTTTCATAATATTAACTACTGCATTAGATGCCTTAAATTTCAAAACAAATTCAGAGCAAAAAAATCAATAGCTTTCAGTAACTTTACAGATTAACAATGGTTTGCCTTATAGTTATAGTTCAATATAACATTTTAGGTTCAAAACCCATTATAAAATTGCAACAATTTTAACAAGTTACAGCAAAATAAATACTGAAAAGCTTACAATATATATTTAACAAACACTAATTGTTACACAGACAAATAATTGTAAATTAAATTTAAATTCATTTTTTAAAGCTGTACTCACTTTAAAATACAGACATCTGAAGTAAAATTTGTACAGCATTATATTTATTTTTTTTACTCTTTCTCAGAGTCTTAAGTAGGTGCATATAAATTATGATTATAATGGTCATTTGTAGAATATATTATCAAGTAAATAGGAAGATCACAAAATTAAAAATCAGTGTGACAATGTTATTATTATTATTGGGAAAAGGGTTCTTCAATAGTGCTCTTCCACTGTCTAAAATCTAGACTGATGTAAAATTTAGTTACTAGGCTCATTGGGAACTTTTCATACTTTCATGAGTTGGTAAGCTTTCTTACTAAAACAAATTGCTCTTTTATTATTTTTTAAAACTTCAATCTCTTACTCTATGCTACCCGGTACATTACAAAGGGTTGGACCTGTCACCAATCTACAAAAGGGGAATTTTAAAATACTGGAATAAAGATAATTTACAACTTTCTCACCAGTCCCTGCTGTGATGTAAATAACTCAAACTAGTCCATTACACTGAAAAGTTGGAGCACTGCCATATATTAAATTACCGGTATTGTATATAATTATATAGGCTCAACCAATTTTTTTCTTTAAAAAAAAAAAAAAAAAAAAATTTTTTTCTTTAAAAAAAAAAAAAAAAAAAAACTTAATTACCTTTAATTAAAAATGTTAAGAAATTTCTTAAGAGGGAATAGGACAAGTTCAATTCCATTCCACAAAATTGCTTTAAACAGAAAATCAATTTCTTCTCAAAAAAAAAGAAAAATGCATTGGCAAATGCATCAACTCAAAATGTATAAATAGTATGGTAATATTTTCATACCTTTTATGGCATCATCCGAGATCAGTGATACATATATACATTCACAACAGTTGGTGTCAAAGGTATCTCCCATTAGGACACCAGCTTACAAAAGGCAATAATTACAATTTATGTCACTGTCACAGATTCTTTATAAACTTTGTTAAAATTCAGTCCTAATTGGAACACAAAAACTAAAGTTTTTTTCTTAATGGTAAATTATGGTAAAAACTTTTTTTTCAAAGAAAACTTTCACTACTCAGTTCCAGTACAACTATTATTTTGTACATCATGAAGTGATGACAATTTTTTTAAAATAACAAAGGTAAATTTAAACTAATAAAAATAGTACCATAATAGAAAAGTCAGAACATAGGAATCTATATTAAGCAAATTTAAGATGTTTTAGCACCTGAACTGTGGCATGTGAATATAAACTAACCTGAAGAATAAAGCAGCTAATATATGAATAAGATCTTTTTTTTTTTAATAACAAAATATAACCACAGTAAAAATTTAATATCCCTTTAAAATTATGTTTTTCTACGATGCCTTTTCACAGCATCTGCTTTGGTCCCTTTCAAAATGCTCAAATTCTGATGTCTGACCGACTTATTTGGTTTAATAACTGTTCCTGATGGTAGTTGAGTATGAATAGTTCTAGCTCCAACAAAAGATGATTTTTTAGAAATCTCAGATGATGGTGTGTTTGGTACAGGATCGACAACATAGACAGTTGCACTTGTAGTCACAGGACGTGTTCCTTTAACAGAAGTTTTAACTTGAGACTGTCTCGATGGTACAGGTGCTACTCTACGTTTTACCACCGCAGCTAATGGAGACATGTCATTCAGTCTTTTTGAAATTTTGGCAGCCCCAACAGACTTTGGCTGGGAGATAGGGGAATGTTTGGCAGAAGATGACACATGTGCCATTTTTGAGATGACTAGACTTTTCCCTTTGTCGAGGAGAGACCTTGAGCTCACATTTGTTTGCCCACCTTTAAGTGTTGGTGATGATGCACTCACAGAGTCAAGTGGATTGACTTCACGATTTCTTAAACTTTTTTGATTGTAGGCCTTCATAGCAGCCTCTGATGAACGAGTCATTGGTGCATTCTCTGCACAGCTTGCCACATTAGGGGTATTAGGGGTAATTTTAATCAGCCCGATCTTTTGCCACATTGGAGTTGGTGAATCTTCACTCTTTCTACCACGTTTGGCAGCAGTCTGAGAATTGCCCTCTGTTTGTCTTTTAGAGGACGATGACCTGTCAGATTTGTTAGATTCCACTGAGCTGTGCCTTGACCTTAAACCAATCGGTGTCTTGTGCAAAGCCTCCTCATTAGTATGTATGTTATTTGCAATCCCCTTTACCTCTAGTGGAATGCTGATGACATGGGCAGTTCCTGAGAGAGATGACTTGTGAGATTTTGCTTTAATGCGCTGTTGGCCACCAGTTGTAAGTGCAGTGCTTATTGATGGTAAACAATTATGGGGTTCAAATGCAGGAGAGGAAAAAGAGTCTTTCTTAAATGAGATCTCATCATCCACAGCTATGGAGTTATTGTTAGCACTTGCTAAATCCTCGGCTCCTTTATAAACAAATTCAACTGTCTCTCTTTTATTTACAATCAGTTTATCAACCCCAGATCTCTTTTGTATACAGGGATTTGAAGTTCTATTTTGTTTGTTGGCAGAATTTGTTTTCTTTATTTTTGCTTGTATTTCTGGCGTCGTGTGATCACTCGGTGAATAGGACCTTTTTTTCTGAATTAGTCGTTTTGGTTTGCCACCTACTACGGACACAGACTGACTAATAGATGCAGTAACCTTAAGTTTACTCTCAGTTTTTCCAAAGCTGGAATCTTCTATACTCGAAATAAATGGAGAGGTCTCTGTCTTCTCTTGCAGTACTTTTCTTTTTCCTCCCGGTTTCTGAACATTGTTATCATTGGTTACATGATCATTTACCATGCTAATCTTGACTGCATCATTAGTACCAATAGTGAAAGTTAAATGCCCTGTGATTGGTCCAGGTGTCTTTGATTCTTCATCATCATCCCATTTAAATTGTTCTTGGCTGGTTTTTCTTAGTGGTTTTTTTGCCAATATCACTTTCTGATATTCATTTTTCTTAGCTGCTGTATGAGTATGAGCAAAAGCCTTGGTCAATATCCTTTTCACAGGTTTGATGTCCCCAACAGTTGAAGGAGTTTTGGGAAACACGTTCTTTTCAGGACTGGATTTAAATGAAATTAGATTTCTTGATGAGGTGTCATTTTCTATGATCAAATCAAAGTCTTCGTCAGGATCAGACGAAGTCGAAGATTTGTCATTGTCATCCTCTTTAAATGGTTTCATAGGACTACTTAGTGTCTTCTTACAGTTATCTGCAGAACTGACACTGAGATCTCCAGATAATTTTACACTGGAATAGGAATTGAAAGAATGATGAACCAGGCTACAATTGTTGCTGTGTGGGGTACCTTCTTCTGTTTGCATTTTATTACAGCATTCTGTTTCTGGTGACATTTGATGACCCCTTCTTCTTTTTAATGTGTCTGACATTTGGTCACCTTTTTCTGAAATCTTATTATTGATATCCATTTCTAATCCTGATTTCTGCTTACAACCATGTCTTTCTGATTCTTCGGACAAAGGATTGCCTCTTTTAATTTCCTCTTCTATCTGATAACCAGTAACAGCTTCTGATCCAGATTGTGAACAACAATCACCAACTTCGCGCACATTATTTTCATCACCAGATAGTCCTTTGATTAAGCTAGCTTGTTTGTCATTGGCTTCTTCACTAGCCCCCACAACAACTTCACTTAAGCTTTCTGTTTCATTAAAAGGCGCATCCTGATTGGCCTGTCGAGTTTGGTGCAAACTTTGTTGATTTTTATCACAAGTCTCATTTTTAAATATATCACTGTAATAATGTTCCTCATCAGTCTTACCCTCATTACAATCTGATGATGACTCAGCCGCCTCACTTACTTGTTCTTCTAAATAATCCGTTTCAATTTGGCATCCAGTAATAACTGTATTAGATCGTGCTGGAAAATGTGTGTCCTGGCTTGTTAAATCCTGAATTTCTGCCTCTGTGGCTAGAGTTTTTAAGTTCTCTGAATCTTTTATAGCAGATACTGCTGCTACGTTATTACTACCTATGGATTCACAATTAACATCTACTATCACATTACCCAGAGTATCATTTATAATTTGACCATTTAGTGTAGTCTCATTTGGTAAAGCACTTGTAGAACAAATGTCACTGAAATCTTCCCCATCACTAGACTGTAATTGACCTTCATTATAGTTTGTAAAATCAACACTCCTATAAGCCGACATACATTTTTTAGGGGTTTCATCTTCAAATTGTTGTAGTACTGTTGTAATACCGGTACATGGAGAAAGTAACTTTACCTCATCCTCAAAAAAATAATCAAAGTGTTTGGTGTCCTGCTCAGATTTTTCTATCGCCAGACAAGAGTTTTCCTCTGGTAACTTTGTTGTGTCTTCATCTGTGGACATTTCATTGTTCTGAGTGAGATTTTGATATGATTTCAGTACATCTTTGCATTTGCTTTCAAAAATTTTTTTTTCTACTTCTGCGATATCATTTTTGCCTATTGGTTCTTCATATACCGGTATGAAAGATGATTTATTGTTATCAATAAAAGTCTCATCTAAAATTTGCACGACTACTTCCGCAGGCTTTACTTCATCATCATTGTCCTCTGTGATATGAAATGGTTCCGTAGGATTGTCCCTTGGGCTTGGACATGTTTTCAGATCATTATCATCATTATTGGATAAATGTTGCGACACATCATCATGTTTATTGAAGCCACATACATTCTGATTTTGGGACATCCTGACATCCTCATCAACTGGTGTGGACATGGGAACATTCTGGGAAACTATTCTCTTACACTCTGGTGATCTGTCAGGTGTAGATTCTAATGACTGGAATTCTCTTTTGGCATACTCATTGCTTTCTGACACCCCTGGACTTTGTGATCTCCATAAACTAAGATTTTCTTGTTCTCTTGACAATATGTTACACATTGGTTCCATTTCACTCGGTTCTGTGATTAAAGCTGTATTTGAATCAGCAACATCACTACAGTCTCTGAGACTATGAGGGTCATTATCCTGGTCAACTTCTGACATATGTACAATTATTTCACAGTGAAGTGTCTTTAATGATTTGGTCATGTCAGTTTTCTTATCTAAGCCATTAAAGCCGGTATTGCTGTGACAGCCTTTCTCTTCTAATAACTGGAAATGTCCATTTCGCCCTGCATTTTCAATCCGAACAGAATGAGTCTCAAGCATCTGCTTCAAGTCACCTGTTGTAGATGAGCTGTTGGAAGGCATGAAAACACTGTGGCTGTAAAGAGCACTGTTAAGTTTCAAGACAGGCTGAGGTTGTGGAGTATCAGTGATACAGTGAAATGTATATACATTATTGCCATTTCCATTATCTGTGGGGTACTGAGTACTGTTCCATTCATCTAATCGAGGCTTGGAAGATGAGGGAACATTGTCAGTACCCACAACTTTACTGCTTTCACAATCATTGTCATCTGAAGAACTTCCTTCCTTTTCATCATCAGAAGAGCTGTAGTCAACTAGTCCTAATCCCAGAGATTTTTCGGCTTCCAGAGCATTGAATTGGACTTCAGTCTTTTCTTTATTATCATCAATTGTTTTCCTGTCTGATAAATGTGAGCTGGTGCTGGCCTTCTCCTTAGTTAAGAGTCTTTCATGAATAAACGCAGCTAAGGAAATATTTGGATTTCTCACCATTGCTTTAGATGGTTTTCTCCTTTCCATTGTTTTTTCGATCTTTGTCCTTTTGGGAGCAGTGGACTTTCTTGCATCAGAACAGGAAGTCTGCCTATGACTAGATGTGTTGATTTCCTTGGGTGCAGATGAAGGAACTGAATCCATTGAAGTAATGGCCAATTCCTCATTCAAAGCTGAGACAACTGTATCATTTGAAGTAATGGCCAACAATTCATCATTAGAAAATGAAGTCACTGAATCCTTTGTAGCACTACCCAATAACTTGGTGCTTACGCTCAATTCAGTCAAATTGTCTACATTCGTATTTGTTTTTTCTGAGATAGAAAATGTTTCCAAAGAAGTCGGTGGGGAGGTATGAGTTTGTATGTAACTCATTTCCATACCTACATCACAGAACCGTTTGTCACTTACAAATTGTTCTTTGTTTTTAGCATCATCAACATTTATAGGTAAAACTTTCTTACGTTTAGGTACAACTAGACCAACATCTTCCACAGGGGTGCTTGTGCTACCCTTTGGAAGCTCTGACATGTCTATATCTAATATGGCTTTCAAATCTGACACATTGAGAATG
Source organism: Lymnaea stagnalis (assembly GCA_964033795.1). Taxonomy (NCBI): domain Eukaryota; kingdom Metazoa; phylum Mollusca; class Gastropoda; family Lymnaeidae; genus Lymnaea; species Lymnaea stagnalis. The sequence continues at coordinate 369,315 of CAXITT010000452.1, read as the reverse complement.
CTGTTTTTGGAACATGTGGGTGGATATTTTATTTGATTATCTGAGTGCGTATGACCACCTTTGAGTGGGTTATTGGTCTCTGGCTCCAATGAGAGACTGACAGACTGTTGATTGGCATCCAATGTAATAACTGATGTTGGTAAAATGTTCTGGTTTTTTCTGTCATCAGATATATGCTGAATATGAAGGTTACCTTTGTCCAGTATTGGGTATACCCCGTTTTCAAAATCATTTAGCTCCTGTGAACATGTATGAATATCAGAGCCAAACTCTTGTGTTAGGTTTACAATGTCAGTATTTAACACTTGTATAGGTAGCAGATCAATTTCATTATTAAATTCTTGATGAGGTAATTTTTCACCATCCCTTGGTGATTCATGTTGTGAGAAATTAAGGATATCAACAATCTGTTTTATGGGATCAGTGTTTGGAACATCTTTTAATTGAATTACATCTGAATGTTGGCTGAACTCATTGCTACCTGTTAAATTTTTCACAGACATCTCAGAGCTGTCTTCATATCTGGCAGTATTGAATTGTTCAAAGACATTATCACAAGACCTGTGGTCAGTGACTTCAGACACAAATTCATGAATGTCAGCAGTGTTCTGTCCTTCGGTCTTTGGTGAACTAACTTCAGGATGTTCTTCATTTTTACAGTTGTTACTGGGGGCTTCTTTAGGGTCTGCTGTGTCTTTCTCACTGTGGGAGGTAATGTGCAAACTATCATCAAAGTTATCAGGAAATGTTTGATGAGCATTATTATTATCCAATTGTTCCTTTTTATCTTGTTGAATGGTCTGTTTGAATTCCAAATGATCTTTAGCATGCAGCTGATTTAGACTATTTTCTCCATTTCCAATTGAACCAGATGTCTCAAAGATGCTTGTATTTTGTGTTTTATCTTCCAAATCTGCCTTCTCACTGCTGATATAAGGTTCCTTGTCACTGCTGGCATTAGGTTCCTTGTCACTACTACCATTGGGTTCCTTATCACTACTGTTATTTAGTTCCTTCTCACTGCTGGCATTAGGTTCCTTGTCAATTCCGGCAGTATGTTCCTTGTCATCACTGTTATTATGTTCCTTCTCACTGCTGGCATTAGGTTCATTTTCACTACTGTTATTAGGTTCTATGTCACTGCTGTTATTTGGTTTCTTTTCACTGCTGTTATTAGGTTCCTTGTCAATGCTTTTATTAGGTTCCTTGTCACTACTTTTATTAGGTTCCTTTTCACTACTTTTATTAGGTTCCTTTTCACTGCTGTTATTAGGTTCCTTTTCACTGCTGTTATTAGGTTCCTTGTCACTGCTTTTATTAGGTTCTTTGTCACCGCTGTTATTAAGTTCCTTTACATTGCTGTTATCAGGTTCCTTCTTACCGCTGTTATTAAGTTCCTTTACATTGCTGTTATCAGGTTCCTTCTTACCGCTGTTATTAAGTTCCTTTTCACCGCTGTTATTAGGTTCCTTTTTTCTGATGTTCTTAGGTTCCGTCTCACTGCTGTTATTAGGTTCTTTGTCACTTCTGTTATTAGGTTCCTTCTCACTCTTGTTACTAGGTTCCTTTTCACCCCAGTTATTGGGTTCCTTTTCACCGCTGATATTAAGGTCCTTTTTAAAGCTGTTATTAGGTTCCCTTTCACTGCTGTTATTAGGTTCCTTCTTACTGCTGTTATTAAGTTCCTTTTCACCGATGTTCTTAGGTTCCTTTTCATTGCTGTTCTTAGGTTCCTTTTCAGTGCTGTTCTTAGGTTCCTTCTCACTGCTGTTATTAGGTTCTTTGTCACTGCTGACATTAGGTTCCTCCTCGCTGAGTTCAGAATCATCAAGCTCATGGTCACTTGATTCCTTGACAATGTAAAAGTCATCTGACTCTCCACTAGGTTCCATGCACTCCTCATCATCATCATAATTTCTCTCAATTATAACATTTTTCTCATGCCCTTTATCAGGGAATTTTGGAATATTCTGAACATAGACACAATCATTTGCTCCATTTGAGTGGATATTTTTGGCACAATCAGAGCCAATATTTAGGGAGCCTGTTAAACTTCCATCATTGGAGGATTTTGCATTAATTACGGACAGAGTGTCAGGCTCCGGTGTTGTGTTACCTGTCCTTTGAGTTTTATCTTTAGTTAAATAGTCACCAACGGCTTGGATATCTTCATTCAAACTATTCTCTATTGTATCAAAACTTACTCCTGAGCACTTAAGTTTTAAACATATGTCTGTCTGAGAAATTTTCTTGGTATTTTGTTCATGCCACAAAGCAGAACAGTAATACTTATGCTCAGCTGATTTTGATCTCATACAGTGGCTTTTTAAGTCATTGTCACATTCAGCTGGCCCCGCTCCATCATGATTAGAATTTTTAGTTATTTGTTCTTCTTTACCCTTCCCAACATTTTTAGTGTTCACTATTTCTGGCAAGTCCGTCTGTGAACAGTCACCTACTGGTACTGAAATTCTCCGCAACCGCACAACAGGCTCTACGGGTCGAATGATGGCACCTCCACTGGATTCTAAGGGCACCTTCACTTTTTTTCTAGTATCATCAAGGACCTTTTCTTTTACAGCGGGACTTTCCAAATCAATACTTTTGTCGACAGAAAGATTAGTGCAAGTGTTTAGACACAACGAGTCAGCATTAATTTTTCTGCCAAGATTGACACTACATCTCCTAGTTGGAAACTTAGCCAGGAAAGATTTCATGTCACCAGAGCTGCTTGTTTCTCTTTGTAAAGAGTGCATGCTACTTTCTTTTTCAGAGCCAGTACTGTAGCTGATGGTACTGCCTTCGGTGTCAGCTAAACTACCTGGGTCGGTGCTGGTCACACTTCCATCTACGCTACTACCGCGGCTCCTAATAACAGGGCTGTCACCACTGATTTCAACGGACAAGCTTTTGTCATCAAAGTTATGCCTTTTCCTTTGTTCCGTTGGTCCACTCCGTCTTTGGAAGTGGGAAGATTTTGTGTTTTTGTTGTCTGTTGCATTGGGATAATGATTGAGATATGATAAGAAAGAGTCTAGAAAAGAACATTTGTATGAAACTGTACTTTCTGACTTGGGTTCCTTGCTCTTACAGTCGCCTGTAGAAGCATCTATGTTCTTAGAAGTCAGTGCTTCTAATACAATAGTTGGGTGCAGATCACAGGACTTTAACTTTTCTTTCAGCCGTCTGCTCAAAGAACCAACAGTTATTTTACGGGGTGGATTCTTTATTTCATTAAGTTCAGGAATTATACTTTCTCCTCCTTGAGACGTGTTTATTTCAGGTGATTCCGTGTCAGAAACAGGTATCAGGCTGCCATTGTTGTGCTGAACAAAAGTTAGAGTTGCAGAATTGGAATCTGAATCAAATTCTATCACACCTGCCTCTGAAACTATTTTTTTATAGCCCAGTCTACTTCCAGTCCCACTTTCACTGTCATCCCCATTAATCTCACTAAGGTCTTCAGAAAAAGAGCTGACTGAATTTCTTTTGGAAATACTTGAATGAAATGCAGTCTGATTAGATCGTTTTCTGCTTCGTGTGATTGGTGGAGCCCTTTCAAGAGAGATATCGCTGTCGTAAGCATCATCACTTGCAACATAGTCATGATCTGGGCTCTTAGCTAGTTTGGGACCCGAGTCTTCAGTGGAAGATGCCTCCTCAACGCTCGATTGTTTCCTTGGCCTTCCCCTACCTCTCAGTGATATTCCTCTCAACAGGCTGCTTTCTGACTCTGCCCTCTTAGACCTGGTCACAGCAGTGTTGGAGGCATCGGTACTATAATCTTCTTCACTTGATGTAAACTTTTGACACAATGATCGTTTTCTTTTAGAAAGCCTGAGCGTCTCCCTTACAGAGTGAGTGCTGCTGGATAACAACTCTCTTTTCAGTTTATCAACTGCAGATTTCTTGGCGGCCTTCTTGCTCTTTAAGGCTTTGGCCATTTTGGGGCTCATGCCTCCTTTTTTCATGAATCCCCTTTGAGTTGCTATTCTTTGGCTATGTTGCAACAGCTTCCTGTTCGCTGCGTAAGACTTCATTTTTTCATAAATTGTTACAGAATGGTTGGGGACGTGCTGCATAAAATGCATGAAGGTTGAGAAGGTTTTCTGACAAAGGTGGCAGAAATATGAGGAGCTGTCTGCAAGAGTTTTCACGGTGTATGGCTTAAGGTGTTTGCCGGCGCAATGCTGGAGGAGCATACGCTTAGTCTGGTAGGTAGTTCTACAAACTGTACAGGAAAGACCATCTCCTTCTGAGTCAACCTCGTCACTCGTGGGGCTTGGAGTTTTTTCTTCACCATCCTCCTCATCTTCCCCAAGCCTGTCGCCGTCAGATTTAGCATTTCCTTTATAGTAGGGAGATAGGAAGGTTTCATTGATGAAGCTGTGAATGGGCTTTAAGGTTTTCCTGTCCCTGAGCTTGGGCGGGGCATCTCTAGTGGACACAAATGCAAGATTCTGATCACTTTCACTTAAGCTATTGTCGTCATCATCTTCATCTGATTCAACATACTTGCACCTTCGCCGTTTATATTCAACACTATCGTCAACAGAGTCCTTCTCAGAAGACACTTCAGAAAAAACATCCTTTTCTTCTTCAGATCCTTCATGACATATACTATCTCTTTCATCAGGTACATTATTAGGTGATTCATCCTCAACCCAACTTGTATTGTCCATCTCATTAGATTCTACCAAATCATGGTCTGTTGTGCAGGGGTCTAAGAGTGATACAAGTCTAGAATCTGCATCACTTTCATTATCAGCCAGCTGGACCTCCAGTGGTCCACTACCTGCTGCTACATTGGAAATGACTGATAAAACATTTTGAAGAATCTCTCCCGTCATCGGTTTAGCATTCAAAAGTTTCTCACGTGAGGCCCTCCTCCTCAACAGGGATTTGTTTTTAGTGGCACATATCTCCCAATGAATTACAAAGCTTTCTAAAGAGCATAATGTTTGAGAGCAAAGGTCACACTTGTAAAATTTGCAACCCCCGGAACCTGAGATTTCAGAGAAACTTGGCGGAGGAAGTTTTTTTACCTTAGGTTTGATCAATTTTTCCTTAACCTTTTTACTTGGCCCCTGTTCTTCTTTCAATTGTTGTGGGACAAGAACGTTTGGTGTTTGTGAGCTTGATACAGTTTCTTTGCCTACTGGAAGCAAAGCACCAGAAGTGAGTGGCATATTGCTTACAGTTGATGCACTGCTCAAAGTTACACTGGAAACTGACACAGTGCTGAGATTAGGGACTTGGGCTGATTTATTTACAATTTCCTTATTGACAGCTGGAAGTGTGCTTTGGTCTAAATTCACCACAACATGACTGGCGACCGGAGCACCTGTACCAGTCTTAACATTAAACATATTCGCATTGTTTATATTTGCACCAGTGATAACTGTGGGAGTATTACTTCTACTAACATTATGAGCAAAATTATAGAGAGACGCTTGATTTTCATGATTGTTAGTTTGAACATGGCTTTGGTGACTGGATTTAGGATTGTATGTACCCCCAGGCGGAGTGCTATTATAAGAAGTTGCAACCACAAGAGATTGAGATCCACTATTGGCCAAAGTCACACAAGTTTGTGGGTAACTGATGTTATATGAGGTGGGTGGTTGCTGCACGTTCACATTAGAATTTGACACACACAACAGCTGTTTTCCTGCAGAATTTATCTCACTGCTCTTTAAGGTGGCTCCAGCATTCAAAGTTGGATATGGAAATGACAAAGGTAACTCAGGAGCAACATTCAAATTGTCCCTTGCTTCTTTTTTAGGTGTTAGCGGCCTACTGGGCTTGGGGGACGGTCTATTTTTGTTGGCCGCATCTTTCTTTAAGTCAGATGGGACAGTGGGGACCCTCTTGCAAGTCAGTCGGTGCTGTTTGATGCCCACATCACTTACACACAGCTCAAAGCAGCGCAAGCACTGGAACACTGTCGTGGTTTCTACACCGGCCTTGGCAGAGTTAGCCCTGTCCTGTTTAATTTTACTGTTGTAGACGCTTGAAGACTGCAGGCCAGGTTTACAGACATTCCTAACATGCTCACGAAGGGCATCCAAAGTCTCAAATGCTGAACTGCAAATGATGCATCTGTAGGTGGCGTTGTTGGCAGAATCCATGCAGATCTCACCCTCAATGTCCTCTTTCTTCATTATTTCTCGTAACTGATCCATTGTTGGTTTTTGTTCTGGCTGGCTAGCAACATGACCACTCACAGTATCTATTTGAAGTGGGGACACTGTGGGTTTCATTGAAAACTGCTGTTGATTAAATGCCCTTTGCAATCTATTTTGTGCATTATCTATGTATTGCTGAGAAACTTTAGTGTTGACCTGCTGGTTGGGCGCAACCATATTTGGACTTTTCGTTATTAAAGTATTAGATTGTTGTACGGATGCATGAGATATTTGTGATGTATTACTGATATGCAGAGGTTGATTTGTTCTAGATGTTGACTGACTAGTTGCAACTGAAGAAGCTAAGCTATATTTAGGGAACTGAACACCAGGTTGAAAAGAATTTGAGTATGTCCGTCGTATTGGATCTAAAGTTTGCAAAGACAAATTATGTTGAGATGAAGTTAAAGCTTGCTCAGAAATCTTCCTTGACTTATCTTCTCCTATGTTATCTACTTCTATATCAGGAAATGTGTTGGCCAAAATACCAGAATCTTGCAGAAGCTCTTTAATTATAGTGTCATCAATTCCTGTGATTGAACCAGATAGTTCATCAGATGGTGGCAAAGGGAGGGCTTGATTATGTGTAAGACTAGAACTCTGATGGCAATTATTTACATTGAAAGAGTTGTTTTGCTGTTGTAAGTGCTTTTGTGACATTAAAATTTGTTGATTAGGCGCTGATGCTAAAAATTGCTGCTGATTATTCTTTGGTAAACGCTGATTGGTATGAGAATAACCCTGAGCCTGATTTGTTCTCACTTGCTGTTGATAGTTGGCCAGCTTTTCTTGCTGTTTGGCTAGAGATGCCTGCTCTGCCAATTCAACAGTCGTCTTTGGACGAGAGATTGCACCAACATTGATCTGGTGGATGCTCGGGGACCTAGTCACTGGAATATTGTTAAGGGTCACAGTGGAGCCTGACATCTGCCGTTGCTCTGCAATTTGTTTCTGAATGTTTGACATTTGCATGTACTGTCTAATGCTGTCTGCCTGGCTCTTTGACATCTGGTTTTCTGCTCCCTGTCTCTGAGCAGACGACATAGTTGATATGACATTGATGTTATGTAAATTACTATTTCTGGAGATTTGGGCAGTTGTTATATGTGACCTGTTGCTCAAAGAGGTCAGGCTGGGGGAGGTTGAAACAATAATGGGTTGTGCGTAAAGCTGGGGCCTTGGGTATTTTCGTGGTGATGGTTGTTCCCTGTGTTGCTGAGGTTGTCCTGATTGTTGAGGTTGTCCCAGTTGCTGTGAATGTATGGTTGGCCTCAACAAAGTTGACACTGTAGGCAAAGGCTGAGTTCCTTGTTGAGCGGTGGAAGATGATGTTTGAGGCATTTGATGATTGAGGGTTTGTTGTTGTGGCACGGGGGAAGTCTGTTTCAAGACATTGCCCTTCATTATATTTAAAACAGCTTGAACTATATCTGGACTTTGGAGGACATTAGAATCTTGACGCATTGCTGACTGGATCATTTGAGAGACCCGAGCATTTCTCTGCAAGAGCTGTTTCTGTTTCATCTGGTTTTGCAACATAACAGAACTCTGCTGCTGAGAAATTTGAATATTTGTTCCAAGAGAGTCTTGAGGTTTTTCTACCCTTTTCTGTGCATATTTTTGTTTTAGCTCCAGCTCTTTTTCACGTTTAAGGGCATAGTACTGTTGCTGCTCCAAGGTAACACCAAATGGTATACTACTTTTAACTTTCTCCGCATCAAACATATACTGCTGTTTGTTTTGCGGGCCAGGTTTAAATGCAGTCATCTGCTGGTTATTTTGTATAATATTGGGTCTCATACTCCCTGATGGATTCATAAGACGAGGTGTGTTTTGTACCAAATGGGTTGGTTTTGGTGGTGGCATGCTCTGCAGTCGCATTTTATTGAGCAAAGATTGGGTATTCTGGATATCCTGAGGCGTCAGCGCCTCAAATAAATTATTTGGCTTGTTAGCCTGTGGCATTATTTTCTTCTTTCCTGGACCCTCTATCTGAGTAACTGACAGTATAGACACACCCGAAGCCACTTGCTGGTTTCTCATCTGAGCATTTTTTACACTCTCATGTAAAAATCTACGACAAAGAGCTTGTATGTTACTAAATGAGTTTTCTGGGTTGAGGTAGTCAGGTCTGAGCATGTTAAGCAGCCTTTCAACTTCATAGAGAGTTGCTGGATTAACTTTACCCGGCTCATGGTTTTTTTCCAAGCCACATTTATTGCAGCAGCCCCCAGCTTGTCCATAGAATGTTCCTATTTTAGTGAATGACTGCTCAGATGGCCTGAGCGTAAATGATGTGAGAGCACAGATCCGAGCCACTTTCAACGAAGTGTGATGGCAGAGGCATGACAGCTTAGCACAAATGGATGCCATGTCGCTTCTCCTAGCTATGGCAGCATCCATATTACCTTCTTTTATATTAGTCTCCATTTGACCTTTGTCCACATTGATCGCAAAGATACACATATCCACATACAATTGTAGGTAAACATCACCACACTGGAATATAAAAGTAATTTTCATTATTCAGACATCTGCAAAAAATGTTTTCATAATGCTACATATTCAAACTGTACTCTGTGTAAATAGAATTGGTGGCAGTTTATTACATCTTAAACTATTATATGCTATTGGTAACAAATTATCTCAACAATCATGCCTTATTTTCAGTAGTTAATATAGACATTTTTATTAAAGTTTATGTTAATGCAGTGGTGCCAACTTTTCAGTTTTTTTGGCCACAAAGCCATTTGAACTTACAATAGTTTCTTTCATAGGAACTTAAGTTCATCGTCTTTTAATTTTCCTTCTTAAAGCTGCAAAGATTAATAGATAGCTTTGTCTAAGCCATTAAGCAGATTTTAGCCCATATTAAAAAATATTCAGTTAAAATTACTTTCTCTAGAAAAAATGTTAAATTGTTCAATTAGCAATTGAGTGTTCAAATCTAAAAAACATTTAGTCACCTCTTCCCTTAGCACATCTATGAAGATTACAATTTGATCCGTTGACTGCGAGAGCTTAGCCATAGCCCAAACACTTTCTTTGAATTGATCTTGTTCTCTATCCACTAAGAGTTGCTGACGAATCCACAACCTCAAAAGTTCCTGAAAACATTTAAAAACTTCTTTAAATCTGTAATGAATATTTAAAATATTTTAACAATGAGCATTTTGTCTGCCTTTGGACCCTGAGGTGGCAGTTCCTATTCGTCCTGAGACATCCCCCCCCCCCCCCCCCCTTTAAAACTTTAATAGATTTTTAAAATTTTTTTACAATGAGCATTTTGTTTGCCTTTGGACCCTTAGGTGGCAGTTCCTTTTCGTTCTGAGACCACCCCCCCCCCCCCACCCTAAAGCTTTGGGTAAAGTGCCAGGTGGTAAGAACTTGTCGGCTTAGTGAGATGCTATTCTTGGGGAGGAGGTAAACCATGAGTAAAAACATCAGCCAACAAAGTCTGGAGTCAAGGGCAAACAGGGAGTGGAATTGAAAATGGGTTGCCTCCGTAAATTAAGTGCAGTCTTAAAAGTTAAGCAATAGGCCGATACAAAAAAAAATAATAATATGGTTATATTGAAATAATATTGAATTAACCGAAGAGTCCCTGTCTTTCACTATTGTAATTTTTATTCTAACCTTGTTGGCCTCCATGTCAGATGGCCTAATCCAATTCTGCACCATAAAAGTTTGCGCCAAAACAGTACAGAGCTGCCTGTGTGGCTGTGATGTCTGTAACTGTTTAATGATGCGGAGGGCATCCTGAATGCTCAGCTTCTGACACTGTAAAATTTTTGTGTGATTTAACATTATAACTAACAATATCCAGAATATAATTATATGAAGGAGCCCATGAAGATGGTTATACTTAGACTCAATGGTGACCTACATATGTCATTATATAATTCCTACTAAATTCAGTTGTACCTTATACTCCACTACTAACACAATTAGAACTTGAAATGCTAATTATCACTACCATGAGTAATGCCATATCTTTAAAATCCCTTTCCTAAGAAATAATTTAAATAAATTGGTCATTATGACAGTGCGTGGGTTAAAGTTAAAAAAATTGAAATAATGCCCAGTCATTGGTTACAACTTTTTTCTAGAGTTATTTAGAAACATTTAAAACATTAAGATTTTTAAAGAATATATTTTATGCATGGCAGTTCAAAACTTAGTTCTAACCTCTTCCTGCAATCTATCCTCGTGTCCCAGCTTATAGAGGAGAGAAAGTTGAATTTTTCTTATACTCAAATCTGTCTGAAGCTCTGGGTGGGTGAGACAGCTGTTACACAGGTTAAGAGCATATTCTTCACAATTTTCTCTAAGCATCATGTCAACCCTCAACTGTAAGATGATGGGATCTTCCTGCTCTATATAGTTGCGCACTGAAACATTAGAGAGCACAATGCAATGAATTTAATTTCAACAAATTCTAATGGTGCACTTAAAGAATCCAAACCCTTAATAAAATATTTAATTTAATTAAGGGATTTATTCTTAGCAAACAAATTTGAAAAGCAATTTCAAACTTGGCGTGAAAAAGTATGTTAACAAACCTTATTTCTGTAAAAATGAAGACGATGCACAACAGTGTCATTGCACTTTAGCCTGAATAGTGGTTTTTGTTTAAAATAGCAACAAAGCTACAGCAAAATTATTATTTTTTGGTAAGAACATCTTGAAAGTTTTAAAATGCATATTCGCATTATTAATTAAAAAATACAAGTAGTTGTTTTTTTAAAACTTATTTTTATAGTTTGATTCTTTATTACTAGAGTTGGCTTCAAATTTAAGAGGAAGTTTTTTAAATTTATTTTATTTACTAATTTCGAGGAAAATTATTTAAAAATCTTTAAAAACCTTCTTCTTTATCTCCATCTTCCACTTCTCCTCCCATTACTTTTGCAAGTGTTGGATTGGTCCATGGATTTTCCGTCAAAGCCTCCAACAGCCGAAAACGTGGAAAATCAAATGGAATGAGTTTGGTATGGAGATTGGCCAAAGACACCAAAAAGTTTTGCCTGACAGAACTGTCTTCTTCCAAATTCTGCCATTGTATATTTAGGACTGACTTTGCACACTGCCTATAATTATTTTTTTAGAAAAAGGCATTTAAAAATATATTTTAAAGAGTCTTACTACTTACAATTGGAGAAGTGATTTGAAAGAAAATATTTAGCGTCAATACAAAATAATTTAAAGTTCTGAAAAGGCCTATATTTGTTTTATATACCTAAAAATAATTTTATAGTTAAAATTTTTATATACCTAAAAATAATTTTATAATTAAAAGCATAACATTAATAACAACACATCGCTATTTACAGTCAACGTACCTAAACAGCTTAAAGCACAGTTCAGAAAGGGCAGGGACTGGTTTTAGGTAAGCAAGTTGTTCTGCAAAATGTGCTACAACAAGCCATAATCCGGTTATAACATTGTTGTATTCAAGGTCCTCAGAAATCCTGTCGATAGCCTAAAAATAGATTCACAGAAAGTATTAATGTGCAGATCTTTTTTTCTATATATTCTAGGTAATGAATGACTACTAAAGAAGAGAACTGTAAAAATAGTAAAGTTAAACATAATTATTTACCAATTCCATTGCAAGGGGTGTACATGATGCCCCACCCCCCCCCACACACAAACAAACAAACCAGGCACTGTTTGTTTACTACAGTGCTGGTCTTGTCAATAAACCACTAAAATCCTCTTTATTTTAAAGAATATGAAATTACAGAGTTACTGCAAGGATTAAACTTAAATATTACGGAGAGAAAGAAACTACTTTTACAATAAGAATAGTTTCAGCCCAATAGAGATAAGGATTTTTATAAATCCTTTAAATATCTGAAAAAAGCCTTTAGCTTTTGATATTGGACGGCTTGCAAATATCAAAAAAAGATGGAACTGCCAGTAATACATGCTTCTAAAGCAACACCTCTGACAGGAATCAGACGGAAAGCACAGGTATAATGAAACTGAAGAAGACCTGGGATGGGACAACAAAGAAAAATCTGCAGAACAGAAACCTGATCCTGCAGACAGCTCCAACAGAAATTATATCATTTGGCTGTTACCTCAAAAAACATGAGGAATGAATGAACACAGTAATCTTGCCAGAACCTACTTAATGTGAATGAGCTGATTTCAATGAATTTTGTTTGAATTTAAGACATGTTATACTGTACACAAATCTTGATCTAAATTAATTATACCCGATATATAAAATATCAAAACCACAACAATCAGGAAATGCAGATGGAATTTTGATTCAAAGATTGATAGAAGAAGGCTGTGCAACACCTGTCTAAGCAGTTACATGTCTAAATCAAACACACTCTAAGACATCAAAATGTGTCCTGAATGAAGATGAATGACTAATAAATTGTTCTTCATCAAATTAATATAAATCCCATAAAATGTTATTTTATTTTTTATTTAAAAAAATATATTTACATTTGAATATGATTCTGGAAAAGTGTGCAATGTAAATTTTATATAAATTGTAGGAAATTTAGATTAAAAATTCATGAGTAAAAATCAAAGGGTTGCACCGATAAGCATATTGGCAGATTACCAATTATCGCAGCTGATTAATTACAATGTACCAGTATTGAGCTTCAAAATGCCTTGTGTATCCTCATCTGCAAAGTTACTGTGACTCAACCCCTGACATGGTTATAAGTATGCCAAAACGCTATTGAGAAGTGGTATTGGTCACACCAAAAGCTGCATATTGACCACACAATAGTTAATGGGTGAAGTAGCATGCAGGGACTGCCCATCATAAATGCATCATTAATAGACATACTATTATCCTTTTTGAAATTATATATATTAAGGTAAAAGATAACCTGAAAAACAAAATATGAGTGTTTCATAAAAATAAGTTATATAAATATGTACGCACATACATATATTCCTCTTTTTGTTGTATGAAAAAGATGCCAATTTAATAGATTATGCCAATTTAATAGATTACTAACAATTAGGGGATGCTGTTGCTGTCCCACTCCCCTAGCAGCTATTTTGGTGGTACATGTGTTTCTAATATCCTAGTTATAAATATGGGGAACGGCCACTGGCCATAATACACATATTTCTTGAAATTTTAACTAAAACTTATAGATCCTCAGGGGAAAAAAATCAATGAATATAATTATAAATATGTAAGCACATACATATATTCATCTTTTCGTTATATGAAAAAGATGCCAATTTAATAGATAACTAACAAATAGGGGATGCTGTTGCTGTCCCACTCCACTAGCAGCTATTTTGATGGTACATGTGTTTCTAATATCCTAGTTATAAACATGGGGAATGGCCACTGGCCATATACACATATTTCTTGAAATTTTTTAAAACTCATCGATCTTCAGGGGAAAAAATCAATGAATATAATTATATTGATTGCACTGCACAAACGATCATTGCAGTAAGTTTAATATACATGCATAAATCACTAAAATAACAGTAACTGAATATGGACTTGCCTAGTAGGGGCAATACTTTTCTTTCTCATTGCTCTTAGCTATCAAGCCCAAAAAATGGCAGATCCACTAGATACACACACAACCAAAGGCTCGTACCCATGCACCTCCTACAGTTAGTGTTGATAGACAACAGAGAGCTTTTGTGCGAACTTTAATAAGGTCACTTTGTAAGAGCAAGCCAGGCTAAGGGGGAAGATTAAAAGGCAAGCTCAGTGGTGAGCTATCATTTTATTGTAATAAGTCAATGCAAACATCAATGGACAGTTAGGGATGTAAGAAGGGGTATTCTTTATCATTAGAAGATGTCCATCCAATCACCACAAGCGAGTATAGGGACTATCATTCTGTTAAGCAAACCCAACATGGTCAAAGGCAGTTTATTCTATGTCCTTAAATGTCCAGGCATGAATGGGAAGGACAGTTGGATATTTAGGGGACTGGGTTGTCTTATTAGGCTGATTCGCAGTGCTTTTTTTTGACAGTATGCACCATTTTGGGCTGAACTTGTTTTTAAAGCTTAATTTAAAATTAGCAATATCAAATCTTTAATAAAAAATTATAAAATAAAACAACATTAGTAAAAACTAAAAATAGAAGGATTAGTATAAAAACAAACAGGTCAAGGGAGACCTAGCACCTTTCCACTAGCATCTCTTTGTTGCTCTCAGATAGAGTGTATAAAAATACAAAATTAAAATCAGGTATACAAATTGCATTCCTGAATTTTGAATTCATCAAAATATTTTCTAAACAGATGTTAGAGATAAATCTAGATGGTTCAAATAAAATCTTGGATTTTTAAAATAATTTTTATATCAATTTTGTGCCATTACATAAATTACAAGCAAGTCTCTTGGTTGCTATCATATTTTTACACTGGTTCATCGCTATTTTTTTATTTTTGATGTGTCATGGTCAATTTTTACACGATGAAGACCCCATAAGAACAATACGTTTTTTCCAAGTAATGAAAACTTCAATATGGTAGCATGAAGTGACTTAACCAATTATTTTAAAGTCCCTGTCATACTTATTTTCTGGTAAGAATTTGGTTATATCTCTAACCATCTTACATCAAATCAAACTAAGAAATTCAAAAGGACTGATACTTTATTTTTTTAGCATTTAAATCATTCTAGCATCTATGAATTAAAATAGAATGCAAAGTGCATTCAACTCAACACACGTAAGTTTTATATAATACAAAATCCCTTCCAAACGAGACAACATTATACTATACTATACCTTCTTAATTATACTACACTTTCTGATTAGAGCCAAAGGAAAGACTACTCTTTATGTACAACTTAAATTTATTATACAACTTTTAATAAGCAATCATATGACTGCATATATAGGGAATTACTTATTGCCATTAAATCCAGTTAATATAATAAAATCTAGCATTATTATTATTTATTTTCATCCCTTGAATATCATTTTAAATGTTTGTAGTTTATGTTCAAAGTAATATATCCCCATTTTTAGGGATAGTAAACACTCCTGTAGCCATGTTTAGATCAAATACTTTATAAGTTTTCTTCATTAAAAAATGGAGGGAGCTTATTTTGTCGCATTTTAAAATGTTTAAAAATAATTTTTTTATTTTAATGAAAGAAGAGCCCTTTCTGAATAAATGGCGCAAAATTATTGTTCAGACATATTATTTATATAATTATATATCTTCTATCACAATATATTTTTAAAAAGATACAAATTAAAGCTACCATTTACTAGATGACAGTTGAGATTCATGGATTTAAAAATATTGATTACTTTCTATTGGTAATATATTTGTTTTATAACTTACGTGTCCTTTGAATCATTTGAACAATATGCCTAATATATATGCTTACACTAAAAGGCCTACTTACAGTTTCATGTCTCATGTTCATATGACATAATAGAAATATATGTGCATATTTGAAATAATCATAAATACTAACATAGTAACATAGAATCATAGAAATAGAATCATAGTGATATTTGAAAATTTTTAAAGCATTATAGTATAGTTTGAATTAATCAGTTTATTTTAAAATTGAATTCTTAAAATGTTTGGTTGTCCATAAAAATTGTGGAGATTTAGAATACTTGTCTTTAAAAGGTGTATAAGTAAGGTGACCATTCCTACTGTTTTTACGAGTTAAACAGTGGTACTAGTAGTAAGTTAGTGGAGTTGCCTATTGTTTTTGTTTTTGACATTGGATGATTTGTCCTGGTTAAGTTAGTTGTGAGATGTAACAAGTAAACCTGGTTAAGTTAGTTGTGAGATGTAACAAGTATGGACTAAAATTGCTCTATCAAATTTAATAAAAGATGTGGAGTAGGCCTTAATTTCATACTCATATCCAGGGCAAAATTGTTAAAAATTTCATTTAAATTTAAAAAAATTATAATTCATTAAATTAGCATCACACTGAACTGTGAATCACAATCAGACATACAAGTGCTCAGTGTTTACCTTTAGTCTTTAGTTTTGGATACCCATGGCACCAAAAGCAATTTTAAATTGTACAAAGTCCTGGTTTATTTGAAAAATGGTCACCTTTATATGTCTTGGCTGACACTAATAAGTGACTAATATAATTTTAAGTCTAACTAACTACTGTAACTAAGCCCTAATTTAGTACCTTAATCAAGTAAAAAGGCAGTTAACACTATTTAATTACTTAACTTTAGTATAACATCTTTCTTTTACCAAATAACAATGCATTCCTCTTGTTAAGTTACAACATACACAAGCCTAATTATAATAATAAAGTAAAATTCATAGTTTACATTATTACTACATGATGTAGTAGTAGTTGGAGGAAAGGTTGTTAGTGTTTAATAAGTAGGGCCTGATTTGATTATGAACCCTCCACCTCATGTCCTACCAAGGAAACGCTAACTCACGTTAATTGCAATTCAACTTTCTACTCAAAATAATGTACGGTCTCTTTATTTATTTATTTAAATATATTAATATTATAGAAATTCAGAATGTAATTTTCCTTGTTTTAAATAACGAAATACGTGCGTGCATTTCTGCACAAACGCCATGTCGGCGATATTCAGCTTTTCATTTGACGACCTCATCCAGTCCAGTCAGAGAATCACACTGCTTACAATCGAGTTGCGACTTACTTTGCATGCCTTATTACAATAAAGCGATGACAGAAGACTCCTGTCTGCTGAATCATTAGGAAGATTTTCAGAGGCAGCCCGTAATTCTGCAATCAATTCATTAAATTCCATTGTTATTTCAGAATTTCACATGATGTCTATCCCCATCGTAAACACAACTCCAGAGGACCACAAGCGCCATCTGGGAAACGCTGTTATAAGTAAGGGATATAACAAAAATAATAGTTTCCAGACCAGTCCATAAGAAAGGCATAGCCTTTATTCCTTGGATAACATTATTTTTTAAAGTTAAACTAAAAAAATTCTAAAAGAAAGGAAAAACACTGATTATCCAATAAAGCTCATGATGATTTATTTCTTACTTGATATATGTAATGGCCTTTATTTTATTTAAGCCTACTTATCAATAAAAAAAAGAACTATTAAAAACATGTTACAATTGTACCACCAAAACTGAGCAGTGATTAGAACAGATATATTATAAGTATAATACACCAGAGGATAAAGTTTTCTTTTGAGAGTGACTGGCTTACAAGCATAAGATTAATCATTAGCACTGGGTGACATTGAAAGCAGTGCCAATAGGCCTATACAAAACTACTTCTATTTCTTATTTAAAATTTTATCAAATAACTACAGTAACAATCCTATGCAATATCATAAAGACCCCATTTTACAGGTATAACCAACCAAATTAGTAACAAAAAAATTTAAAAACCTGAGTTTTTATACTAGACAAATGTTGAAAATTTTTAAATGTTACACCCCTATTAGTGTTTTGAAATAGCATGTTGTCAACAGTAGCCTCTTTCATATTTTGGATAATTATAAAATGGTTTGCATATACAAATACACAATTTTTATTCCTCCAGGGGTTCAGGCAGTGTTATTATTTTAAGTTTTCTGAGACCTTTTTCCAGGGTCCTCAAAGGGCTTATTCAGGCCCTATTGCTGGCACAGTGGAAATTAGACTATCCAGAATGATTATGTTAAGAGTGGTCCAGATTATGCACAATACCCAAATATTCTATGACATACCAAATGACATAAATTAAAGCAGTTTTTATTTAAATAATAATGGTAGAATCCCTTTTTAAAGATAAATCCAGAACATCCAATATGTGTGATTTTTTATTTATGTTCTTGTCAATATGTAATTGTTACCTCCCTTTGATGTATCACAAGAAACGGTTACAGATAATCAAACTTCAGGGTAATTTATGATATATCGGTAATTGATGTCAGGTTATTTGAGGTTTTTTTTCTGTAAAATGTATCTTGAGTTGTATTGGTATGCATTTTTTGGCTCTTTGACCACTTCCCCCACCCCACTTCTTTTTATCTTCTTGAATCATATTTACTTAAGGCACCATTTTAAGCATATTCAAAGATTACCAGTATCGGTACCAATTTTGTTTCATTGCTGAAATGGTACATAAAATAATTGTTTTTCTGCCCTGATTTTCATTATTTATACCTATAAATAAATATAATATTTTATAAACAGCTCAAAATTAATATTTTTTAAAGATGGTTTCTTATTCAACTAATTTTAAATAGTTTGCTGATCTCCTAATTTACAGAATAGTATAACATAACTAAATTTTAATATCAAAGAGTGAACTTGTGTTTAGAAAAAAAATCGGCAGCGTGACAAGTTAAGATAATGTGTATGAAATATGTTGCTTTTTCTATTGTTCTAAACCATTAAAAAATATAGAATTTAATTTCTTTCCATGCAGTTCGGGAAAACACACCATATTCAGTTATCAAACTTTCCCACACTCCAGTTTAAGATGGATAATCTGGAACATAATCAATTCTACTGCACTAATCAACACCCCAAACAAATCTTCTGTACTCAGCTCTACTCTACAGGACCCTAATTATACTCTACAGAGGACTATCATTTTTGAATTTTTTTATTCATCAAGTTTTTAAAATTTAAGAATTTGAGAAATGTATATTTAAAAGAATATATTATCAAAAGATGATTAGTATAATACCTTCTTAACATAAAGTCACAAATATTAAATAATATTGCAATTTTATTGTAAATCAAGACTTATAAAACAAATTTATTATAATTACAGTATTGTTCCAAGCTTAGGCTGCTCCACATTATAAGCCGCACCCTTAAAATTTGGTCCTATTAAAAAAACATTTCATTAAAAAAAATGTTTGTTGTTGCAACGTCCCTATTGTATGCTGCAGCTCTTACATAGTAGGGGGAGAAAGAACAGGATAGACTCTGAACAATACAGTAAACCATGTAAAATTGTAAATATTCTTACAGAGTTATCTAAAATCCTTCATTCTTCAGGCAGCCTGGGTAATTGAGAGCTCAACTTAAAATAAACTTTTAAGAGTTATCAAATCAAATGGTTTGATCAAAATTTTAGTAATAATAAATATACAGTAAAGCGGTAGAGAAAAAACGTCAGTGCTAATTTAGTACCTACGTGATTATTTCAATTTAAAAAAATTAACGAGTTCTAATGATTTTACTATCAAATGATGAAATAATGAACAATTTTTTAATATATATCTTTGAGTGAGGTGCACCTGTCGCAAATTGCCAGCAATTTTGCCTTCTAACCAGGAGAAAGCAGGTTTGCATGTATCTCCGCTCTTGATCTACTAAGTGTGACTAGCAAATGCAATGGACAGCATCTCAGGAAAGGTACCGGTAGCTGTTAACAATAGGGACCAGGATATCCAGAAAAAAATCCCACCCAAGTCTGATGCGAGCATATAAGTTGGTGTGGGGTTCTGCAGTTCATTCCCACATGAAAAGTTACATACCAAATGAAAAACATATTTATTTAATAAGCAATTTACTGACAATGATTTTTACTTATCTTGCAATACAAACAATACATTCTTCACACATAAACTTTCTCTAATCAAAAGTATAAAGTAAATCTTTAAATGAAAAAAAAAAAATCAATATAATATCATCAAAAGTGATAATGAATTTATGACAAAAACAAAACAAGTGTAAGTTCAATTATTATGGATAAATTGGAAGATCACAATATAAAATTATTATAAAATAATGACATAATTCTGCAAAAAAGTTTCAAGTATAAAAGGGCGAACAGACATACAAAGTCTTAACTAAGTTAAGGTTTATTTTGTTGTCCAGGCATGAAAGTTGTAGTAATATGGGTCATGACTACCAATGCAGATGCACAGACACATGCAAAACATGCATACCACAAGGCCCAATTAATACTGCTGACTGCCCAGTTGGACTGCAAGGACAATATCAGAGTTACAGTGATCAAAAGGTATGCCAGTAAACCTGATGTTGCATGATATAATTTCAAATCTGCAAGCCGAATCTAAAAATAAAAAAGAAGAAAAGACATGCATGAAAAATTATTTGCTCTTTAAGTTAAATAAATCAATTAATACAAATAATTTTTATGTTACAATGAAATTTTAATGAAGCCAAAAACTGACGACAACTATTTCTTTTGTTTAATAGCTAAAGCCATAGTTATAAGATTTATTAGATGTATATTATAATTAGGGCTGGGAACATAGGTAAATTAGTATTGATGTAGTTTGGCAATTTGGTTTCAATAATTATTGATGGGCATTGGGGAAGAATTATAAAATATTTTACAGCCCTATTTATAATCATAAATTCTTTATTGTTATGGCAGTTAACACATGCAAGTTTTAGGCATGTGGGCTATTTATTTTAAAATATTATTTTATGCCAAACATTTTTAAAATAAAATAATAATAAACGCACTTTGATAATACCACCAACATATTTGTAGTATTTGGCTAAGGCTCCTCCTGTGGACTGAGCACAGGCATAGCCAACTGTTATAACACCAAAAAGTCCATGCCATGAGGTAAAGTGGGACTTGCCAGCTTGCTCTTTGTTCAAATAGATTATAACCAAGCCTGCCAAAGTAAAATTTTCAATATCATAATTACTAGTTACATTTGCTCGCAGACAGATTAATTAAAAATAAAACTGTTAAGCATTATAAGCTATATTTTCATCGAAATTACATTTATACTTAAAGTATATCTGCTTATACAAAGTGAGACCAAATAACGGATAAAAGCAAATATTCAGCATCATATCTCTTAAACTAGAAGCCATATGGTCATGTGCCCTTCAGCTTAATGTCATAGTAAAAAATGTGCAGGTCATCTTCAGTTTGTATTTGTCTGCCGACAAGGTGTAATACTGATAATTTTGGTGTATAAGATGAAAGTCCTGGATTGCTGGGCTGTGAAAATTGTGTTTACTGTCTCATTTTTATGTTTACTGAGGGGGCATGTTGGTGTTCTGGATTTAATGCAATTGAGTTGTGACATTAGTTGGATGTGTACTGTGTGCAGGCAGAAGATTATGACCACCTCCTATCTTTGGAGGCACCTAATAGGGTCTTTAGAATTGGGACTAGGAATAGGCATAAACAAAAATCTTCCTATTGAGCTCATAGGCCATCCATTTAAATATTTTTCTTTTCTTTTAGCTCTAATCAGCTTGACTATGATGTAGGTATGTTTGGCTGTTCATGGAATGTATCCTGATATGTTAGTGCACCTGGTCTCTAATTTCACTGTATACAGATTCTGGTATCAACTGCAAGGTTAGCTTGGCTGCTTTAATTGAACTGCATAGGTTTCAAGAAAGAGTTGTTTTTTTAAAACTAGTTTAAAGTGTTGTAAGATCTTGGTGTTCAGTTACCTGAATCATTTATTTTTAATCAGAGAAGGTGACAACCTTTCTTTGTTTTGTCGGTTATGCTGTGATAATTATGGACAGTCGGTATAATGCTACATTAATGGCAATCATCTCTGCTTCCAAAAAGCCTTGCGGCTCAAAAACTGTTTATTAAAACTAGAGATTACTAACCCGCAATAGTAAAGCTTACACCACTACCCATTAGCCAATAGTGGATTGATGCCTTCCAAGGCCGAGTGAGACTGGGAAAAAGAGATGAGCTTTTAGAGAAGATAACAATGCCCTCTAACATCAATAAGGAACACTGAAAAACATATGCAATAAAAAAAAATTAATAATAAAACTTGACCTATTGGGTAATGATACAAGATTTTATCTGTAATAAGAAGACAGAAGCACATGTAACTTTTTTTTAAAAGGGATACTTATATAAGTTATTGAAATGAATAGACATTAAATAGGAAATGAATTATAGTTTTTCATATACTAAGGTTTTTTAATTCAAGGAAGGAACTTTTCTAATTTTTATTATAGATATATATATTATGTATCCCCTTAAATGGCATATATTACCTAGAACTATAACATATTGTTTTTGTCAGGGACTTGTGCCTATTCTTTTTCTTTTCTGTCATTTTTAGGTAGGATAAATATATATATATATTATATATAATGTAAATTTCATTTATACTTTTATGAATTTTTGTCTTTTTGTTTGTTTTTTGTACTGATGAAGGCATTTGCCAAAACATTTGCATTTGTATTCTGTGTAACCATTATTAAAACATAACCTATATTGTTTTATTTACACTTATTGTGTCTCATTAATTCTCATTTTTTAGACCAGAAAAATTGAAGATTCATCAAAATTTACTTAAATATTACTATTTATATATTATTTATATTATTAATTATAGCTCAGTAACTGAGTAAGTAATCATGAATCTAACAAACACAGCTTAGACATGACTTAAAATTTAAGAACTGAAATGGGAAAAAAGTCATAAATACCATCTTAAATCTTACCCATGGTTACATTTTTATTTAATACTTTAGTTCATAAATAAAATTATTTTCAACACGCATAATCAATGTCAGTATAAGGGCCTGTATTCTTACCCCTAAAGCCATCAGAGTCGGATGCCATGAAAAGAGACCTATAAAATAAAATTTAACAAAGAACTTAGATAAATTAAAAAACAATTAGATTCTACATGAAATTAGGGGCCATCTATAAATGATGTCAGGCTTCTAAAGAGGCTTCTAAAAAGGGGTGGGGGGGAAGAGAGAAATGAAATTTTGCGATCATGTGTGATGAGAGGGAGGAAGGGGTTTTAAGCAATGTGACGTCAAATTAAAAGTAGAACATTCTTGAAAAAAATCTTCATAAATTTTCTAGGGCAGGGATTCTTAACCTTTTTGCAGTGCTCTAACCCCTCTCAATTTCTAAACATTTTCCACATTTTATTGCAATATAATTTATACTGGGGCTGGAGGATCCCCCTTATAAATTATATTGAAATAAAATTTAAAAAATGAAAATGATTAAATAATTTAGTTTTTGTCATTTTATTTCTTAAACTTTCTAGAAACAAGAAACAAAAATTACCAATATAAGTAATGTGCAAGAAGAATTTACCAGAAAAAACATTTACTGTGCTAATCAAATGTATAAAACTGATTTTATTTTTAAAGGCAGGGACAACTAGCAATGGTAGCAAAGGAAATTCTTTGCACCACATGGGGCGCTTTCTCCCCTGTTTTTGAACCACTGTTCAAAGGAAATGTTTATGAAGCAGCCAGGTGCAGCAATTCAATATATATTGGAGAGGATTTTTTTTAAAGGGTTTGTAAAGGACAGTAGTGGGCAGATGGATTTTTAGGTTGGTGGGGGATTGCAGAGGTTTGTGATGTTTTATAGGGGGTGGGGGAGGGGCAAAAATTGCATATCATTTAATTATGGATTGCCCCTTGCCCTTAGCCTATTTCCCCAAATTCATTGCAGATAAATAACTATAGACTATAATAATATATTACACTGGTTATTGAAAAATTGCTTGACTTACTTGATCCCGGAACTGCACTATATATAATGATGATGGGGAAAAGCAAGGCAGAAAGGTGAGCAACCATTGTTGATATAGACCTTGATGTGGAAAAATTATCGCAACCTTTAGATGCTGGCATTTGAACTGTAATGTAGAAAAGAAAAAAAACTAATAATAAATAGGCCTACATCGCATTTTAAAAATTTGTTAAAACTACTTCACTTACTCTACTAAGTCTAAGAAGTTAAGTTTTAAAAAAAAAACGTTTATTTTTAAAGTAAAATATAGTACAAAATAAAATGGTAAGTCTAAGTCAAATTGAGTCATTAAGCGCATCAATTTATGGACCAATAATCTAACTGTCTAACTATTATGCCAAATAGTGCACTGAATGTGATAATTTAATTTGAATGTGCACGATTTCTACCTGTCGTCGAGTTAACTTGTTCTCCTTCGTTAGATTTAGATGAACTCAACTTGACCATTGGACTATATTAAAAGGTACCACACGGAACTTGTTGGCATAACTGGCAATTATTTGAGTCTACAGTTACAGTATCGTTAATTACACATGTCTATATTTTCACACGTTTCAAACTTCTCAGCAAGGTAATACATTTTGAAAAAAAAAACCAAGTAAATGCAAATTCATTCATTGAATCTCTTATTTGTGTATTTAAAAATGAATTATAATATTTAATAATGAATCTTAATTCCATACCATTCAAATAGCGTAAAACCGTATCACGGTATCGCAATGAATAAGACTCTGCGCCTACGGTGTTACTTTGTTTCAATCACACATATTATTTTTTTACTTTTAGGGCAGTGTTAAAATTTCCTTCTTTTTTTTCCCTTGCCATGTGCTGATCCGTGAAATTTTTAGATGGCGTAGAATGTTTAGAGTTTTGTAAATTTTGACACAAATAAATAGTATTGAATAAGCGTGCTTCAAATTACTATTTTTAGATCACTTAACTAGGAAATGCCGCAGGAGTAGAAAATATCCCTGCCGAGTTGGTGAAACAAGGAGGAGAAGCAATGATGAGTCCCCTAATCAATATTTGTAACAAAATATGGCTGACATGGGAATGGCCCAAATCATGGACACAATTTTAGCTATATAATTTTGTGTGTGTGTGCATAACACAAGCAAGTCAAGCACCTTTTCCGTTTTGCAACCCCCCCCCCACACACTTTTTTTTGTTGAAAGATGATAATTAAGAAAATATCCCCATCACATCTTTAAACCTCTAAAATATCCGAGGAACCCTGCATCGTAGGTGCAGGGGTTGCTGGGCCAAGACCCACTAGAGTTCTCGTAGGTCATGGCTGAGCGCACACCATGGTTCTAAGGTAAGTGACACCCACATTTTTAAACTAACATCTCTTCCGTTGCTCTTCAATTAAGTGTAGAATGTTGCAAAACTAAATTCAAATATGTGATTAAATGCATTCTTGTATTTTTAATTTAGCAAAATATTCTGGGGACTATAAAGATTTAAGGGGTGATAATAATCTAGGACAAAAGCGTACCCTCAAGGGTGACACAACTAGAATGAATTTAGTTTACGTCTCACTGGTGCGGAATTTTAGATGTCTTTGATCATTATGATGGCTAATTTAGGCACTTCCCATCCGAAAGTTTAAAATGCAACCTCAAAATTTTCTGGAAGAAACAACAAATTCAAATATGAGCCAAAATGCACCCCTGCATTTTAAGTTTGTCCGACTGCCTTTAACAACCTACATTTCTTCACCCCTTTCACTCACGCTGATCAATGGTACAGTCTGAGGTAATTATAAGCTTGTGCCAAATGCTTACTCTGGGGCACGCCACAAACGTAGTGAATTCAGTTCATGTATGGCACTGGGTGCCATAATGCCTCCCATAAAACCTTAAAAATGTCTTTCCCCGTTCAAAAATTATAATAACAACATTGAATTCAAGTATACTCAAAGATACTATTTATTGTGAAATAATCAAAAATTTTCTGGGAAGCAGGCTCACCAGACCCTCCACCGATCAAGATTCATCGGAACCCTCAATTTCCGCGTTACTTCCCAATGAAAATGATCGCCGATTTTTGGTATTGATAGATACACTGCGTAGTGGCTATTATTATTAGTGCCGCCATCGGTGGGCAACTATTTTTGCCGTCATCCCTTTCACGATACAAACTCTGCAGTTGTTCGAAAATGCCACACCTGCATGCAGAACCGTTCTTAGGCATAGAAAAAGTAGGCGACCTTCTAGGGCCTCACTGCAAAGGAGGTTCCATCTGGCACTTTTTTTAGCCTACAACTTGCAAGTCCATATATTTCAGAAGTACAATTTTTTCTCTAGTAGCTGAATTATCAATATAGTTAGTGGTTACACGCGAGCAAAGAGGAAACAGTAACGAAGGCAAAGTGGGGGTGTCGCAATGGTGGATGATATTTTTTCCACTTTCCGGGCCCCCCTACTTGCACTCCATGCCTAGGGCCCTCAAAATCCTAAGAACGGCTTTGCTGCATATAAAGAAAAAGTGACACCTGGGTAGACCACCCCATGCGCCCTATTTTGACGACACTAGCAGGAGCGTACCTACAGTGTTTTTAGGGGACAAGATTAATTTTCATGCCCCCTCTCAACTCTGAAACTGATTATTTTCCACCATTAAATACCATCAAAGCCCATTTGCCCCCCCCGGCTGGTCTGGCACCCCGGGACATATGCCTCATCTGCCACCCTTTAGATACGCCTCTGGTCACTGGCAAATGGCACAGCCCCACCCCCCCCCCGAAAATTTGAAATGCCCCCCGGGGATCTGAAAGAAACACTGTTCTAGGGACCCTAGGGTATGTCTTAATTTCTTGTCGGAGAGGGAATTTTATTCTCTAAACCTTAATGTATTTGCAAGTCTACATCTTTAAAGGACATTGCAATATTAAATAATGAAGGGGGGTTTCACATTCATCCATGGGGTTTCAACACCTTCTATTTAAAATATTTTGAAAGACCATTTAACTTATATAAATATAAAAGTATAAGCGCGCCAATATGTTTCGGCATTCAAAGTTTTAATCGCATCCCTTAAGTGCGCCATAAAAAAAAAAATAAAAATAAATAAAGTCTGCCATTGTTCATCGGCCCATTTGGACACTTTCTATTGTCCTTTTTCTTACGCCTTTTCGTACTCTTTTCTTAAGTATTTTCTTCAGATCCCTTTTCTTACTGTTTTTTCTTACGACGCGTCCTTTTTCTTACACCTCTTTCTTACAATTTCTCCTAGGATCCTTTTTCTTCTTCCATTTCTGTTAATACAACGCTGATCGAACCAATAAAGATGTTAGTCCTCAAGACATGAATTCATTGAGTTTATATTTAGAACAATCTGCGGTCTTATCACAACATGGTTAAATATAATTAGTGCAGTAAGGTAGCGGTATAGTAAAATTAACAGAATTGACACGTCTTGGCCACCAAATTTTTGTTTTTGCTCAATTATTGCAAATATATTGCAGATATTCGTTTAAAAAAGGCAAAATCGCACTTTTTTTACCTCTTATCATTAATTTTGATCCACAAAATTTTAGTCCCTTTATAATAGTGCCTGATGCAGTTTTTTACATACGGTCCGGGTCCGAGTATTTTGAGAAATTAACCGGTGGTCATCGGGTGTTACAAAAAAAAAGAGTTACCTTCTCATTTTCTATTCAGTTTTCCATGGGGAGATGTGAAAACTTTATGTATAGAGCCAGTAGCGATCAAGAAGGCATCAAATTTAAATTCTTCCTAACAGTCCTACTAATAGCTTTATAATATAATCATTAACAGCGATTTTAAACTTATAGTGCCGTGACCCCCTTATAGCATTTGTCAAACTGTGACGACTCACATACAGAATTTTTATTTCCTTATAAACAGACGTTGCGTAGGGTTGGGTGAGAGCTTTTTTTGTACCGGTTTATAAAAGGTGTGGTTACTGTAATTTTGTTCGGGGTTGGAAGGAAGCAGAAATAAGGGCTTTAATATGAAGGGTGGATGGTTCTGTGGAGAGGGCTCTGTAAGTCAGTCCCCAGAAAAATTTTGCTAAATTTACACACCTGGTTAAATTTTCTCGTGGAAGCAGCCAACTTTAAGTTTAGGCTAAAAATGACAATTCAAATAAGGAAAAAAATGCAAATTTTACACCCCCCCCACACACACCTCAAATTTCTGAAATTTTTATCGACCCCTTTCATTTGGTCAGGTGATTCCGTGGGAGTTGCGACTCATAGACAGACAACCACTGCTGTAACCCATAAGCATAACAAAAATAAATTATTAAGCTTTGCTTCGCTATATTTTATATGTTAGTGTTGGTTGGTAGCAGTTTTCATTTTTATAGAAAATGAGAAGATAACTAATTTTTAACACCCGGGCCCGGTTCTGCTTTTGCCCCGTCCAGGTATTTGCCGAGTGTGCTG
Source organism: Lymnaea stagnalis (assembly GCA_964033795.1). NCBI lineage: Eukaryota > Metazoa > Mollusca > Gastropoda > Lymnaeidae > Lymnaea > Lymnaea stagnalis. The sequence goes on along the minus strand of CAXITT010000452.1, from coordinate 341,273 downwards.
ATACAAGATTTTAGTCGCATCCCTTCCCCGAACCCCACCCCCCCCCCCTCACCGATGGGGACGAGAACGTTGATCATTGATGCAGGACCATGCTTCCAATTGAAATACTAATAGCTTTATGTTGATTAAATTTATTCTTCATTTTAAATATTGTATTGTTTTCCCATTTACCCCACCCCAATATAAATAGTATATGAGTATAGGAATTCGCTCCTTTAAAAAAAAAATAATAAAAATGTCCGCTCCCATAGCAATGTCTTGGATCAGTGAACAGGCCTCCTGTTTAAAAGGTCGGACAACACCTGCCCTAGGGCGTCGTGACCAAATTGGGTACCATCCCATAGGTTACGCAAAAATCCAAAATCAACACAAAGTTTCACAGCTTTTAGTAGTTTTTTTTTTGGTAGGGTTGGGGGCATTCCAGGTATCTCGAAACACCTGAGCGAATGGCTTTGGCTATAAAATGGGGCTGGATCAAATCAAACACACAAAAGTTAAAGTCATCAGTCCAATAACCGAGAAAGTTCAGTCATGTGCATCACTAGTCAACAAAATTTCCGTGCACATTAATTCACATTTTGATTTAGGTTTCTTTTCTAGCGATTAGGTATAATATGTCAAAAATAATAATTAAATGGAATTAACGAAATGATTTCTGAAACTATCCATGCGTTGTAGTTCTCATTTAGGGCATACACATGCAATTTGAATTTAGCCTGACTTTGTCAGTAATGAATAAGGGACTTGAATTTTAATAATGTAATATAAATCATGTAATTTTATCAGGGGGGTAATATTTAAATCAACATCGTATGCCCCAAGAACAATAACTCTGCTAAAAAATTATAATGTTTTGATTGGCTATCTTATACCAGCCGCCATATTCAACATAGTACATAGCCTATAAATATGAATACATCAATAATTAAGAGATTAACCATAACAGGCGTGAAATGTTTCTAAGAATTGTAATTAACCCGTGGTCGCCTTTACGACTGTAAAATATGGACGACAAAGACCTCTTTAAGTAAGTTCAGTCATCTAAATATAAAACGGTTTTAAGTCTAGGCCAGGGGCGGGGTGGTGGCTAGGTCGACCTAGGCAGACTTATGTTTGATTACTATATTATATACATGCACGGTATAAGAATCTGAGTCTGGACTAGGGGCGGGGTGGGTCTAGGTCTACTCAAGGCGTGTGGACTATGGGCGGGCAAAAGGGGCAGGACCCTAAAATATTTTTAAATAGGCTAATTTGGTACCGGCAACGGTATTTGAACTTCTGAGTTTTCTTTTTGAATTTTTATTAATGGGAGGTTGTGCAGTCAGGGCTGTGCAGAGGATTTTTTGGCCTGGAGCAAATCCACAATTTTGGGCCCCCACAAATTCAAAAATATTTTTAAAAAAATGTATTTGTATAAAACTTTATTAAAACACAACAAAAGCACTCTTCTTGCCCATGTCATGTCCAATGGCAATAGAGTCCATGTTTTGCAAACTCATCAATGACAATGAATGATCAACATATTTAAAAAATTAAGCCTCAGCACCAAAACAACAGACTCAATAATATAATAATTAGGCTTGATTGCTGGTTCTCTCTTGAACCATAGTTGATCTCATACAATTTTTGATCAATTGGAGCTTGCTAAATGACCACTCTGCTGTTGCACAGTTACTAGAATTTAACAAAAATATGCAATGCACAAATCACATATCCAAAAATTTTGAAATTTTGTTAAACAAATTTACTGGAGAAAGAGGCTTGGCTACAAATTTGGCAGGATGAATTTGATTTAAATGCAAGACAGACAACATGTACATCAACCATGAGAAATATATGGCAGAGTCACGGTTGCACACAATTTTTTTTACAAACTTTACCAACACAAAGTACAATAAATTCATTTTGAGGACAATTAGAGGGATAAAGGGTTTGAAGTTGTTCACTATTTTGTTTTGACCATTTAATCTTCATTTAATGTTCACTGATAATCGGATCATAATGGGAAGTCATCTCCAGCAATACCAGAAAATCCACTTTTTGGGGGTCTCAAATGAGGTCAGATTTTCCACAAAAATAGCAAATCCAAGTTCGAGTCAGGTTCCCAGGCTCCTCTTGATGCTTACAACACCAGGTTTTTTAATGCTAAATATAATCTCGATTTTGAAATTGTTTTGACAAGAGAATTTTATATTTCCCTTTTTATTGATAAGTTTTACGCAGTCTGGCAACATAAGGCTTACGGACCACTAACGCCCAATTTTTTCCTAGTTTCACTCTTTCTAATAGGTGTAGCTATGTACACAGTACCTACTATTCACCATGGCAGAGGGGGAAAAAAGTGAGCTGCAGATGAGGAAAAACAATACTGACAGTAACGGTACACAGTGGTCAAGAAAACAAATTTTGCCCTTGGGGGCCCCCCAGGTGGGCAGGGCCCTGATTGATTTATTTAGTTGCCTCAGCCTCTGCACACCCTTGGCCACAGTTGTCCAGGTCCCACATTGAGACCTATCTTAAATATCTTTTCCCAGTATCTCTATCCCTGCTATCAGTCTATGAAGGCTATTTGGAAGCCTAAAAATTAAAGGGCCTAGGCAATGGCATTATTTCAATTTTGTTCAATATTTTTTTTTTTTTTTTTTATGATGAAATTAAAATGGTGGGAAGCTCAAACTGTCCACATCAAATCAAATGAGTTCTCCGTTCAGATATCACCAAATTAGGTTTTTTATCTCTATCCCTGCTATCAGTCTATGAAGGCTATTTGGAAGCCTAAAAATTAAAGGGCCTAGGCAATGGCATTATTTCAATTTTGTTCAATATTTTTTTTTTTTTTTTTTTATGATGAAATTAAAATGGTGGGAAGCTCAAACTGTCCACATCAAATCAAATGAGTTCTCCGTTCAGATATCACCAAATTAGGTTTTGACTTACATTGATTACAAACTACAGTTTATAATAAATTAAGTCCCTCAGAGGCTCAATATATTAAGACCACTCCCCTGTTTTATACAATTAGTAATTTCTAACTCAAACACTTCAGACAGGCTTGTTAGCTATTAAAACACGTGAAAGTGAATAGAACTTTACAGAAATCCACATGAACAGGAGCACATTGAATTGTTACAACTCATTTTGGTCATTATTCCCTATTACATTTATTAGGTTATCAGAAATTTTGGAGATTAAATAAAGTGTTTACATTTATTTACGGCACTGAACGTAACACACTGAAGGTTGGGTTCTCAGCTGCTGTAAATGTGGCATGGGTCTATGGCTGCACTCACAGCAGACTGCAGTTTATTCAGGTTATATTTTTACTGTTTATTTTCAATGGTGTTTGATGAATTTTTTTGCCCCTATTATTTCTTGAAATACCGTAATTAAATTATGATTACGGTATGTTTTAAAGTTGTTGATTAAAGTAAGCTTTAAAATGTGTTTCCATACATCCATCCCTGTAGTGCTACAGCCCATGTAGGGCTTTGGCCCACCTCACCCCTTCTTTCCACTCAGACCTAACAGATGCCTTCCATTTCCCTGCATGGATTTATGTTTCGTCTCTATATAAATCTAAGGAATTCTAGGATCTAATAGTGTTTTACCGCAATTCCTAGGCACAGTGCAAAGGAGCAAGATCTGACTCTGCAGGTTGCTCTCCTAACTAGGGAGTAACTAACTGACAGTGGTCAGGTTTAATGGCCGTCTGTTTCAAGCAGCCATTGTATTATCATCAAGTCCGAAGACAGGCCTAAAAATGATAAAACCTTTTAATTGATCACCACCTAATATTAATTGTACTCAAAATTACTTTTTATAAGCCAAATAGATGATTGTAGAGTGTTCTTGAATGTCTTATTCTGCTACTACACTCCAATACATTTATGATCATAGCCTACCCTATGTTGTTAGTTAGGCATCATTTCGGTAACAATACATGCATATTTAACCAGGCTTCTGAAGTGAACAACTTTCATCTAGCTTTTAGTGTAGATTTGCTCTTCAAACTGTTTAGCATATACCGGTAGGCCTTCTTATCACTTATAATCAGTATTATCTAAAGAATCAAAATAGTATCTCGTAAAATGCTGAAAAACTACTGTAACTGTAATGTAACATGTACCTGTGTCACATGATTTTGTTATTACTTTAAAAAACAAATAATTCTCAAGGCGTAAGACCCTAGCAAGTTAACATGATCAGCTCAATGAATAACGCAAAATATGAAAACACTAACCTCAATGAGCTGATGGGGTTCGGATGGTTGCATTTCACCAAGCATGTTATACCTTTGATATATTTGATGAATAGTAATAGTGCTCCTTGTGAGACTGCCGTCGTCCATAAAACTCCTTTGCAAATTTTGGAAGTCGTTATTCTATGTGGATCTTTTCAACCCTATTTCATTCACTTCATGAAGTTGCGCTGTTGGAATAGAGAAATAGAGACTGACAGGCTATAACCTTGCGGGTGGAGTGCAATGATTGACCTTGCTACGGGGCATGGTGGACACACCACTACAGATTCAGGTTGTTTTGTGTTGGACCATTGACCACGCTATTCAAATGCCCCTTTTCTCTCCCCCCCCCCCCCCCCCCCCCCCCCACCACCCCCCCCCCCCCCCCCCCAAACACACAGACATTCCCTAACGTGTCCCGTTTTTACAGCCATCGAAGCATTACGATGGCATACAATGGTGTGGTTCATTCAAATGTGACGCAGTGGTCACTGAGGCCACAGTTGATTGTATAAACACCTGGGGGTGGGGGGAGGAGGAAGTGTGTTCAGTATGACCACTCCAACTGTTGGGATGCACTTGCTGTGTTAGGTTGGACAGAGAGCCCCAGTCGCAGTAGGCCTGTTTGTACAAAATGAATTGGTCAGACGATTTTGTACCTTTGGAAATTCGCTTACATTTCCTTTAAGTTACGCCGGGATGAAGTGCAGACTGTTGCACACTTCATTGTTTCGTGAAATACGGCCACGGGAGCCTATGGATTCTATACGGTTAGCCCCAACACTGTGAACGTAAGTGTTCAAGTGGTCATAAGTGGAATAGTTGCTTTGTCTGGAAGGCCAGCTTGTCATATTTTTTTCCCTACCTGCAATCGCTTGACTTCTCCACAAGATGAGCGGGAAAAGCCTAAAGCAAAAGATGTCCACTTTATTCAAACAAGGAAGGATCAGGAGTCCAGGATCGGGGATAGAGACTCGGGATGACCTCAACAGCATGACTTCGGCAGATGATATTGGACCCGAGGCCAACAAACTTAATAAAAAGCTGAGGAAACGGAAATCCATTGAAAATGTGTTGCAGGTGACGAGCTATCTGAAGGGGCGTATCACCAAGAGACACTACAAGACTATGCCAGACGAGCTTTCGGAGCCCGAGACACCGGCGAGGGCGGATATCACCGAAACTTTAAGTTTAAGAGAGAAATCGGTAAATTCCCTATTGTGTTGCTGTAAAGAAGAACAGGCGGACGCTCCTTTGAATGACGTTGTCGGCATTCGGTACACGCGCCAGACTTCTGAGGAGGAGCCGGGGGATGGGCACTCTCAGCTAACGTGGGACGGCCCGGGAGGTGCCCTCCAAACGCCGTGGGGGGGCCCCAGAGATTACACTGCGTGTCAGGTGCGTGACACCCCTCGCCCGTCTATGATGAGCTCCCCTGATTGTAATTACACCGGCAAGCGAGACAAGGGCCCGGTCGGAGCTACAAGTTCCTGTTTCATCATTGACGTCGATGGGGCAGAAGTGAAGTCCGTCATTGGCGATGCTTATTGCGCTGACTTAGACAAGCTATCAGCGTTCGGACTGGAGAAACAACACGGTGTTGCCACGGAAACGGTGGTTGTGACACCTGCACGCCTTGGTCAAACCGAAACTGAAATAAATAGTACACGCGGGACAACAGCCGGTGAAATGGACAGTGAACAGATAGGAGCATCTGGTCACGAGAAAACGCGCTACACAAAGTCAAAGTAAGTGTTTATTGGTTAAAAGCTGTGCGGAAGGGGGTATTTATATGAAAAGGTGTTCATTGTTGCGATAGTTACTTAATACTTTCCAGTTAGTTCATCTATGCTGTCCCGGCTCATCGTGTCCATTCCAATGATTGCTAGCAACGAGTGTAGCCCTTGTAAAATTTTCAAGTCGTATAATAGTATAAATAATAGGCTTAGTGCCCAAAGTCTCCTAATGGTTTGTTGCGTAGATTCGGTTGTCTAATTCATAATATCGGCGTCCGGGCTTAACTCCAAACCTTGGATTTGTCATGCGTAGAGTAAACAGGCGGTTAGTACATAATGATATAGTCATAGAAATATCGCTAATTTAGCTTTGTGTATATCACGATATGTTGCCCTAACCAGAGACTTGTAAAATGAAGGTCGGAGAAGAACTCTTATTTGAGTTGAACAATCTCAGCCTGTCGCAATACACACGTCGAATGTAAACCTCGCCCACCAATAAGGCATGTGTCCGTGATTGGTCTCTTGTTTGAGTAAGGGTTGTGTTTACACCCAACGGCCGACATTATTGTATTCTGAAAATCTGTCTGTCTCGCTCTGTCTGTCTGTCTGTCTCTCTCTCTCTCTCTCTCCCGGGAGCGCCCCCCCCCATGCCCCATATTAGCGTTTAAACAATAATGTATAGCATACTACTTGAAGGAAGAAGAAGGTTTTAACTCTATGCCTAAATGTTCACATCTTATTGTCCTGCCTTTTGATTCAAGCTTCAACATACCTTGGTTTACTATTTCACAAACAATAATGTATAGCATACTACTTGAAGGAAGAAGAAGGTTTTAACTCTATGCCTAAATGTTCACATCTTATTGTCCTGCCTTTCGATTCAAGCTTCTACATACCTTGGTTTACTATTTCACAAACAATAATGTATAGCATACTACTTGAAGGAAGAAGAAGGTTTTAACTCTATGCCTAAATGTTCACATCTTATTGTCCTGCCTTTTGATTCAAGCTTCTACATACCTTGGTTTACTATTTCACAAACAATAATGTATAGCATACTACTTGAAGGAAGAAGAAGGTTTTAACTCTATGCCTAAATGTTCACATCTTATTGTCCTGCCTTTTGATTCAAGCTTCTATTTTTTTACTATTTCACAAACAATATTGTAGCTTTGTTGGGCGATGCTGGTACCGCCCCTCCTTGATACTCGCGCACACTACTGCATGTTGCCTGACGTGATGCTCTGGTCTTAGTCTTATCTTGCTTCACTTTCGTTGAGAAAGGGAAGTTACCTGCCTTTTTATTTCTTTTCCCACAAATGTTTGGTTGCATCCCCTGCCTACGGTTTTAAAATAAGGTTGGGGGGGGGGGGTCGAAAATTATTGGCTAGATACGAAAATAGCAAAGACTTATGAATTCTTCTGATTGCAATTAAATCATAAATTAATAATATTGGAAACGTCAACCATCGATCTTTAAAAAAATCAAAACACCCCCCCCCCATCCCCCACAATTAAAAAAAAAATAAATGAACTGCCCAATGTTAATGACTTTTTAAAAAAACCAAATCATGACGCTCATTGCTAATTCACTGTTAATTATGTGTCATTATAGAAAAGACAGGCGAATTCGTAGTTTGTGTGTGTGGATGTGCTTATTCAAACATATTGTATCGTTGATACTCTGGTCAAGCCAAATAGCGTGATGTCCACACCCCATATTATAATGATAGCCCTTATATACATCTTTACCCTTTGGCGCCCGGTTGAAGTGGTAGGTGTCTGGTTAAAAAAAAAAATCAAATATATGTCATTTATCACAGGACATTGTTTATTCCCTCATTTATTTAAATTTTATACAATGGTATTTCAATGGTACGCAGTATAGTGAGTAAAAGTCGAACTTTAGATGAGTTGCTCAAATTGTGGAGCGCACCCCGCCCCCCGTACTTGCGCCCACTTCGTGGTGACTGGAATTAATATCGTTCTATTTATTGCACCAATTTCAACCCCACCCTCCATCCCCCCACGGCCACATGTGCAAATTAAAACTAAAACTTTTTACGACCAACAAAATTGAGCTTAATAAGACGAGCGCAATCCCTTTTACAAACATAACAGCGAAAGACGGTCGTAGCTTGTAGTGCGGCTGTGCAGGACAACAGTACACGGCACTTCTTTGTCAGCGTGCATCCAGGCGTCTATATATAGCAGATCGTGTTGACCATTCTTGGGTTTCCTTGGTATCAGGACAACACCGTCATCTCCCAGTTGTTTTATATTTTTTTTTATTTTCGGGTCCATTCGTCTTACGGTGTTAAGCTGCACTCCCACTCTCACCGTCAGCGTGTGCCGTCGCTACACCATCCCACGCTTAAAGCAGACGATGTTCTTTTTGCCTACTGAAATAAACTTAAAGATGGGAAACGAAAATGCTGTCGCTATTTGCACTTGAGTCGGTGATTTCCATAAAATGTACCCCCCCCCCACACACACACACATACGCCCCTCCTCCAAGTTAACAACCTATAATATATCCCAGCTTTCAGATTAGGCCAAAATTCCAAATACAATCATTTTCAGATTTTGACTTTAAAAAAAATATATAAATAAAATAATATCTTCAATTCATTTTATCCATCGAATAAAGTGATGTTTAAAGCAAGCAGCGATTCTTTCATCGTCCAACCTGCGTAAGAGTTGTTACTAATTTGTAATGTATTTGTCGCAGCAAATATTTTGAACTTGAACAAATCTTCTGTGCAATTTGGTTGTTGGGGGGGGGGGAGGGGGGGTTGTTGGGTGAGGCGTGTCATTCTCTCCCTATTGTCCGGACTGCCGTGTTTGGTGACCGGGCTCGTCATATAGTATAGTAGCTTGTGCCGTGCAGACCGAAGCCGGGTGGCTCTCAAACCGAGGGCACCATTCACATGTTTAGTAAATGTAGATCGGTGGACACAAATAATACCCGGCGCCTGGGGAGAGAGAAAGCCATTGTTCGATTAAGAATTAGCAGGTGTGGTGATGAACGCCTTTCACTGACTTTTTGTCCTTTTCGCCCGTCTCGTTTCAGGGTGCCGTCACTTACCAGGAAGTCCAGTCGTCGTCTTTCATTGTCTGCTGGACTCGAGCTGCCCAGATTTGTAAGTACTTTTGAACGAGCAAGTTCTAGACCAGCGTTGTTGTTCCCCACAAAGGTGGTCCACCGACAACGTGAATATTCGTGGTCAAATAAAAAATAATTTAAAAAAAAAAAATCTGTCACCGGTGCCTGGTGCACTTTTCGAAAATGTGCACTTGTGCGATGGTCCGCAAAAACTTAAAAGTTTGGGAAAACCCTGGTCTAGAGGGCATATTCCCCCGCGCTTGTTGAATAAAAATTAAAATTAGCCAGCAGTCTACAAAGCTCATGGCTAGCCACTTTACTATTACACCCCCACCCCATCTCCTCCCCCCCCCCAACCTAGTTTGGGAAAACCCTGGTCTAGAGGGCTTATTCCCCCCCGCTTGTTGAATAAAAATTAAAATTAGCCAGCAGTCTACCAAGCCCCTGGCTAGCCCCTTTTCCATTACCCCCCCCCCCCCTCCCCCCCCCCCCCCAAATCTGGTCCACTAAGTTTCCCGACCACTGCTGAGAGTTCGCTAGATCATCATAAACATACAATAAGACACCATATAGAAGATGTAAAGAAGATTTTCGGTGTGTCCTGGTTCATTTTCACAACCGGCCCTCCCCTTACTCAACATGTTTTATATTAAAACTATAAATAGTACTGAGTGAAGAAAAAAAAAGCTGCCACCACGAAGCGTCATGGGTGATGTTTGGACTCGGGTAAAAAGGCTGAGTTTGTTCGGAGGGCGACTACTATATTAGTCACGAGTATGGTGTAGAACTGTTTAAATGCCGGCAGGTAGAGTGTAGGACTGTTCTTTGAAGGCCGGCATACATTATAGGAAATGAGAAGTTAACTCTTTTTTTGTACCACTTGGACCGGGTAGTATCTCAAAATACCCGGACCTGGTGTAAAAAAATGCACCCGTTTAATCCCTAATAGCTATATTAGACAAGTCACCGTGATAAACCGCAAAAACAAATTCTATGGAAGTGATACTTTTTTCGTTTTACGGTAACTTTTTTCGTTTTACGGTAGTTATTCGCGTGTTAAAAGTCAGTGGCTCCTCTTATAATTGTAATCAATTTTCCTTCCAACCTTTGAAATCCCACCAGTATGGGAAACCCTGATTTAGGAAGTCAAAAAAGTTTATCCCTAGATGTCTGTTTTATTATTTATTTTTAAAAAAAATCCTGCCTCCCAGTCATTTCAACACTTTCTGTTTACAACAAACTAACAGACGTGGTACATAACGTCTATCTTGGCCAACATCAGCAGAGTAAATGGCTGAAGTGCGCATGACAACCAGCACGCTTTGTCCTAAACCGCTACAGGAATACCTCTAGTGTTGGCAGCATGCCAGAAACACTAGGCTGGTCACCATTGGAGAAACGACGCAGACAATCCAGGCTCTCCATGATGTACAAGATAAATAATGGGCTGGTCCACTGTTCCAATATTAAACAGAAACTCGTCCCTCTCCCCCATAGACAGCGACGAGGCAAGAAGCCAGTATAGGAGCTGCTCATTCCTGCCCAAGACAATCAGGGACTGGAACAGTCTTTCAAAAGGAACGGTTGAGGCGACAACACTAGACACATTTGTGTCTATTGCCTCAAGCCTTCAAACCCCTAGTGCATGATTTCCTCATCAACACCAGTAACAGAAACATTGCAAATCCCATCTACATGCATAGGATCAAACCCCTAGTGCATGATTTCCTCATCAACACCAGTAACAGAAACATTGCAAATCCCATCTACATGCATAGGAGCCAAAATGATCAATAAATTGATCGTGGGCCCTTAAGATATAGAAGAAGAAGACAACCTGTACGCTCACTTCGAATCAATTCACGAGGACGTAGCCCCGTGTGCACTTGTTGCGTGGACTCCGAGATTCTCTTAAGGGTCGTTGCTATGACAATCTTCTCCTCCCCTCCGGCTGATCATGTCTAGTCCTCGTGGCACCCCCTGCTGTTTAGAAATCCGAGACTCTCAAACGCCTTCATAAAAAATTTCGTCATGCAATATGCTCCAAGTAAACACATTTTGTTGGTGTAACGAAGTACACAATGCCCTCGACCCAGTGCTCTCAGCTGTTGGGCTAATAATCTACAGTGCAGACATGTATTTGAAGGCGCATTCAGTTGATATATACACAGGCGCGGACTAGACTTTCCCCGAGGAAATGATCAATAGGAATAAAGATCGAGATCCACGGAGACTTAGAGTGGTCCACAATGTATTGTAAAAATTAAAACAAATTCAACGGTCTGAACCCCCCTAACGTGTTCTACTATATAAAACAACAACAAAAACAATGTATGCAAAATATCGTGGAGTTTTCAATTAACATTTACAGTAGCTCAACAGCACTGGAGTTTATTCATTACACGCTTATCTACGAATAAGTTCATAGTTATACTATTGTTGCATACCTACCATTATGGTTTAGAAAAAATTAATCTGTTTGAAGATTTGGCTCGTAGATTCAACAAAACGTACGAAATGGATTGAGATAAACAGTTTGCGTAAAAAAACCATACCAAGGCTAGTTATACTTAACAATACTCAATTTAATTATGCCATTAAATTTCTATACCGATTCAAATATAGAAAAAAAGGAAAAATTAAAAATGATATAAACTTACGACACAGCAAGAGAAAATGTGAACTTCTCGAAAATTACAACTATTTATTTACACGCACACATAAAGAGTGAACTCTTGCAATTTTATAACGTTTTGTGTATGTTAGGGAAACATATAGCAAAAATACATCTTTCTCGAATAGGAGAGTTGTCGGCCTGTGTATAGAGAATAAATCATAACCATCTAAGTACATAAATTGTAGAAATTGCTTCACCTGGTGGCATTCTTTAGAACAAATAGAACGCATTCGAACGTTAATGGGGAAATTGTTTTTGAAGAAAAAAAAACAACCCATTAATCATTAATAGCCTTAAGCCCTTACGGGGGCGGGGGTGGGGTTAAGGGGTGAGTCCCTAATTGAGAGAGTGGATCGTGTTATATATTATTATGTACATTGCAAGCTGGACTGACTTCATATCTGAAAAGTACCACGGTCCACCTTTTGAAAGTCGAGGATAATTGAAAGGGTGAGTCAGTAGCTCTGTGGGATTATGGCCCGCCAGCCACCCCGTTCGTCCCTAGGGTTGTCTCCCGTCTGAACAAGAGTGCTTGGACTGCCCGTGGCTGTTATGTTTTTAGCTGTTCATCTCCCTATGTCAACCCCCCTCCGCGCCCCTTGCCCGTGATGGTGGGGGGGGGGGATACTTTCTCACACCCGTTGAGTTTCTAACCAGGAATAATTTTAGGGTAGAAATGTAATAATTTATTTTCATGGTCATTGTCATCTGACAGTAACCGGATATCAGTTTTATCCAGCTGATAAAGTCATGCAACAATTACATAAAGAGTCGATGAGTCAGATGTGGACTAAATTGCTTTCTTGTTAACATGTTTCCATATGAAATGAGTATATATATGAAATCTATCGTCACTCATGAATTTTTATCGTTATTCATCATCATCATCTTCTTCTTCTTAGTCTTTCTCATTCCCAATGATGCATAGGCAATCCACAATACTTTTCTTTCTGTCCCTGTCCTGTGCTACCTTTGCTGGTTCAGCCCAACTTTTCTTCATTCTCTTCGCCTCTGTCTCTAATTCCCTCTTCCACGTGGCTCTTGGTCTTCCTCTTTTCCTGGTACCTTGAGGATTTCCTAATAACACAGCAAGCCCACAGAACCAAACGGCGTCGGCGAAGGTGGCCGAACCTATCCGACATGTTTCTGCCATCTTTCACTTCTCAATGACGGGCAATCCGCTTGGCCAACCTACATGAACCGTACTCGCACACAACTCTGTGACTGAAACTTTGACGGACGGCAGTAGGGTTGGACAGAACAATCAGAGAAATGCTAATTTGACAGAACAATTGGTGAAATGCTATTTTGACAGAACAATCGGTGAAATGCTATTTTGACAGAACAATCGGTGAAATGCTATTTTGACAGAACACTCGGTGAAATGCTATTTTGACAGAACAATCGGTGAAATGCTATTTTGACAGAACAATCGGTGAAATGCTATTTTGACAGAACAATCGGTGAAATGCTATTTTGACAGAACAATCGGTGAAATGCTATTTTGACAGAACAATCGGTGAAATGCTATTTTGACAGAACAATCGGTGAAATGCTATTTTGACAGAACAATCGGTGAAATGCTATTTTGACAGAACAATCGGTGAAATGCTATTTTGACAGAACAATCGGTGAAATGCTATTTTGACAGAACAATCGGTGAAATGCTATTTTGACAGAACAATCGGTGAAATGCTATTTTGACAGAACAATCAGAGAAATGCTAATTAGACGGAACAATCGGTGAAATGCTATTTTGACAGAACAATCGGTGAAATGCTATTTTGACAGAACAATCGGTGAAATGCTATTTTGACAGAACAATCGGTGAAATGCTATTTAGACGGAACAATCGGTGAAATGCTATTTTGACAGAACAATCGGTGAAATGCTATTTTGACAGAACAATCGGTGAAATGCTATTGCGACCAAACCAAAACATGTGTGACTATGACCAAAAGAACATCAACCCTTCACTTTGCGAGGTCAGGAGAAAGAAGTGTCAAGTGGGGAAAGCGCGGCGCCATTTTTTAACAATATCTGCCGCCCCAGAGCTCAGTTTCACATAGCGCTTATAGTGTAGAATAACACTGTTCAGACCGTGGTTGACCATGGTTGTGTTTATGAAGTTACAACTGTTACGTACCTGGGCCGTTGTAACATTAGAGAATTTAATCTTCGATTTAATTAATTCAATGGCTCGTTGGCAAACAGTACGCAACAAAATACGATACATACTAAATAAAATAACAAAGAAATGATACCCAAACAAGGGCTAGTTACAATTTAATAATTTTTATTAAGTTACTAATGAATTACAAAAAAAAAATCAGAAAAAAATAAAATTAAAGCTAGTGACTTACAGTATACTGATTGGCTTGTGTACCGGTACAATGTTGAAGAAGATACAATGTTGAAGAAGATACAATGTTGAAGAAGATACAATGTTGAAGAAGATACAATGTTGAAGAAGATACAATGTTGAAGAAGATACAATGTTGAAGAAGATACAATGTTGAAGAAGATACAATGTTGAAGAAGATACAATGTTGAAGAAGATACAATGTTGAAGAAGATACAATGTTGAAGAAGATACAATGTTGTAAAATGTAAAATGAAGAAAAAGGAATCTACACACACACACACACACACACACACACACGTCAAATGTTAGCAAACAAATCTCTGTCTCTTAGAGCAAAACTCTATCGTAATTGTGCTGTTGCTGCCTGTCCAAAATATCTCTCTCTTCCTTTTATAGTATGTTTTACTGATATTTCTATAACACATCGTTTTCCTCTCCTTTACTGATTTAACTATATTTTTCTTGCAGAATTTTAATAATACAGGCTTTAGAGTGGTTCTTAACCTTTTTGGAGGTACTGAACCCCACCAGTTTCATACGCGCATTCACGGAACCCTTAACAGGAAAAATAAAAATGATTGTTTTCTTTTTTTTTTGGACCTGCGCCGAACCCCTGAGACTGACTCACCGAAGCCCTGGGGTTCGATCGAACCCAGGTTAAGAACCACTGCTTTAGAGCTATTTAGTTGTAAACAAGGTCAAAGAGACTATTTTTATTTAGCCACATCCAAAAATGCGGTTCCGAGCTTGGGGTCAGCTAGAGTACATTCAAGGTGAAAGGTGACGTAAACAGGTCATCTGCATAACAACTAATAAATGACTAATAAGGTTTATGAACTAATGAATAATGTTTACGATAACTTAAACCTTCACTCTTATCAACCGTATTTTTTTGTGTGGGCAAGGATGAGCCAATCAACCCTAGCAGGTTAAAAAATCCCACAATTTCCACCATCTGTCACAATGTGACGATGGTGTAGACCTCGCAGGACGAAATCACAAGGCTTGGGATTTCCCTTTAGGCGGATAAGCTGGTTCCCTGGCCAGCAAATCGCCTCTCCCCGCGCACCTGGATAACCCAAGAAAACATCATGTGTGGATGATATAGCTTGGCGCCATTAGCGTCGAGTGAGTTGCCGGAATATTCATGGTTTCAGTGTAATACGCCTATGAGTTTGAATTCAGAGTTTGCCATCTCTTCGATGAGTTCCGCGTTAACGAATCCCTTACTGGGGATGAAGTTTTTGCACCTAGGCTTTTGTGGGGATTGGACTCCAGACCAGCTTTTTGGATTGGCTCAGTTTAGTTAGAACGCTCGACCACCCAGCATATACAATAATTATTGTAAATATATCTAAAGATTTTGTTTCCTCTTAGAGGCGATTGCATTCAAAATGATCTAAACAGAATTATCAATGGCTAACAGTTCAAGTCTTTTAATATGTACATGCATTACTTAACGTCATCTGGAGGGGGTGGGGGGTGGGGGGATATGAAAATAAGAAAAAAAAAATACACGGCCAGTGTTGGTACACGATAACCCTCAACCCTGTCAGTTTCGCTACTGGGTTTATCCATCACAGACAGTTTTAAAATAACTATTTCTGTATTTAGGCGGTACCGACCTGCTGCTAGTGCTAGGTCAATGTCAGTCTCTGAAAATAGCCGAGTCCTAAATAGTAGTTAAACATCCTAGTTTCTACTACGGTACCACCCGGGATAACAGCATTACCGCACGGAACTGATGATAATAATCATTGACGTGCCGATGAAGATTTGGCTGGAGGGTTGGGGAGGGGGTGAGTTTTGGACAACTGGGTCCACAATTTCCATTATAACTGGTATATATATATATATATTATGAACTCGAATTTGCTTATAAATTATTATTATTATTATTTTTTGTTATAAAATTTTAGTTAGTGTTGGCGTTTTAGCTTGTTTGGATGAACGCGCTGGAAATTTTTATTTATGTACGGCTCTCCTCCCCTTGAAGAAACAAGATCTGAAGATAAGATCCCAACCTAATTTGTAGTCCAGTATATTGGATTATGACTCTTTTAGAGATCCTTTAACATACTCTGATCATGGTGCCCAGACGGTGGGGGAAAAAATATATATTTTTTTCCAGTATAAATAGTTAAAAATTGAATTTGAAATCAAGGTTAGGTTTATATTTGTAACGGGAGTAGGCGGTCTTGGCCTCCTCCAAGGATAATGTCATTTTGAAAGTAACGACGAGGAATTATAATGGCCTCCCTTGACGTGCCGTGACCGCCTCATCTTGTTTTGAAAATGTGACTTTTGGTTTTTTGGACTCTCCATCTCCAGTTAATAATAATAAAAAAAAAATAAGTATTTGAAGGTCATTATATGTAGATCGTGAGATGCTGGGTGTTATTCAGGGGGAAAAAATACACGGCTCTTCATTGGACGCATTGGGAAGTAAGCAAGTTAAAAAATATATATGAATTTGTGTAATGTAATTTAAAAAAAAAACGCTTCCATTTCTTTGGATCTTAAAGAATCTTATCTTAAATTACATTATCCTAAAAAAAAAACTCTTTCAAACTACTAGTAGAAGTAGCAGAGTTGACGCACACTTTCTTGTATGAGGTCTCTCCGATGAAAAAAAAAAATAATATCGGTAGTTGGCCGATTACCAAATCGGTACAACCCCCAATTTTGTGTTTCGCACCATTGTTATGTTAATAGAGTAATTTGATTTGAGTAACGTCATATCAGTGACAGTTGATTAGTATTTATGGTTGTAAGGACCATTGTGATCAGTTGCCGGGGAACGTCAAGGGCATGTCTCTTTTGCATATTTGTTTGAATGAAACCTCGACGAGCATATAAATATAAAAGTAGCCTCCAAAAACAAAACAAAAAAACAACAACCCAAAAAACAAAACAAAACATCAACACAAAAACAGTAGTAGTACTAAATATAACATCACGACCTGACCTACTCTCACAAGCCATCAGATGTTTCCCCCGTTCGAACATCTTTCCAAACGCGTTATCTCAGATGTTGGCTTTGTGATATAGCCATTCAACGTAGTCCCGATTGAATGGGATGGGAATTTTCCGTAGCGCCTGTGATTATTTTTTTTCGCGAAACAATAAGGAATCATGGCGAGGATAATTGCCAGAATGTGGGATGCCGTCGGGTAGGTGGAAGAAATTGTGGGGCGGTGTGGGCGGGCGGTGGCAGTTACAGTTATGGAATAATGCGAGGAGATTCCCCGACGCCTGTTAATTCTCGATGGGGTTTTGTGTGTTGGAAAGACTTGTTATTCCCATCCAGTAAATACATTGTACGGTCGTTAACCTTGATGTTGGCGGCTCGGCTGACAAAACTTTCGGCTTTTCCACGGGGAGCAAATACATGGGCTGTGGGGGGGAGCAAATACGTGGGCTGTGGTTTGTTGATTTAAACTTGATTGTGTTTCCCTCATGGCCGGGTGATCCCGAAATCAAAACTACGCCAACGGTGTAGTTAATCAACGTGAACGTCTGATGCAGTTTCACGGGGCACGCATTTTCCAGGTGGCAGTTGCAATACTCGAATGTCGCACATTTCCTCAAGGTCGGTGAATTTTTTATTATTTTTGTTATAAAGACAGCTTGAGCCCGGCACAACAATAAAGTGCATGCCGGAGAGCCCTGATCACTGGTGTTAGTTTCATGTGTGGGGAAAACAAATATCATCGTAGTAATGCTCCTGGGACCGACAGCTCCGCGGAGACCAGTTGAATTAGATGACGTGACCGTGCAGTGGGCTTTGTTACGTTAGATAAGCTAAAATATTTCGAAGAAAAAATATGCGCAAATCAACAGTCGGCTCAAGGTGAACAAAATGAGAAATCGAAAAAGAGGGAAAAAAGTTAAATAAATTGTAGTCTGGTCCCGGATGGAATGTGAATATATTCCAGGAATTACGTTACAATAAAATTAAAACTCGGTACATTTAAAAAAAAAAAAAAAATTTCATTCTTGAAATCTTGGCAACAGTCGGTGGACAATGAAACATTGTAAATTGTTAAATTTCACCAGTCGGCCTCTATAGTCAGAAATTTGTTATATTAGCAGCTATCACATTATCTTTGACCGATTTGGGCAGTTTTAGATGTACGGAGAAGAGAAGAATAAAAAATTACAAGGCGCAGAACAGCCTCAAAGGGCTGATATTTATGGTAAAAATGGGGAGGTTTTTAACCACTTCATTCAAATTCAAAGCCATTCTTAGTACCATGCTAAATGCCGCCTCATGAACAGAGTGTTGCAATTTTTAATAGTTCTGAAGGTTTATCACTAGGGATTGACATTACAATATTAATAACGTATTTCTGTTGTTGAAATACGCTATTTTAAAAACAACAACCCAACAGCAACAACTTGACATGACGTTTGAAACGGTTGTTGGTTGCGTGTGAATTTTTTCAAGTCACTTTGTAACCGACTTACATATAACATCAAGTTGGCTGACGTATACAGTATCCAACTTTGGAATTTTCTTAACAGTTTCGGTTGTGATCAGTACTGGATTGGTCTGTTATGGAACATCTGCAGTTGGAGTGTCATTCCTCCAAGTCGAAATGAAGTCATAACATCGCTTACCTGATATCAGAAGAAGAAGAAAAAAAAACAAAACAAAACAGTAATAGCTCTTTCTCTCTCTGTCACCCACTGATCATGCCTTTCATAAAAAAAAAAAATCTCTATTCATTAGCCAACCTTCATATTTTCTCTTACGCCTTTAAGATGAGGAGAGCCATAAACATTTTCATGTAAATCTACCGAAACTTCAGTGACCCTAATAACTCTTCGGTATTGCCATGGACGGCCTCTGTGGAGTGCTTACAATCCCCAACGGGATCTAACTTACTAGCCCTCCGCGAGACGGCGCATGAATGGGCCCCGTCTGTAACCGCCGGTCTGTTACGGGACATAGCAAATGACGTCATCGCCCGTCGGGTCTTGTTGCTTCCCTCACCCATCACGCGACTCGGCCGTTATCAGCGCTTCCAGAGGTGAAACGGAATTTGCATGGGCTCCACCAGACATTCATTCATGAGACTTTGGATGACGTCACCGGCTGCCCCAACGCACGATCATTGACTTGTTTTTGTTAAAAGGGAACCAAAACAACCGGGATCAAATATCTTTGATAGGGGGGGGGGGGCTGTGACGGGACAGAGGTTTCGCTGGCCGCTGACAACTAAAGGGCGACGTCAGCAAGATGAAACTTTTAAGTGTGACCGATGAGCTTGAAATGGTGCCAGGCGTCACCTCAATGAGAACAGTAGAACTCGGCGAGAGAACAGAGTGATCATCAAATCATATAAGAAAAAACCCTTAAAAACAATTCGTATAAATCCTTTATACAATGTAATATCAAGCAATGGGGGTGGGGGCTGAAAATTTGACACAACATGCATACAATTAACGCATTTTATAAGAATCTCCATTAGCGCTCTTCCTATCACGCCCCTGAAATTTATGTATATTCAAATGACCCACTCGCTTTAAAAGAAGAAAAAAAAATGAAATAAAATATTACGCACCAAACGCACTTGCGATCTTTTTAAGACTCATTTTTGGGGGTTAGTGGGTAGGGCTGAAAATTTGACAGAATGTGTTGTCTCCGGCGACGAGTCTATGTGTCTATATTCAGCACGATAGCTTGACGAGAAGTAGGCCGATTAGCCGTCCGAAGATTTTTTCCACCCATCCAGTCAGTCAGCCACAAACAAAAGCGAAGTTAATATAAAGAATTTAGAAAAAAATGTATCTATGAAAACAAGTTTTGTTGTTTTTGTATCCTCATTTAAACACATTTGTTTTTATGTTTCTGGTTGCACTAACAAATGTATTTGTAAAAAGGAGTATTAAACAACTGGCACTTTGGATAGCCGAAAAAAAAATTTGCTAAGAGTTGTGATAATTGTTGAGGAAGACTTTCAGAGCCGCAGTGCATTATTTGATCACTTGGCCACATTCATGATTAAAAAAAAACAAAAAAAAAACCTGTTGAATTTCATAATAATCAATGTTAGGAGGGTAATCTCTGGACACGTTTGGACTATTTTTAACCTGGCGTATGGTCAGCATTCACTTGTTTGAAGGGTTGCTGCGACGTGAGGACCCCCGATTGCTTGGAGCCTTCCAATATATATATATATATTTACGTGGTCCAGAGGCGTAGCGTGGTGGGGGCAGGGGGGACAGATGTCCCCGGGCGCCAGCTAGTTAGGGGCGCCAAAATGTGCTTTGATATTATTTTATTGATGAAAATAATGGGTTTGAGAGTTGAAAAAAAGAAAAAGGGGCGCTAAAAATGGATCTTGTCCCCGGGCGCCAAACACCCTCGCTACGCCACTGACGGGGTCATTGACCGCCAAATCGTGACTCGCTGAAGTGCCATTTTCTCCCTCTTGTACGCGCGCGTCCAATCGGCACAGTTTTATTTTTAGCCATCGAACACGAATCCAGAGATTCCACCGCTTAATAAATTTAATAAACTGATCTATCAGTTCTAGAATGCTCAGAGTAGTTAACCCAGTTTAGCGTTCTCGTGTTATTATTATTTTATTTTATTTTTATAAATAGACTAAAGACTCCGTGACGGCGGCGTTAGTTCAGCAATCAATCACCTTATTGAAGTCGTTCCATCGAATCTGTGTGATCCATCACTTAAGGGATTGATTGACCTATCCATGGAGTTTAACACGGTTTATGCGTTGGGCGTCTGCTGCTAAGCAGACAGGTGCAGTGAGCACTGGCGCACCGTTTGGGACTTGTCAGTTTAGTGGTTCCCAAACTTCGTTATAAGGCCAAAAGTGCTGCGAGTAACAACATTTTTCGCAACGCACTCTGAATGTTTAAATTTTATCGTGACAGTACAGTGACATAGTGAAAATACAGTGACAGTGTGAAAGTACTGATTAGTTAGTGTCCAATGATGCTTCCAGTCTAGCTACTTATTATTATGAAGCATTTTATTCTCCCCCCCCCCACACACACACACTTTTAATTGCTTAACATATGCAGCTTCTTTATCCTCATTGCCTAGTTTTAATCTGGAAATAGTGCTTTCCGCATAAGGTACGACCCGTGTCCGTATGGGCTACGACCCGTGTCTGTATTGGGTACGATCCGTGTCTGTATGGTGTACGACCCGTTTCTGTATTGGCTACGACCCGTGTCCGTATGGGGTACGACCCGTGTCCGTATGGGGTAAGACCCTTGTCTGTATGGTGTTCGACCCGTTTCTGTATTGGCTACGACCCGTGTCCGTATGGTGTACGACCCGTGTCCGTATGGGGTACGACCCGTGTCTGTATGGTGTACGACCCGTTTCTGTATTGGGTACGATCCGTGGCCGTATGGGATACGACCCATGTCTATATGGGATACGACCTATGTTTGTATGGGGTACGACCTGTGTCTGTTTGGGATACGACCCATGTTTGTTTGGGGTACGACCTGTGTCTGTACGGGGTATGACCTGTGTCTGTATGGGGTACGACCCGTGTCTGTATGGGGTACGACCCGTGTCTGTATGGGGTACGACCCGTGTATGGGATACGACCCATGTCTGTATGGGGTACGACCTGTGTCTGTATGGGGTACGACCTGTGTCTGTATTGGGTACGACCTGTGTCTGTATGGGGTACGACCTGTGTCTGTATGGGGTATTACCTGCGTCTGTATTGGGTACGACCCGTTTCTCGTTGGGGTACGACTCGTGTCTGTATGGGGTACGATCCGTGTCTGCATGGGGTACGACCCGTGTCTGTATGGGGCAAGACCAGTGTCTGTATGGGGTACGACCCGTTTCGTAAGTAATACATATTCATTACACTTGCGCAACATCTACTAACTATCCTAATTTAAGATTATTCGCCACACTTAGAATTGAAATTGCTATCGATTTCACTTATTTTTGTGAAACATTTTTTTTCTTCTGCTGAAATTTATGAAATCAGTGCAGCTGTACAAAAAAAAAAAGGTGAATTTGTGTACATTCAGATGAGTGAAAACATAAACCAATCCATTTAATTTAATTTTCACGTGTAATTGCATGCGTCCCACTCTCGAACAAAATGGCCTCTGTGGCCAAGATTTTTGCATTTTATTTATTTTATGCGAAAATTCACTTTAAAAGTGACCCGCGAAGCCTTATGATCCTTGCTCAATCTATGACATCGGTGAAGCACTCGAGCGCTTTCAACACGGGTGGGCTACAGTGATATGTTTTAGACTTATTCACATGCACTAGATGCCCGAGAAAGACTTTTTTATTTGCACCGTTTTATTTATTGTATTATGTGGGGCACTATAAATGTACATTTTTTTGTTTGTTTTGGACGTTGATACAGTTACCTAGCGTACGTGTTGTATACATAATAAACACATATTTCGATGTACTCTCGTTTCAGCGCAAGCGGAAACTCAACAACGAAAACGATGACAACCTCAGCGTTCAGAGCTTTGACGTCAGCGTAGCCTCGGAAAAGGTGAGCTGAGTATTCAGTGACAAATGTCATGTCACTAGAAGCTATTGTCCGAATAAAATCGATTTCTTTGAATATTCTTCGGAATAAAAATTCCTTAATTTTTATTTTGGAATGCAATGAGAAATCTTTTTTTCGAAAAAAAAATATAATTGGCATACATAATTTCAACCCGACAAATGATTCCAACCCCATCTCTCCCCCCCCCCCTAGCCCAGCTAGTCATTTACGCCTTGAGTTGCATTTTTGCATATGGTTAATCCACATAATTTCTGCTCTTTTCGATCTCCCTGTAAAAAAATATATAAATAAAATAATAGTGAGTCAAATTGTATTTTAATTGTTCACGTTGCTTGTGGTAATCTAAACTACATTTCTGTAGTATTCCTTAGAGTTGCTGCATGCCATGAATTATGATTTCTCTCCCACCCCCCTGCCCCTATTCCGATGAAAGTGGCGAAAAAATAAGCTGAATTCGTGTATTCTGGAGTGTACTGTTTGCAAAGAGTGTCGAATTTGGTCTGTGAGAGGAGAAAAAGCAACAGCATATTTGAAAGCACGTTTTTAGGACGGTTTCGCCCCAATAATATTAAAAGAATAAAAAAAAATAAATAAACAACGCTCATTACAATCCAACCTGGAGGATTTGAACCCCACTATTTAGCCCTACCCTGGCACACTTAGACTATTCCAGTGATCATCGTGGCATCAAATTGGACGCCCCCCCCCCCCCTTGAACTTTGGCTCACTCCAAGGTATTCGCCCCGGGGGGTCGTTTGACTTATGCGAATGATAAGCTGATGGTCTTGCACTCGTAGGTCGATCACCCAACGACTCCATCGCGCCATGTTGTCACATCGAACCACAGGCGTGTTTCGCCCCCCCCCCAAAAATGCATAGAACCGCTCTGAAAAGTCACATGGCCTGCGTGTCAGCTGTGATGGGTGCAAGGACCTGGGAAGAAGAAGCACGCGACGTTTCTGTACAGATAGCTTTTTTTTTTTGAACTCACGCACGGACAGTTTTCAAAATCATGATGTCATGTGGGTGTATTTGTATGGTCTTCCTGTCACGTGGATGTCAGGGTCGCACAACAAGAGAGCAGTGACCTCGTCCTCGAGATAAGGGGGTGTCTTTGTGGTCAACCGACGTGGACATTTTTTGTTGTTGGTATGACCTTAATAATTTCTGGAATTAACTCTCATCAGAGGGTTGACCGTTGGTATTGACAAGAGCTGCACAGTTTAAAAACTATTTCGAAAGAAAACTTTTAAAAATATAGTTACACCTTGGTTTGATAAGATTAAAAATTTTTTTTATAAAATGTTTCCCAGCTCTCACTACTTTATAAAATGTTTCCCAGCCCCCACTACTTTATAAAATATTTCCCAGCCCCCACTACTTTATAAAATGTTTCCCAGCCCCCACTACTTTATAAAATGTTTCCCAGCCCTCACTACTTTATAAAATGTTTCCCAGCCCTCACTACTTTATAAAATGTTTCCCAGCCCCCACTACTTTATAAAATGTTTCCCAGCCCTCACTACTTTATAAAATGTTTCCCAGCCCCCATTACTTTACAAAATGTTTCCCAGCCCTCACTACTTTACAAAATGTTTCCAAGCCCCCACTACTTTATAAAATGTTTCCGAGCCCCCACTACTTTATAAAATGTTTCCCAGCTATCGCTACTTTACAAAATGTTTCCCAGCCCTCACTACTTTACAAAATGTTTCCCAGCCCTCACTACTTTATAAAATGTTTCCCAGCCCCCACTACTTTATAAAATGTTTCCCAGCTATCGCTACTTTACAAAATGTTTCCCAGCCCTCACTACTTTACAAAATGTTTCCCAGCCCCCACTACTTTACAAAATGTTTCCCAGCCCTCACTACTTTACAAAATGTTTCCCAGCCCCCACTACTTTATAAAATGTTTCCCAGCCCTCACTACTTTATAAAATGTTTCACAACTCTCAACATATGTGTAAAATATGATTCTTAAAAGAAAGGCCATTATTAATTTCGTACATCGCTTTGTAAGAACGTGACCTGCAGATTGAACCTGTGACAATATGTTCAGATTGTGTGTGTGTGCTAGTGCATTAAAGGAAATCGTATTTATACCAGATGTAATTGACCGGGTCATGCATTGTTTTTGCCCCGCAAGTTTGACCACGGGCCACTCGTCCAGTTACACGCATGTAAACTCACCAAAAACCAGCGGATTTAAAGCGTCGAATGATGTGATTAGCCGGTGTTATAGTCACACAATACGGTGCAGTGAGCCACATCATAGCGTCGAATGATGTGATTAGCCGGTGGTATAGTCACACAATACGGTGCAGTGAGCCACATCATAGCGTCGAATGATGTGATTAGCCGGTGGTATAGTCACACAATACGGTGCAGTGAGCCACATCACAGCGTCGAATGATGTGATTAGCCGGTGGTATAGTCACACAATACGGTGCAGTGAGCCACATCATAGCGTCGAATGATGTGATTAGCCGGTGGTATAGTCACACAATACGGTACAGTGAGCCACATCATAGCGTCGAATGATGTGATTAGCCGGTGGTATAGTCACACAATACGGTACAGTGAGCCACATCATAGCGTCGAATGATGTGATTAGCCGGTGGTATAGTCACACAATACGGTACAGTGAGCCACATCATAGCGTCGAATGATGTGATTAGCCGGTGGTATAGTCACACAATACGGTGCAGTGAGCCACATCATTAAGAGAGGCAGTCTGTTCAATCCATTTCATAAACATCAAGAGAAATGTCCCAAGGCCGTGCGCCTCCCTCTTTTTTTTGCCGGACTACATCAATTTTTTATAAGAAAAAAATATATAACAAGAGGATGCTTTCGATTTGCATGCTAAAAATATAGTTAATGACATCTATAGAAACTCACTTACACGGAAAATATACTAGATTTCTCCACAACATTTCCGATTGAGCGTGAATCTGGTGGGTGTGTGTGTATGTGTTTTTTTCTTTCTTATTTTGGGGAATTTTAATGCCAGCCCCCATCCTCAAATCCCCAGAAAATGTTCTATAGCGCCTTACAAATGTTACCCGCCGAGCCTCCCC
The DNA here is from genome assembly GCA_964033795.1 of Lymnaea stagnalis. Lineage (NCBI taxonomy): Eukaryota > Metazoa > Mollusca > Gastropoda > Lymnaeidae > Lymnaea > Lymnaea stagnalis. The sequence continues at coordinate 315,518 of CAXITT010000452.1, read as the reverse complement.
CGCGACACAACTACCACTAATTGGCTTCCTCACACTCCCCTGCTGCTTGCCGATATCCACAGTCCTCACATCCTTGGCAGCCTCCGTCTTGTCAATTAGCTGTAACTTGTTAGTTTATGGGCTGTAACTTGTTATTTTATGGGCTGGAACTTGTTAGTTGATGGGCTGTAACTTGTTAGTTTATGGGCTGTAACTTGTTAGTTGATGGGCTGTACCTTGTTACTTCATGGTCTGTCACTTGTTAGTTGATGGGCTCTAACGTGTTAGTTTATGGTCTGTCACTTGTTAGTTGATGGGCTGTAACGTGTTAGTTTATAGGATGTAACTTGTTAGTTTATGGGCTGTAACTTGTTAAGTTTATGGGCTGTAACTTGTTAGTTTATGGGCTGTAACTTGTTACTTTATGGGCTGTAACTTGTTAGTCTATGGGCTGTAACTTGTTAGTCTATGGGCTGTACCTTGTTAGTTTATGGTCTGTCACTTGTTAGTTGATGGGCTGTAACGTGTTAGTTTATAGGCTGTAACTTGTTAGTTTATGGGCTGTAACTTGTTAGTTTATGGGCTGTAACTTGTTAGTCTATGGGCTGTAACTTGTTAGTTGATGGGCTGTAACTTGTTAGTTTATGGTCTGTCACTTGTTAGTTTATGGGCTGTAACTTGTTAGTTTATGGGCTGTAAATTGTTAGTTTATGGGCTGTAACTTGTTAGTTGATGGGCCGTGACTTGTTAGTTTATGGTCCTTCACTTGTTAGTTTATGGGCTGTAACTTGTTAGTTTATGGGCCGTGACTTGTTAGTTTATGGTAGAGACCGACCCAAAGTGATTTTCTGATTTCAGCCGAAGCCCATAATAGGCCGAAAATTTAAAATGACTTTCGGCTGAAACCGAAAAAAGGCCGAAAATTTAAAAATGACGTTCGGCCGAAACCGAAAAAAGGCCGAAAGTTAAAAATGAATTCCGGCCGAAGCCGAAACCGAAAATGAAATATTAAGATATTTTGAATTTCGTTCCCGCATACATTCTGCATACATCGAAAATGATGTGGGGAAAGTATAAATGTTTACATTCTTTTTATAAAAAATGAGATAATCGTGAATATTAATAAATAAACATCTAATATAGGGGTCTCAAACTCGTGTCCCGCGAGCCATTTGTGACCCGCAAGACGATATTCTGCGACCCGCTACATGACAGAAAAGTTTAGTGTAAAAGCGCCGCCCGTTTCCCCCATTCTCATATCTATCACGTGACTCTCAGGGACTGTCTCAGTCGAATCTCACCCACTAGTCTAATTCTGATTTAAAAAAAAAAAATGTTTCTATATATTTTTGTATGCCAGGTCTCTGGCAACAGTGAGTAGGTGGATGAAAATGAATCCTAGTTCTTGAGAACCCTTAATGATTTTTTTGTTATTTATAAAGGTTGAGCAGATTGTAACAGTTGTATTCGCTTTTTTGTGGATTACTTGATGCGGCCCACTCTCATTCAGACACTACCTCCTGCTCCCCCCTCCCCCCTCCCCTCCCCCCCCTTCCCCCCCCTCCCATGATTTGAGTTTGAGAACCTTGATGTAATGAATACTTTGGATTTTACCATTTTAATATAAAAGTAATNGTGCAGATGCCTTCAGGCCACGTCTGAGCGACAACGCTGCCCCCTCCCACTTTGGGACCAAACAATGTGGACGCAGCCGTTGCAACACTTGCCCTTTTGTTGTCCAGACTCAACACATATGTTTCCCTAAGGGAAGTTTTCAGATACGCGACAGTTTCCTTTGTACAAGCCGCAATGTTGTCTATGCCATTGTCTGCACCCGCTGCCAGATGACGTACAAAGGGAAGACTGGACGCAGACTCTCTGACAGGTGTACCGAACACCTCTGTTACATTACACAAGATAAACAGTGTCCCGTCTCCAAACACTTCAATAGTAGCGATCACCAGGGTAAGACGGACTTTTCAATAGCAAAATATTTTTTTTTAAAACCGGGTCTCTAAAAAATGTGGTTCTCAAAGATCGCTTAATTTGTTTTTAAAGATCGTTTAGTTGGTTATTATTGATCGGTTAGTTTGTTCTAAACAATCGGTGAGTTTGTTCATAAAGATCGCTTAGATTGTTCTAAAATATCGCTTAGTTTAATCTTAAAGATCGCTTAATTTGTTCTCAAAGATCGCTTAGTTTGTTGTTAAAGATCGCTTAGTTTGTTGTTAAAGATCGTTTAGTTTGTTGTTAAAGATCGTTTACTTTGTTCTTAAAGATCGCTTAGTTTGTTGTTAAAGATCTTTAGTTTGTTGTTAAAGATTGCTTAGTTTGTTGTTAAAGATCGTTTAGTTTGTTCTTAAAGATCGCTTAGTTTGTTGTTAAAGATCGTCCAGTTTTTGTTAATGATCGCTTTATTTTTTCTCAAAGATTGGTTAGTTTGTTCATAAAGATCGCCTGGTTTGTTAAAGATCGTTTAATTTGTTCTTAAAGATCGCTTATTTTGTTGTTAAAGATCGTCCAGTTTTTGTTAATGATCGCTTTATTTGTTCTTAAAGATCGTTTAGTTTGTTCATAAAGATCTTTTAGTTTGTGCCTAAAGAACATTTAAATCAACATCTGTTAAAGATCGCTACAGTACGGCCACCAGATAGCCTTTGGATGGCCGGCCATTGCACATGGCTACAGTACGGGCACCAGATAGCCTTTGGATGGTCGGCCATTGCACGTGGCTACAGTACGGGCACCAGATAGCCTTTGGATGGTCGGCCATTGCACATGGCTACACTACGGGCACCAGATAGCCTTTGGATGGTCGGCCATTGCACATGGCTACAGTACGGGCACCAGATAGCCTTTGGATGGTCGGCCATTGGACGTGGCTACAGTACGGGCACCAGATAGCCTTTGGATGGTCGGCCATTGCACATGGCTACACTACGGGCACCAGATAGCCTTTGGATGGTCGGCC
>CAXITT010000452.1:291479-310469 GCA_964033795.1 Lymnaea stagnalis | reverse complement strand
CCCCCCCCCCCCCCCCCGGGCATCCTGGATTACTCAGGCGGGGGCCATTGCATTCTTTGAAAGTTAAAAAAAAAAGTTTGGTGTCCAAAAAATGATGTTACCATTCCTATATTGTGTTAGGACTTGTGCAGGCTGTCCAACGTGTTCTACATTATAGTGCAACTTGGCCTCATCAGCAACAGATCTCACGACATTGATTGTGAACATTACAATACTTTCACCATAACCATCTTCTGCCTCAGGAGACTGCTGATACATTTTTTTTTCTTCTTTGAAGCCACACAAGAGTAATTGTTTTTTAAATTTTTTTTATTGTGAATAAAAACCTTTGTGACTTAACTTAGTTAATTCCCCCATTTCATTACTTAAAAAAAAACAACAGCAACAACCTTTTGGAGATTGTGTCTATCAAATGAATCAATTCTGCTTCTGTCAACCAGAACCCAACCATCTGGATTATTTCCGCGGTTGGCTCTTACTGGTCACCCGAGTACAGAGCTTAGAATCTATTTTAGACTCGTCTCCCGACTAAAAGCACAACAAAACAAGACAAGGTCATTCCGATCCAACCTCGCTCTGGTTTAAAAAAAAATATATATATAAAAAGCTTTAAAGCCCCATATCGGCCCGTGGTGGTGGTGGTGGTGGTGGTGGTTTCCACTAAGTCGCCTGACGGTGTCAATGACGCAACTACCAGTAGAAAAGAGGTGAATTCACGTGTTCTTGCACGTGAAAAGATTGCATTCCAGCTCAATTCTGTCACTTGAGACCCCTAGTCGTGAGTGCATGGTGGTGGGTAGTCACGTCATTTTCCGTTTTCGGAAGTTTCCATTGTGGATAGTGTGGATACAATTCGATCAAGCCTCAAAATACCCGCATTGCCAAGCATAGGTATGTTTTTCCAGGAAATTTGAAGCTCTTCAATGTGACGCATGTGCATGCATTATATTAGAAGTGAAGTTTGTACGTCCGCATGATCCGTCAGAGAGATTGAGAGAGAGAGAGAGAGAGATAAGGAGAGAAAAGCCTAGGGTGTATCACGATTCACTGTAACTTTGAGAACATCGCCGTTCCATTTTCACGTGTTAGGGCGCCATGAAAGTTTGTATTTTTTAAATAAGAAATGCGCTCATCCTGAAAGATGTCGGCATGAATATTTCTCACGGACGGCATACTGTAATAACTGAGAAAAAAAATGCTTTCGAAACCGGCTCAAAAAGTCCAATATGTGCAGTCTCGGTTTACAGTGTTGATGGCTTGTGTACTTGTGTGGCTCTGACATCAGGCTTAAACGTAGTGAGTCTTGAAATGATGTTACGTGACGACACCTCTAACATAAGGAAGTGACATGAATATGTTGCTGTGTTGTGTCACACTGACATCAGACTTCAATTCAGTGAGTCTTAAAATGATATTACTTGACGACACCTCTAAATTAGGGAGATGACATAAAAATGTTGCTGTGTTGTGTCAAATTGACATCAGAATTAAACGTAGTGAGTCTTGAAATGATGTTGTGCGACGACACCTCTAAAATAGGGAGTTGACATGAATGTCTTGCTGTGTTGTGTCACACTGACATCAGAATTAAACTTAGTGATTCTGGAAATGATGTGGTGTGAGACGCCTCTAAAATAGGGAGCTGACATGGGTATATGTTGTTGTGTTGTTGTGGCACACTGACATCAGACGACATTCAACAAATGTGAGAAACACCAATAGATGGATGGAAAAAAAAAAACAACAACAAAAAAAACCGAGGTCACGATGAAATGACCGTGTCGAAAATAGCCCAGGACGTCCCAGCACAACAATGTCGCCGTCTCAGTTTTGATCCAGCGGCCTTCCATCAGGCGCCACAAAGGTCGCGACGTGTGCCCACTTCTCCTACGTGCATGACGTCACATGGTGACCCTTTGCAAGGACGAACAATGCGCGCTTTACAAGCGAATACGTTGCTAATGAAATGGCATATACGAGCGTGGGGGGTAGGGGGTGGGGGCGGGCAGGGATCACAAGATGTAAATTGACGTCAGTTGCGCCGCTCGTCAACCATGAGTTTGACGTTAGTGCAGTCATTGTGCACGCATTGTCTCGTTCATCGTCATTCAGCATTTGTTGGACGTATATCGTGACTCGATGAAGTGTATACTAATTTAAGGTAACTATCGGTCTGTTCTAGACATCGTTGCAGATTTCTTCCTAATTAATAAAAAAAAAAAAATTGCCCCACTGATATCCCACTCGTATCCCACTCATTTGTTCCAATTTCATGCTTTTCCCCAACTTTCATTGTAATTTATTCCATATTCATTAATCATTTATAAATGTTCAACTACAAAAAATGTCGTTGCACATTCTCTCACATTTCTTAGGAAATTAATCATAAAAAGCAACAATTACACAACAACATTAGAATAACAAAAAAATAATAATTTGAAATGGAATCATTTAGTTAGGGACGGTCAGCATTACTTAAGCGCCCGTAATCCATGCTGGAAGCGCCATTTTGTTGCTTCCGTTTACTTAAAGAGATCTTTACCACTCACCATTTGTTCCATATCAATCTCAAGGGGGAAAACCCCCTTCAATCACATTTCCTTTAAAAGTAAAAACCAAGTTTAGAAAGTAAAGAGTTTGTCTCATTCATGTGTGAAAATAACGAACGTTAATTGCTTCCTTATTGATTTCGCTAAACTCCCTTCACCCGAAATAGAGCGTTCCCGGGTGGGGCATTTACAGTGTTTGTGTTGATTCTGCATAATTAACTGTGTGGGGGTGGGGGGTGGGGGGTGACCGCGATCGCGGTATGAGATCATCCGTTCTGTGCTACACAATGTCCGTCAGAGCAAATTAGAGGGTTAGGTAACTCTCACACGATCCCCCAGATTAGTTTTCCTCGCCATTTTTCAGACCGGAAGCTTCGGGCTCGTGCGTTGGCTGCGCAACAGTTTACCAGTTTTTGACCAAGATTGTAAGTGCATTGTCCCTTTGGAACATTAAGTTCAAATAAAAGGTATGCAGCATATTAAATATTTTTCTAAAATTTCCGACCAGCTCAGAATCACCACTGATGTAAGGCATACCTTGTCGCCAACAGAATGTCGGTTCAACGAGTTCTATCGGGTAAATAAAAAAACAAAACAACAACAAACATTTACACTCTAAGGCAGTGGTAATCTTATTATGTGAATAAAAATACACTAATGACAAACCCAAAGGTTTAAGATGCCGTTGCCGGAAATTAAGCTCTGTAAGCTCAGGAAGGCTGTCCCAGGTATAAGATGGAAGTGAAACCATAACATTTCAATTCCCAGGTCTCAAAATGAACATCATACCAACAACAACAACAAAAAAAAAAAAATAGAATTGCGGGGAGAAAAAACGCTTCTAAATAGCCTGACAAATGATATTTTCGTTTATCTGGGGTTCAACTTGGACATTGCGCTTGGATGTTAGGCTAACTGATGTTTAATTTGTGAGGGTGGTTAATATTACTGTCATTTTGGGAGTTGTTGAGTCATCTCTATGGGTGGATGTAGGTTACTTGAGAATGGGTACTTCTTTCATGAAGGGAAATGTTACACGCCTCCATGTCCGTCCACTGCTCACAGAATGGGTTCCTTAAGATTACATTCCTTGTGCCTTCTTGAGAATGGGTACTTCTCTCATGAAGTGAAGTGTTGAGAAAAATCTGAATTGAATTTTTATTTTATTTTTATAAAGTCTGACGTAACAAACAAGTTCATTGATGCCAATTTTACCCCCCCCCCCCTTGAAATTGACAAAAATACACGGAATCGTGTTGATCATCAGATGGGAAACTGTCCGCCCACCCGCGTGCTTTATTATTTTTTTTTACAAATCTTCTATTGATTTAATCTAAGGCTTCCAATTCTCTCTGCTGATTCACCACATACGTAGGATGCCATGACCCGTATGAAAACAGTCCATGGACTCTAGTGATTGTGTGCATCGAATGAGTTTTGATGCAAAAATGCATACGCCAATCATGATAATGCTATTGGACTTTCATGAAACGCACGGGAGAGAAAAGTTCACCGGAAAAGATACGGACCAACAGAGGATGAATTTTGGATGGAGAATACGTACCAACCGAAGGAATCGAACCAACCGAAGGAATCGAACCAACCGAAGGAATCGAACCAACCGAAGGAATCGAACCAACCGAAGGAATCGAACCAACCGAAGGAATCGTATGAACTATATGAGGATCCCACGCTGGTTCCAGAAAAAAAAATTATAACTAGAGCAGGCTACGCTTGGTGGGACACTTGGAAAGAATGTCAATTGACAGATGGCGTGAAGAGGGTGCACCAAAACACCATAGCAAAAAGGGGCTGGCTCAAAGGCAGACCTAGGCTTAGATGGATGGATGATGTGGGGAAAAAGATCTACAGCAGCTGGGAATCCAAGCATGGAAAAGAAAATCATCGGTAAGGTCTGAGTAGAAAGAAGTGGCGAGGCAGGCTAAAGCCGTACAGGGATGGGTGGATGGATGGATTTAATCTAAGGCTTCCAATTCTCTCTAACAACCCACTTGTGATGCGTGACTCATGTGAAAAACAGTCCATGGACTCTGGTAATTGTTGAGATCAAATGAGTTTTGATGCACAGATTCCTATAATACGTCAATGCTGTTTGGCATCGGACTATTGTCAAAAATAAACCATTTAAACTGCGCACATTTTGTCTTTGACTCTCAAGATTTCCGGTATCACACTGCTTCAGAGCGATCATGCACGAGAAGTTCGCAAATGCCGAGCTATGAATTTTAATAATCGCTATTATGGGAGCTGTTTATGTGGCAAATACATTAGTAGTTTAAAAAAAAAAAAACATACCCCCCTCCCTTTTTCTTTAATGTGTACTTTGACATGATCGTTTAATAAAAAAAATGAATCTACTCGTTTTAATGGGAAAATTCCCATAATTAAACAAATTAAAATTTAAAGTTTCCATTTGAGGGGATAATTCCCCCCCCCCAAAAAAAAATAAATAAATAAATAAATATAAAATAAATAAAATAATAAAAATAAAAATGTTATTTTCATTTAAGACTCTAGTTCAGGGGTGGGCAACCTACGACCCTCTGAAACGTTAAATGCGACCCGCAAGACCTTCCGGAAACTCAGTTAATTAATGTTTTTTGCACAATTTAAACCATGTGATGAGTATCCGTGCAAGTTTTTCAAATTGATAACATGTGTTAACTTGTAAAACTGTATTCACAGTGAAAACAGCAAAGTAAAAAAAATAAATTATATTATCAAGTTTATCATTAAAAAATAGTTACAAGATCATAAGTCCACAAAAGAAAAAGAAAAAAAAAATGCACAAAAAAAGTTTTCCACCCCTGCTCTTGTTGCGACCCAATGAAATGCACATTCGGTTTCAAATTTCGACTAGAAAATCTTGACTTGTCATTTTGGTTCCTTCTTGTCGATTCCGAAAGATACTTGCAGACTCCGATCCCACACCCCCGATCCCAATTCAACATCCCCGACCCCCTCTTCCCCAATTTCACATCTCCGATCCCAATTCCAGATATCCGATCCCAATTTTACACCCCTGATCCCAATTCTACATCCCTGATCCCAATTCTACACCCCGATCCCAATTCTACATCCCTGATCCCTATTCTACATCCCTGATCCCAATTCTACACCCCTATCCCAATTCTACATCCCTGATCCCTATTCTACACCCCCAATCCCAATTCTACATCCCTGATCCCAATTCTACATCCCTGATACCGCAGCCTGGTTCCTTGGCCCTGATTCTACCCCTTCACCAGACATCCATTGTTGATGCAGACGTTGACAAACACCCTCACGCTGTTTGGTCTCAGTGATATCTGAAAAAGAAACCTGCCAAAGCACGCCATTAAAATAGCTGCCAGTTGTTTTGTGTTTTTTAGCGTATCGGACGATGGAAAAGGAAGTGCGATGCCGAAAGTATAAAGACTTCAAAAATTCCTATTGGCTGAAAAAAACTGGACCCTAGTCTGGTAATGGACAGGCTGTTGCGTCATCGATGTCACAGCGACAGAAACGACCGCTGGCAAAGATGGAGAAATATGACCATCCCACAAAGTCATCAAAATGAAAGATGGTATTTCACGCGAACATGAGAACAGTTGGGTCGGATTATGATTTTTTTCTTTTTTTTCTTTCACGAGATCATTATCTATGAGTATTCGCTGACCGCAAGGGTTGATTTAAAAAAAAAAAAGATGTATAGTTACAAGTTTTCTAAATTAGAATCTTAACTATGTCAATGGACAATGCCTCAATACATACTGATTGACATAATCCCAACGTCTCGATACATTGATATATCACTGTATAGCCCGCTGAACCAGTGGCGTAGTCTGCTCCGGTTGTGGAAACACCGATTTTACCGAGGCGATGTGGAAAGGGAAAAACGAATAATTTAATAACCATTAAAGGATGTTCCGTCTTGAATGCAAGCTGCGTGCAATGTTCGTGACGTCGTGACGGAGACGCTCATAATAATGTTAAAAAAAGAAACGCGTTGGTGGTGGTTGGGGGTGGGGTGGGGGGGGGGGTGATTAGATTAAGGCTTTATCTGTCGCGTTATAAATGTTACAATTGATGGGAAAACTATCTCTTTAAGCTCAGCAATCTCAATTTGAAAATTCGGTGTTGGTACATGGAGGTTGGGGGGGGGGGAGGGTGTTGTGGTGTAGGAGGCAGGCTTTTCCAGGGTCGTAAAGTTGTATCAATGCTGGTAACAGATAAAGGGGGGGGGGGAAATATTGAAAGAGAGAAAAAATATTAATTTTGTGACATGGTAATAATCCATTCTTGTTGGACATCGATTGATGTCAGCTCCAGCGTGTAGCTAAATGGTGAACTTTATATTTTGTATCTCAGCTCCTGAATGCAAGCCTTGTTTAGAAAACTCTTTGATTGACACCGGAGCTTTTCAGATTGGTGGACATCTACCATTAGTGAGACATTACGTTTATTCTTAATTTTTTTTACTTCCCAGGTTGCAGTCAGAGGTGCAAGCGATAGACATAAACATATTAAGTTATCCAACATCAATATAAATAAATATCCTTGTTGCGGTACATTGGGGTTTAGAAGGTTATTGGACAACGTTGTCAAATGTGTGCACCCATCTGAATCTACTTCAGCTTGATAGCATTTTACACATTTTTCAAATTTTATTTTTAATAGATAACTTTGATAAGGAAAAGGACATCTTTAAAAATAAGTCTTCAAAGATGTTTGCTCAATGGAATAATAATAATAATTCCCGAGTGGACCTTGCCGGCCCGCTCTCACTGCGCATCGTGCTGCGCTCTCATTCGCCGCTTTCCTCGTCGTGCGCTTTGATCAACAGCGCACCAAATGCACACAAAAGAACACCTTTTAATGCGAGAATGGTGCAATTACACGTTGCCATACCCTTCTAAAGTGACACCATTAACCGTCAATGCCCAACGGAAACTGCATCAGTCACTGCCCACTCCATACAGCATTAATAGAATTAAGCGTTGGTGGTAATATCGCGCGCTATCTGGAATTATTATTATCGATTATGCACCTCTTCCCGCTTGTTACACGCGTAACTAACGTGGTTGCGGTGCCCTGGCTGTTGTCTCTATAGTTCTCTGTCCATTTGCACATATTTGATTTCATATCCACTATATGAAGCAAGCTCTATTTTCAACTATCACTATTCTAACGTGTAGTGTGTACAACACATGGATTCCTATAATATGTAATGTTCCGTTTGGACACGGCGGTCACCATATTTAATGTGCTAATATTGTCAAAAGGCTGGCTCAGCCATCCCCCCAATGTTACATGCTGTTTATATTGATCAAATAAACGCGTTAAACTACCTCAAAGCAATATCTTTGTGTGTGTGTGTGTGTGTAATGAAACTTCCAGCTATCCACAAAGATGTTGCCTTAGACTTCGTTCTCTCTCACCAGCCATCGGTTTATGAAGGTGAAGAAAATTCCCCCCCCCCCCCCCCCNTGCAAATCTCCCTATTACGTTTGGCGTCCGGCTAACACCTTAGAAACCAATGTTTGTGTTGTTATTCTGGTCGGACCTAAATATTTGCGCGACGTTCCTAGAAACGCACCAAATCTCAAATCAATTTCCCCCCCCCCCTTTTTTTTTTTTTTCTTTCTAACTTGGGCAGTGGAGCTAAAAATAAGTCCGATGACTTTAGAGCGGATTGCAGGATCTGAAATACTATAGCACAGCATTGCCGTGCGCAGTGGTGGGGGCTATTTGTGGACCAAGAGCTCTTCACGCGAGATTCTGGGACTAGGTTTCTGGATTCGTCTTAATCGCTTTAATTGTTTTGTTTTTTGTTGTTGTTGTTTTTTTAAGGTGTTTCTCCCACATGAATTCAAACAGAAGATTTCAATTGACTTATCACAATCGTTTTGATTTCATACTGACTAGTTCATCCATTTCTGACAAGACGTCTCAGTCGCCCGTTGAGACTAGTTGAGGTGTTCTTCCTGTGGTCCTTAAATTACTATGCAGAGATCAATGACAATTTCATTACTTCTTAAAGAATGATCAATACCTTGATTATAATAAGATACCCGCCCAGTAAGTCACGTGTTCACTTTTCAATGATATGCCCATGCACGGTTTCACGCAAGGGCTAGGACCTACCCGAACTCGGACGGAGAAGATCTAAATTATAATTGTCTTAAAATAAATTAGTTGCACTCAGGGCTCTATTTTTTTTCTGGATGGCGACAGCCTATGAAAGTATTATTAGGGTGTGGGGAACTAGTTTTATTGGTGAATCAAAATCTTCATTTTTGACAGCTCCAATGTTTCAAATTGCGGTTATTACCGGACTTTAAAAAAAAAAAAAAGTCATCAGTAGCCAGGCACATTATTACGCCGTGAAAAGGGTTACCGAGCCCCCACGTTCCAGTAATGGATATCATTGTGTGGCCTGACCTACAGGTTCGGCTGGTGACAGTACATCAGCGAGGTGGATGTACTGTTATGATCGATTCATAGCCCCGTACCCATGGACTGTTGGGGCTAGAGAGCTCATTTCACTCGAGGCAGTCGGTCCATAAACTGTCGAAGGGACACGAGGAGCAGGCCGTGGATTCAGAGTCAATGTATGTGGCGATGCTACAGGGTTGGAGCCCCCCCCCCCCCCCATGATTGTAAGGCCAAATGCGATTAGTTGGCGGAACTTGTGGGCCGCATGCGGTTGATAACTTTTTTTCGGCCCGCAAGACCTTCCGGGTGTTTATCTGTAGACGCCTTTCAAATTGAATCATCTCATTGTCAATCTTTGATAATAGTACAAATACTTATCTCTTAATGGTAATAGACCAGACTATGGCTATTTGCGCTATTAATATAGTAACAAAGTATTGGATGTTATCTGTTAGTGGTAATCTCGCTATAATTATTTAAAATTTATTAAATAATTGTACAAATTATTGTCTAGTACTCGAGATTCCTAGAAAAATTATCATACGCCCACAAACATTAAAAATAAAATATAAAAACTAAGCCTATCAAGGAGCTTTCTGCACAAAAAAAGTTGCCCACCCCTAGGCTTCATCTGCCATGGGATTTTTCCTTAATGCTTTACTTGGTGAGATAACTGTAGGTAGCTTTTTATCAGAAGTGAGAGGTTGGGTTTATTAAAAAATATTTAAAATATTATTGTAGGGTTTGTACGACAAAAATTGCTATCAAATGAAAGATGTCATTTGTGGTAGTTTATTTTAGTTAAACTGAAGAATTAAGTTTACAAACATATGGTCCATTCAATTATCTGTCATTCGATACCGAATTTTGTCTTACAAACACAACAATAATATTTTAAATAGTTTTTTAATCCCAACCTCTCACTTTTGGTAGCCGGGTCTGAATAGCCACTTCGTTTCCTGAAAGCCTCATCCTTAAACCATGGCCAGATTCAGGGAAGTGTTGAATGACATCAGCTGAGGTCGTCTTATGATTTGATACATTTTCCCATCACCGTAAATGAATGAATTTAATCTTACCTTAAAGTTTTTCCACTCCAAATTCATGGCAACCCAATTCTATTGTTCTCACCCAAAACGAGTGCTCTACAATAAATGCAATTGTTTACACCGGACCGCTTGATTTGTTTACAGTCTAAACAACAGTGTAGACCACTTTAATTGCCACCGGCCCAGTTTCCATCTATTATTATATCCTCGAGCCTAGAGAAATCTATTTATGGTATCGATCCTTGGACCGCCCTCGTCAATCTATTATCAAAGCTCCAAGTTCCAAGACATTCTATTTTGGAGGCCAGCCAGTTCCCCCCATGCCACCCTCCTCCTTTTCCACACCAACCGATCTATTTTTTTTTTTTTTTTTGGTCTGTCTGTATTCCACACATTGATATATGTGTATAAAAAGTCTGTTTAGGGACTGAGAAGTTAATAAGTTTTGCCCCGATTTGTCCCGAAAGTTGACGGCACTCGAGGCTCAATCAATGTTGGGAATCATTCCTAGCGGGTGAAAGTGTGCGATCACTGATGTGGTGTTCATGAAGAGATAGGTCGTCGTGGCTACCTTCGGTCAGAATGCTTTGGTGGCATTCCGACCACGGCTTAAACTCAGGCTAGGAACCGCTTCGTGGCAGGAGAGTTTNGGGGGGTTGGGGGGGGGGGGGAGAGGAGGGTGTTTGGATAGCAGAGGTACCGATGGTCGGGACGGGTGTGGAGGATAGCGGCCGAACGGGTGTGGGGAATAGTCGACTAAACGGGTGTGGACGATAGCCGACTGGATGGGTGTAGAGGATAGCCGACTGCACGGTTTTTGTGGAGGTTGACCGACTGAACGGGTGTGGAGGATAACCGACTGGACGGGTGTGGATGATAGTCGGCCGAACAGGTGTGGAGGATAGTCGGCTGAACGGGTGTGGGGGATAGCCGTCTGAAAGGGTGGGGAGGATAGCCGACTGAACGGTTGTGGAGGATAGCCGACTGAACAGGTGTGGAGGATAGTCGGCCGAACGGGTGTGTGGAGGATAGCCGACTGAATGGTTGTGTGGAGGATAGCTGACTGAACAGGTGTGGAGGATAGCCGACAGAAAAGGTTGTGGGGAGGATATCCGACTGAACGGTTGTGGAGGATAGCCGACAGAACGGTTGTGTGGAGGATAGCAGACTGAACAGGTGTGGAGGATAGTCGATCGAACGGGTGTGGAGGATAGTCGGCCGAACGAGTGTGGAGGATAGCCGACTGAACGGGTGTGGAGGATAGTCGGCCGTACGGGTGTGGGGGATAGCCGACTGAACTCATGACCTCATAGCACTGCTATATAACTCATGACCTTAGCTAGTATAGCGCTGCTATAGAACTCATGACCCTAGCTAGTATAGCACTGCTATAGAACTCATGACCTTAGCTAGTCTAGCACTGTTATAGAACTCATGACCTTAGCTAGTATAGCGCTGCTATAGAACTCATGACCCTAGCTAGTAAAGCACTGCTATAGAACCCATGACCTTAGCTAGTCTAGCACTGTTATAGAACTCATGACCTTAGCTAGTATAGAGCTGCTATAGAACTCATGACCCTAGCTAGTATAGCACTGCTATAGAACTCATGACCTTAGCTAGTCTAGCACTGTTATAGAACTCATGACCTTAGCTAGTATAGCGCTGCTATAGAACTCATGACCCTAGCTAGTAAAGCACTGCTATAGAACCCATGACCTTAGCTAGTCTAGCACTGTTATAGAACTCATGACCTTAGCTAGTATAGAGCTGCTATAGAACTCATGAGCTTAGCTAATATAGCACTGTTATAGAACTCATGGACATAAACCACACATTACAAGACCAATCAGCCGTCCTAAGGACTTTAACCACACATTACAAGACCAATCAGCCGTCCTAAGGACATTAACCACACATTACAAGACCAATCAGCCGTCCTAAGGACATTAACCACACGTTACAAGACCAATCAGCCGTCGTAAGGACATTAACCACACATTACAAGACCAATCAGCCGTCGTAAGGACATTAACCACACATTACAAGACCAATCAGCCGTCCTAAGGACATTAACCACACATTACAAAACCAATCAGCCGTCGTAAGGACATAAACCACACATTACAAGACCAATCAGCCGTCGTAAGGACATAAACCACACATTACAAGACCAATCAGCCGTCCTGAGGACATAAACCACACAATACAAGACCAATCAGCCGTCCTAAGGACATTAACCACACATTACAAGACCAATCAGCCGTCGTAAGGACATTAACCACACATCACAAGACCAATCAGCCGTCGTAAGGACATTAACCACATATTACAAGACCAATCAGCCGTCGTAAGGACATTAACCACACATCACAAGACCAATCAGCCGTCCTAAGGACATTAACCACACATTACAAGACCAATCAGCCGTCCTAAGGACATTAACCACACATCACAAGACCAATCAGCCGTCCTAAGGACATTAACCACACATTACAAGACCAATCAGCCGTCCTAAGGACATTAACCACACATTACAAGACCAATCAGCCGTCTTAAGGACATTAACCACACATTACAAGACCAATCAGCCGTCTTAAGGACATTAACCACACATTACAAGACCAATCAGCCGTCCTAAGGACATTAACCACACATTACAAGACCAATCAGCCGTCCTAAGGACATTAACCACACATTACAAGACCAATCAGCCGTCGTAAGGACATTAACCACACATTACAAGACCAATCAGCCGTACTAAGGACATTAACCACACATTACAAGACCAATCAGCCGAATTTGATTACACCACTTTGAGGGGAGGGGGGAATTGAAAAGGGAACTCGTCCCACGGGCAGCTGATCAACAGTGCCTTCATTGTATTTAAACGTTTTGGGTTTAATTCGCAGAATACTTTGATTGCGCGTACAGTTTATGTAGATTTTGTGTACCGGTACTTACTGTATCTTCATGCGCATGTAAGTACCAGCGATAACCTCCACAAAATAAATCAATAATTAAATGATGCGAAAATCATTTTGAAGCAACAGTGCACCTTAGATATACATTTTAACTAGTGAAGGAAAATATTCATTTCAACATTATCATGAATTATTTATGTAATGACGCATTAAATTGTTTAATTATGTAAAGGTATCTTTCATTATACAGGAAACTAACAATTACGTCATTACGTCTCGTGTATTTCAGTGATGTCGTGGCAAGAGAAGTAATGTGAAAGTATCGGGCACATCATTTCATAAGAATCATTTCAATTAAATATTTTTTAAAATATATGTTTTTGACCAGTGGGAATATTTGTTTTAATCCACCCCTCCCCCTCCTGCATTAACATGGCCGCCAACTAAGTCGTGGTACTTGCGTTGAAAACTAAAATATATTAACATAATTATGTTTCAAATTATATTTCATTATATTTTTCCATCGACGTCATCGACAAGGGGAAAAAAGAGGAGGGGGAGTGGGGTAGAAACAACGTTGACACCCATTTTTACCCCCCCCCCCCCCCTTTTTTTTTTTTTTTTTTTTTTTTTTGCTCTTTTCCCTTTTTTTTTTTTTTTTGTTTTTTACCCCCCCCCCCCCTTTTTTTTTTTTCTTCTTTCTTCTGTTAGCATATTCACGTTATTTTTTTGTTTAGAACTTTGTGTCAACTGGTTGAGAGTTGAGACACACATGTCACACGATGACGCTATTCATTAGGGAGAAAATTAAAAGCTATCATTTAGCCCACATGTTGTTGTTTCTTTTGTTCTTTTCGTTACCGAATGCGTGGGTGAGCATATCTGTGTTTTAAGTCTACTTTACAAGCGATGACTGTAACACCACCAATTACATTCATAGATTCTTGGCCCACAAGTTTCTCCCCCCTGAGTCGACCTAACGATCAATTCCAGCAGACCCATTTCTGTTTGGTCAGGGGTCTCTCTCTCTCTCTCTCTCTCTCTCTCTCACCAAGATGGATCTCAGTACTGAATTACCCAGAGCTCACGACGTACTTTGGCTCGCCTCCACCTTGTTTCTTCCCTTCTTGTATCAACATTAGCACGGCCATCGTTGCTCGAAGGTCATCCAAGCGTATCGTAAGACTATACCAAAAGCGGGGATACTTTACACAAAGAACAGAAATTGAACTAAACTCGTGGATATAATTTTTCCAGACCTGCTTACCCCTACGCTTTCGCCGTAGTAACGTACGTTTTTGGAAGCCTAAGACCGCGGCACTACGACGAGCCTGGAAGAAAAGCAACTACTAGGGTTTCGGGATGTTTTTGCCTCTTGTTTGGTTCAGTTTTAACTTTGAAAAATAAATCATGGGGGTTGTTTTCAGGACAAAAAGTTCCCGCATTCTTGTGTCAACACCGTAAAGCAATCGGATAAGAATAACAGTGATTGGCCTTTTCGGTCTCGATCTCAATAAACCAACCAGAATATTTATTTTTAATTTTTACATTATTGCCTTGTTAATACTTAACTATACCAACGTGCCTGCCCGAGAACTTTTTTTCTCATCCCCAAGAAACCAATCGCAGGATTATGACCTGTATAGTTATTTGCGTTAACTTACTTAAGCAGCTGAGCGGAATTCCTTAAACATTTACATTATCAACAATTATATCAACAGTGTTAAAACGCAATCTTTGTTTTCCGTGTTGTAGTTTGAAATTAAAAGAGAAACAAATGATGCATTTCCTTTTGAAAACCATTTTTAAAATGAATCATTTGCCCTTGGGCGCGTTTCTTGGCGGCTAGGGTCGCGCGATGACAGTGAAGGCTGCATGCATACCAACAGCCAACCTTTCACTTGGACTTCAACCCTATGAGATTGGTGCACGAAGCGTGATATGAGATCTAGTTGACGGTTGTTGGTTTTTAAATACTACAAAATTTGGTTCCGTGTAATTTTAGCAGAACTCGTTCCACTTTGTATCGCAGCTTACGTCGGAACTCCGCCGTGGAATGGGGCGGGGGGGGGGAGGGGGGGGCAAATTACCTGCCATACTACGTCTTGTTGTCACGTTACAATCCGTGTAATTTTAGCAGAACTCGTTCCACTTTGTATCGCAGCTTACGTCGGAACTCCGCCGTGGAATGGGGCGGGGGGGGGGAGGGGGGGGCAAATGACCTGCCATACTACGTCGTGTTGTCACGCTACAAAATCTCGTTTCCCAAATAAATTATATTTATACTTACATATACCCACACACACGCACGGAGCACACACAACACACACACATCACACAAACACGCACATTTGAAAGCGGTGGTTTGATTTTCTTTAAACAACCGCTGTCTAAGATATGACACCCAAGGAGCTGCTGCAATACTCACTTTGTCAGTGTGTCGGAAACCACTCGATGAAACGCTAGAAGTGAGCTGCTCAGTCGTGAGTCTCCTCAACAGGGCAACCCCGTTTCTGCACGAGATCCGTTGTTATGAATGACTTGTGTGGGTGGCGTCGGGGAGTTTCCCCACCCACAACCTTCCCACCTCTTTCAAGATTCCCAATCACGATGACCGTGGCCTAGACACGGTTATCCCCCCCCCCCCACTTTTCCCACACCCCCGCGCTCGGGCCCCTTTAGACCTCTGGTCAAACTGTTTCTTTCATTTTATTGTAGAAAAGGGTAAAAAAAAAAAAAAAAAAGATAGGGGTGTCTATTTAATCGATATCTATTGGAACACAGGCTGGAATCAGTTTAGTGGGATGGTCGGGCCAGCGATGAATCATTCACATTATTATTATTATTTTGGTTTAAAGCTTAGATATTGAGATAAGCCTGGAATTTATGTGGGGAGAAATGAATCGCATGACACGCTGGCCGTTAGGTACTTTGTTAAAATGTAAGCGTAACACTTCGGACACCTCTACGGAACGGTGGAACAGGTTGGGGAGGGGAACAAAAATGATCAGACCTAAACGGTGTTGGTTAGAGGAGCCCTGTATAGATATGTGTTGCTCTTACTTATCCTGCTTATCCAAGCTTCACTTTTCCGTTTGAAAGACGGAGCCCGCCAGAATGCATGGTGAACCTAGACTCCGTATCGAGACCGTATCCGGAAATTTGATCGAAAGAAATTTCGTCGACGGTAAATTGGTCGACGGTAATATAATCGAACGGAAATTTGGTCGAAACTTATTTTCTATTTTTTACGTAACAATTTTGCATCAAATTTCGTTTTGGACGAATTATTTTGTTTTACTAAATAGCATAGTGCGTTCAAAAAGAAATTTGACGCAAATTTTAACGTGCGAACTGAAGAAAAAAAAAAGATTCGACAAAATTTCCGTTCGATCAAATTACCGTCGATCAATTTACCGTCGACGAAATTTCTTTCGATCAAATTTCCAGTAACCGTATCGAGACACCTGCTCGCAGAGAGCATTCAGAAGACGAAACGTGCTGTCCTCAGACGACGGTATCAAATCAATTGGTCTAAGACAAGCATCGGCCCGTTGCTCGCCCGGGCGGGTTACGACGGGTGCCAGAGAGAGAGAGTCGAACCGTCCGACACTAACATGAACTGGCAATGACCCGTGGAGAATATCATTTTTAAAATGAAAAAAAAAATGACTTAAATTACTGTTACGTCAATGGCACCTTGAAATGCCACTGGAGATATAATAAGAAAACACTCGCGATGTTCTTGAATGGAAGCTGGAGAGAGAGAGAGAGAGAGAGAGAGAGAGAGAGAGAAAAGAAGAATGCGATGTAACTTTCCGGAAATTTATTCATGATTCAAACTAATAAGCTCTCTACCGGTAACAGCTAAAACCCTATAGTGAAATGAAAATACATTGTTTTCTTTTGTGTAAAGTGCTATCTAGATCCCTGTCTTGTGAATGAAAGAGATCAACGCCAGGCCTGCACAAAATACGGCCCGCCAGCCCTCACTTGGCGTCCCGCGAATTAGCGAAATATTCTTTATTCTTATTATTTTCTTAATAGCTTTCCCCAGTCCTATTTTCTTTTGCCCGCACAAGTTTTTCATAACGTATTACGGCCCGCCTTACATTTTGAGTTGTACGGGCCTGGTCTACGTTATTATCCACCATTACTGTACTTTTATTATCGACAATTACTATACTTCGGGCGCAGTGATATCTCATTCAGAGCTAGCTGGAATAACAAGAAGAAAAAAAAAAAAAGCAAGTTTCCGGTTTGGTGGTAATGAAAACACGAACGCTCATGAGATTAGTGTTATAAGGTCTGGGACTGGTCGGTGAGTTGGACGCGGACCTGACACGTTTTGCCACCATCTCTTCTAGACGACTTAGGACCTGGGGTAGGATGGCAGGGGAAGTCGTGGTGCGGCATATTTACCTTTTTTTTAAAAAGATGGTCTTTATGTATGTGTGTGTATGTATGTTTGGGCTCACTGCGGTCGGTTTCGGGGTATCTTGGAGTCTCCGTGTGTCTGGGAGTCTCCGTGTGTCTGGGAGTCTCCGTGTGTCTGGGAGTCACCGTGTGTCTTTGAGTCACAGTGTGTCTGGGAGTCTCCGTGTGTCTGGGAGTCACCGTGTGTCTGGGAGTCACAGTGTTTCTGGGAGTCTCCGTGTGTCAAACTCGATCCCAACTAAATGTCTCGTTGTCTTCGTGTGTCTAATACGCTCCTAAGTAAATGTCTCGGAGTCTTCGTGTGTCTAATACGCTCCTAACTAAATGTCTCGGAGTCTCAATGTGTCTACAACGCTCCTAATTAAATGTCTCGTAGTCTTCGTGTGTCTAATACGATCCCAACTAATAACATCACTTTGGAGATGGTGTCGGTGGGTCGTCGAGTTTGCACTCATAATACCCCCCCCCCCGGCACTCCCCCAAACGGGCCAGAGCCGAAGCTCCAGACCGTGCGGAAGAGCGCCAGGAACTTCCCTCCTGGTTTGAGGGACGTCCGGCGGACCGAGGGCGGTGCGTTTAAAGCGTCCGTAGTCCACTCTCCTATGGGTCAGGACGGCTTTACTTCCTCTCCGGAGAGGTGCTGTTGCGTTACCACTCCCCACCGCCCAGGGAGCTGTCTGGTCGGGACGTAACGGGGACGAAACGGTCGGCTTGGAGCGGCTTTCTCAGGGCCGCGTCTTTTTAATCATTGACAAGGGTTTGGGCGGCCACCCACTGTCTCATACACATCAACGGCAACAGTAATCATGTTAGCGCTCAACTTCCGTTGCGTAGGAAGTCATGCGTTTGACTGGGATTTTTTAGCTTCAGAAGGGACCCCCCCCCCCTACTAGTCCGTCACGCCACGAAGAGCACGAAGAGGCGAAATCCCTTGTAACACCACCGAGCAAGTGGTGCTGAGCATCGACCTCACAAAGCTCGGTCTGCCCGACGGAATACGATCCCAACTAAATGTTTCGGAGTCTCAGTGTGTCTGATACGTCCTAACTATATATGCAGTCTTAAACCTATTGTCATATGTTGCACATTGTTGGGTACCGCTGTCTTGAGGTGACCTAACACATTCTATGTCGGTACGTCCTCACTTGTCTTGCGATGGGAAGGCATAAGGATAACAGACTATTGGGTTATGGCTATAGAAAAATTTTATATTGAGAGTTTATGCTAAAGACAAATATTATACTGGCAGTTTATTCTAAGGAAGAATGCTGTACTGAGAGCTTATGCTAAAGAAAATTTCTATATTGAGAGCTTATCTTTTTAACTCAATGCTGTTTACTAGTGTGAACTTAACACGCAAGGGCGCTGGGTTTTCAGATAGATTAGCTGATGCATTTAGAGAACACCTTTTTTTTAATGAAAAAAAACAACAAGTTAACAGAAAGAGAAACGGATGTCCACAAATATTAGGAACATGAGCAAAGTGTGTGTGTGTTTTAGAGGGGGTGGGTGAAGAACAGAGCTGGAACAAACATTTTCGATCTGGTTTACCTTATTGCACGGGGGGGGGGGGAATGGGGGGGGTACGGGTTC
>CAXITT010000452.1:196161-291392 GCA_964033795.1 Lymnaea stagnalis | reverse complement strand
CCCCCCCCCCACGCCTGGCTGTGGACGCAGACGGTCACGTTGCTATACAACTGTTTGCCGTGACGCTGTACGCTACTATAGAAACACCCGGTGGTACCGTAAGCAACGGTGCCAGCAATCGTCGCAGTTATTGTTGACATCACCAACACCAACAGTGGAGTGTTTACATAACGGCCCGTCCGTCACGTTTCTGCGGGAATTGAAAAAACAACCCAACAAAACCTGACGGTTATATAAGCTGTGCCCGAGGGAAAAAAATGTATTTCTGTTAATGAAGACTTAGCTTACCTAGATCATTCTACGCTTAAATTTCAATAAGTCAAACTGGATTTGGTAACTGATGTAAGCGATTTTTGTGTGCATGTGTGTGGCGTATATTGATGTGTTCGTCACACGAGCGTCTCTATAAGAACTTTTTGTTGGACATCGCCAGAAAGCGCCCGAGCACATCTCGTCCGCATCTACAACATTGGAGATAACCCTGCCCGTCGGGGCCAAACCAGGAGAGGAACACTTTCAAGAATAAACTCGCTTCTATCGCTATATCGAGACGCATCTCCAGATCACGGTCGAGTGAGTCACACCGCGGAGGACACGTTTTCATTATTCAATCACAGCTGTTGCAACAACAACAAAAAAAAAAACAAAAAAAAAGGAGATACGCGAGGACAGAATAATCTCGGACCAGCAGACGATCATTCATTGATTTATATGACCTAGCTCGAACTGTGGCCCCTTCATAAATCAGGCATAAGTCGGCCTACTCAGCAAACTCCGCCGTCTGATTGATTTCCAAAGCAGTTTTTTGGGAGGAAAGAAATAAGAATAAATAAACAAGGTAAATAAACTGATTCGGCTCCTTTGACGCACGTCTTTATTTGTGTGCTGCCTCTGGGATATTAAGCGTAGTTCTGTGGCAGTAGGATCAGCAACAACTACCAAGTGCAGCATCTAGTCGAGAGATTGTCGTCACAACTTTGTGAGCACATTTCATTACAAACTTTAGTGTCTTCAATATTTATATATATTTTTACAAGGCTTTTCACGGTCCTGCAACCAAGAAATTGAAATATCTGGAAAGACAAGAAAAAAAACCCACACACATCATTGCCTGTGCTCTGTACAGTATATCTGAATTTTTACAGTTAACTGGACGTTTTTTTAAAGTGTTGCACCTCATCGGCTTATATCTGTGTAGACTCGCGTCAAGCCGGTGTGAGTGATTTAATCCAGCGCGACGCCCCGCAAAGTGACATTCACATCCGAGTCGTTGGCGGGAGGCGGCAGAGATCTGGAGAAAGAAAATAACGCTCGGGCTGATGGGGGTGGCATGAAGGGTGGCGAGGGGCCCCCAAGGCGTGAAGACGGGGGCCCCAGGCCCGACGCGGGCCCGGAGCTGAAGCCCAAGAAGAGGCGAAACAGCAGCAGTGACGTGGATACGGGAGAGGGGAGTGGAGACGAAAACGAGAGCTGCCGCGTTCGGTTCTTGTCCGTCAGGCAGGTAAACACATCGCTGTCATCCGTCACTTTCGTGTGGATGGTGTATCAATATTTTAATGTGATGTCTTATCCGTATTTATGCGATTAACTCAAGCTTGGTTATCATTATCCTTACTAATTTCTAGGGATTATATATTTTTTCTTGGCCCCCATCCATAAATGTAATTTTCATTCTTATGTCATTTAAAAATACATGTCTATTTATTGTGGGTTAAATATTTGAAAACGACTGAATAAAAATGATTGTATCAATAGTAGGGCATACTCTTATCAACTCAACTTGTTCAATGACCGAATAGAAATGAGTGTATCAATAGTAGGACATAATCTTATCAACTCAACTTGTTCAATGAAAGAATAGAAATGATTGTGTCAATAGTAGGACATAATCTTATCACCTCAACTTGTTCACTGACATAATAGAAATGATTGTGTCAATAGTAGGGCATAATCTTATCAACTTAACTCATTCAATGACAGAACAAAAATGATTGTATCAATAGTAGGACATAATCTTATCAACTCAACTTGTTCACTGACAGAATAGAAATGAATGTAACAATAGAAGGACATAATCTTGTCAACTCATCTCCCTCAATGACAGAATAGAAATGAATGAATCAATAGTAGGACATAATCTTATCAACTCAACTTGTTCAATGAAAGAATAGAAATGAATGTATCAATAGTAGGACCTAATCTTATCAACTCATCTCCCTCAATGACAGAATAGAAATGATTGTGTCAATAGTAGGACCTAATCTTATCAACTCAACTTGTTCACTGACAGAACAGAAATGAATGTATCAATAGTAGGACCTAATCTTATCAACTCATCTCCCTCAATGACAGAATAGAAATGATTGTGTCAATAGTAGGACATAATCTTATAAACTCAACTCGTTCACTGACAGAATAGAAATGAATGAATCAATAGTAGGACATAATCTTATCAACTCATCTCCCTCAATGACAGAATAGAAATGAATGAATCAATAGTAGGACATAATCTTATCAACTCAACTGGTGCAATGTAGAGAAATGTTTTAGTTGTTTGTTGTTTTCTTTTTTAATGTTTGTGTTTTTTTTTTTGTGTTTTTTTTTTTGGGGGGGGGGGGGGGGGGGGCTTTTGTGTTGTGTTTTTGGGGGGGGGGGGCGGGGGCATCTTGTGTTGTATTATTGGGGGTGGGGGGGGATTGAAGAAATTAGAACATCCTTTAATTTATTTTTAGAGTCTTACACTAACCTTCTTACTTTACTTTTTCATTATGGCTTTTATTTTCTCTACTTAATAATTATGGGGGAAAAAATGGGGGAGGGGGGTATTTTGGGGGTTTGCTATATTCTTACTTACGTTTACTAAAATGAAATTTAAAAAAAATGCTTATTTTGTGTATTTCATCCATGCTTGACTGAAATTTAAAAAATAAAATTAATTAACTAACAACATTTTTTAAAATAGAGTCTTGAAACAAAGTACTGCGGGTGAAAATGTATAACACCACAGAGCCTTCCTTGCCTCTGTTTTCATCTTGCTCCACATAGCTCTTTGATATTAAATCAAATACTCTTTTTGTTTTTCTTTCAGAAAAAATCCAAACGCTCATTGTTAAGAGTATCAGCATCACTTGTTAACCTAATATCTCCAGGCAAACATAAACATGTAAGTATGCAACAAGCACTGTGATATGTTAGCAAGAACTGTGAAATTTCAGTTATTTTATCCAGTACCGGTAATTCAGCTTGTGTTATCAATCTCTTTCTGTGTGATTTTAAGTTTTGCTCCCAACGTCTGCAATCTTGAGAGTGTACAAGGTCTTCAGTAAACTATTTTTATATACCAGAAATTTAAAATTTCAATTGCATATTTGAATTGTAATTCTGTGAGTGGGTATTTTCTTTCTATTTCAATAAGGGTTGTGTAAACTTTATGAAACTATTTTGATTTTAAAAAAAAGACAGTAAGACTAAAACGTATACCATGAATTTTTAAATAAATCATTATGTTTGGACCCTCCTCTCCATTTCATCATCAAAGGATGACATAACAAAGACAACTATTTTAATAGTTTTGGCATTATTTATTTTAAAAATGCATGAAACTGTCAATTTGATTCTGTAAATGTGAATACAAGGATAACATAATATTCATTCACTATAACATTAATTCCAAGTGTACATAGCTAACCCAGTTCTTACTTCTAATATTGGTTTGCTACTTCAGCAGGACAGTGATGGCTTCAAGGTGCCCAGCTCGCCAGTGCGACAGCCTGCGTCACCTTACAAGCCACCACAGCCTTCCCCCGCAAAGAGGCGACAGCAGTTGACATGGATGGACTCGGTGGCAGGGGGGAAGAACTGCAAGTCAATTCCAGCCATGTCGAACACAGATATTAAACGGCAGGAGGTGGGTCAATCATTAAATGAGCAGCCAATAGTTATGCATTGAGGTTCATTGAAACTACTGGTAGGATATTTTCCAATTAAGTTTTTTTAAATTTTTTATTGAGGTCTCCGATTGCTGACAGCCAATGATTTTTTTTCTAGGCAATCTATGAGCTGTTTCAAGGAGAGCGAGACATGGTGGAGGATTTAGTCAATGTAACCAAGGTAAGACACAGGCATGCATCTGTGTTACATACAATATGTCTTAATAAAAACATTTTTAGTTTTCCCAGTCAGAAATTTTTAACCTTCTTAATTTTTCATAGAATAATTCAATTTAGTTTTAAAAGTCAATAATTTGTTGTTTTACCACGCTGATAGTCTATGTGTGCTCTAAAGAGTTTTGAAGGAAAAAAACACCATGTCCTGATTTGTTAAGGCTTGGATTATTAGCCTCACTCATTTTAACCATCTTTTAAATTGTATCATTTCTTAAGTTTAATTAATTAGTTATTCATTCCCCCCCCCCCCACCCCATTATAGCTGTATAGAGATTCCTTGATCACTCTTGGGTTGATGTCCCAAGCTGATGTCAACACTCTGTTTGGCAATATTGACCAGCTCATACCTGTTCACAGAGGTAAGAAGTTTATTGAGAGCTGTTGTCTGCTTTTATGAATACAGTTTATAATGGGTTACACAATATTTTAGCTATTGTATTCTTGTTGTGCATATGTCTTACCTTTTTTTTGTATCTTATTGTTAACGAACAGTTTTTCTTTAAAAGAAATTATTAGGATCATTTTAATTTTTTTTAAATCTCATAATATTTATATATATCTATTTCAGACTTGTTAACAAGACTACAACAACAGCGAAAGTCTGACGGAACAACACATAATGTTGGGAGACAGATATTTGAATGGGTAAGGGGTTCCCCTACTGCTCACAAAACAGTCTCTGGATTGTTACATTGAAACCTTATACTGCTTACACTTTCCAATAGTGGTGTGTAACATCAAAGGGAAAAAAAGGCTTAAGTTGGTAGTTTTTTTTTTTTACCTTCACGTCATAGATTTCAAATTAAATCGTAGCTCGGTTGAGATAGGATATTTCTTTATTATAAGTTATCATATAAAAATGCAAGTCCCACTTTACTAAATTATCACCTATTTTTTTATATGTTATATTTATTTGTACTTTGACAACATGCTTTGTGTCAATCAACTAATGAAATACATTAAACTGCTCTACAGACCAACAAACTCAGTGCCTACATAGCATACTGTGCCAACCAGATTAAAGCCAAGTCTATATTTGATGAAAAGAAAAATGAAACGGCCATCAATGATTTCTTCCAGCGTTGCCTTGCGTCCTCCTTTAGTAGGAAGCTTGATCTATGGTCCTTGTTAGGTAAGTTACAATATTCTTGTTGTGTACTCAAACATTTTGTCTGTACTTCAGCTTATTAGCACATCTGGTGTCTCTCTCTCAATTTGAAGCTTCCTGTGTTTCATACCTTTAAATCTATTTTATTTAAATTAAGCAAAGTTGTTAAATATTTGAAGGCTATAACTGTTTCTTTAAAAATCATACACATAAAAACTTTAAATATAACTGCAGGTAGTGCAAATGAATGAAATAAGTTGAAGAAATTAGTTTTTATCACTTTAAAGGCTTAAATAAGAAAGTAAAGTAACTCAAGATAATTTTAAGTTTCATTAGTAGAATTTGTTTGGCTCAGCATAAATTGTGTTCGTTTTACATCAAATTGTGATGTTGGTAACAAGTGCTTTGAAATAGGACCTAGATTCTCTTTTTAGATGCTTATTAATATTGTAATGATTTTGATATTTGTTCACCAACAGATGGAGCCAGGGGACGATTTCTCAAGTATCCACTGCTTGTTCGCAGCATACTGAAATATGTAAGTATACAAAAATCAACATGCTCATTTTACTATAAAATTAAAAGTTACTTGTCGCAAGAAAACAAAATTAAACATTTTTGTCAGCCTTGGTATGTGAACCAAAATTCTTTTGCTTAAAAACAAAAGATATTTTTTTTTATGTTTGCAAACATGATTTGTTAATGCCAAGCTTTCTTATGGTGTAATGACTGGCAATATTTTTGTTTTCAGACACCTAGTGACAGTGGAGATGTCACATACCTTGAAAAATCTGTAAGTCTATGTGTCACTCATTCTATTTTGATTGTTTACCAAATAATATCCGAAACTGAAACTACATATAAACTCCTCATTAAGGCCTGCCAGACACTGGAAAAAAATATACGGGTGCACATAAGTTAGTTAACTGAACACAATGAATAAGAATGAATTTGGATATTTGACACAATTTTCCACACAAAGAAAACCCCCCAAAAAACAAAGGCATAAAAAACACATTACTTTCAGAGCGATTTTTTTTTTTTTATTAAAGTGGTGAATACTAAAACATTGTTTTTTTCTATCGCTTTGAAATCAGATTAAACTTATGGAAAAAATCATCAGAGAAGCAGATGAAGCAACAGGTGTCTCAAGATGTGAACATTCAAAGTCTTTGTTGATTTACTTGTTTGATGATCAGGTACTGAACATTTCAATCTTATCTTCGGCTTGTTCTAAAACATTTCATCTTATCTCCAGCTTGTTCTAAAACATTTCATCTCATCTTCTATTTGTTCTAAAACATTTCATTTTATCTTCTGTTCTCAAACATTTCATCTTATCTTCTGTTTGTTCTCAAACATTTCATGTTATCTTCTGTTCTAAAACATTTCATCTTATCTTCTGTTCTAAAACATTTCATCTTATCTTCTGTTCTAAAACATTTCATCTTATCTTCTGTTCTAAAACATTTCATCTTATCTTCTGCTTGTTCTAAAAACTTTCGTCTTATCTTCTGTTTGTTCTAAAACTTTCATCTTATCTTCTGTTTGTTCTAAAACTTTCATCTTATCTTCTGTTTGTTCTAAAACCATAGTTTAAAATGATATGAAATGCATATATTTTTTTTTTTCAACTTTTATTCTTTGGACAAAGTGGTGTTTAATTTTACTTATCAATACATTTGTGCTTTACTCAATATACAAATAGAAATATTGTGTTCATAAAGTGGATTTTGTGTAAGCATTAACAATTATAATAATTTTTTTATTCACAGAAAATTCCAGAGATTCAAGCATCTCAAGCCCTCTTGTGTAATGGATGCATGAAGAACACTAAAGGAAGTGTAAGTGATGATGTTGTATGATTTATCAAGCATCATTTTAATGACTAGAATGAAGGTTCTCATCCTTTTTCAAGTCTCCAATATATTTTATTATACTTGGAAAAAAAAAAAACGGCAACTTCATGACATGTTTGGATACAATTTGAAAGAAAATTATAGATGATTAATAAATTCTACAGAGAAACATGTTACAAACCCCACTTTAAAGATTACAAAAAACACCATTTTAAGAGGACTACAACTTTGATATTATTATGACCAAGGCCAACTCTTTTAGAGTTAACTGTTGATGCATGCACTATAACCTCCTAAAACAACCATAGTTGTTAAAAAAAAAAAGGGCATAAATATAGCGAGGAGCTTCAATGGGATAGCATTTTTTTTGTAGTAGTTTATTAATGTGATTATTTTTCATGAAAAACTTTTGTAGCTGTTTGTGGTGGAATTGAAATGTTCATTTGTCTAATCCTTTATTTTTCAGAAACTCTATGTGTTTCTGTTTGACCAAGTTGTTTTGGTCTCAAGGTCCACCCAGCAAAACGGCAAACAGATGTACCAGATTTACAGACAACCCATTCCCACCTCAGAGTTACTTGTGGAGGACCTTCCCGATGGCGAGGTGAAACTTGGCTCATTCCGCAATGCTTTTGGCCAGGGGGGTCAAACAGGTGAGAACCTTGGGAGGGGCACCTTTATTAGTCTGGCTGCTTCAAAAAGTCTGGCATATTGACTTTTTTTATTTAGAATTCCATTTTTTGTTATTACCATTTTCTGAAGCAGTGTACTCTTTAATTTGTAAGAAAACATTAGTAGTGACAGTTTGAATAGCATCAAATGATTTAATGATCTTAAAATTAACAACATCTTAAACATTCTTTACCAAACTGTACCATTTTTAATTTGTTTTAAAAAATGTTATTTACTTTTCTTTAGGTAAAAATTTGATAAAAATTTCCTTTGTGGACTCGGACCGAGGCCAGGCTCACACTCTGATTGCCAATGATGAACACGACAAACGTCAGTGGATGCAGGCTTTCCATAAAGTCACCACTAATATTGTGGTAGTGCCGGAGAGTAAAACCAAGGACAAGCAGCCTGTCAACTAAACAGTTGCAGTCTTTGTTATGTTAAGATTAATTCTAGGCTGCTACTTTAGATGCATCTGTTGATTATGGGAAAAATCTTTTTAAAGGAAAAAAATGCTATGGAAATGACTTAACGCAGTTAATGCTTCTTTGTACAGATACAGCTGCTTTTTATTAAATATTTTTTTTATATGGACTAACTTACAGTAACAGATAAAATTCACATAGAAAATATTTATTTCCAAGCTTTATATGTAAAGAAATAACCCCCCTAAAAGTATTTAAATCTCATATCACTTGTTTTGTTCATCAAATTGCTCAATTCATCAAAACTTAAAGGTGTAACTAAATAATGATGAATCGTTGAGTATGAAGCAAAGTGAACAAAGTGTGGCCGATGCATTTATATTTCCACGCATTTGTTTTTTAAAAAACAAAATCTATTTATTACTCTTTTTATTTAATTGTCTTTTTTGTGTCCACAAGCTTTAATTTAAACTTTATTTCAAGTTTGCTCATATCATTCATGAAATGGACTCAGGGTTGTTTATATTATGGTTTGTATATTTTTATTTTAATAAGCCAATGCACAAAAAACTTACAATTTGGGATGGATTTTTTATTATTTTTTTGAGTTGCTCTATGGAAAAAATAAATAAATTTAGTTAATAAGTTAATTTATATTTCACCTGCGTTGCCTATTGTGATGTCGTTATTTGTAGAGCTTTCATTTCATTAATTCACCTAAACTTCAGCCAATGGCACGATGTCGCTAAGCAACTAATGTATGGGTTGGACTATATTCTTATTCGCTTACTCGAACAATTTTTAAGGTATATTATTTTTTTCTATATAGAAATACAATGCACTTGTAAGTTTTAGCACCATTATATGACCGGTGTTGGAAATCAAGATTTATAAATGTATTCAATAATAGATTTGCTAACTAGAAATACTATATTTGTTTGACTCAAGTGGCCAAAATTGTACTCAATATAACCAGTGTTTCTGATATAAATCATGACTGCCAAATTTTACTGTTGTGTCTGCTAGAGTTGACTGTACAACTAATTTTTTAATAATTTTTTGTTTTGATTACACAGGATTAAACAAAAAAATTAATTTATGTATACAATTTATGAGTAAATGTTACCATGCAATTTGACACGTGGAAATTGAAACATAAAATGTCTTCCGACAAATGTTGTATTAGAAATGGTGTCTCAGTTGATGGTGAAATTTTGCATTGGATTGAAAATATATATTTCATTGTTGAGTAATGGCTTAAGAGATGGTAACATTTCTTCAAATGTTCATAAAAAGTATTATTTATTACCAAAAGCTTGTTCTGATTTGGGCTGGAGTTTTGCTAATGTCATCACAGTGCATAATTTAGATTGAAGTTTTCATTTGGCCACTAAAATATTATTTTAAAAAAAGAAAAAAAAGAAGGGAATATTTTGTACCAAGACTGTTATTCATTTTGTAAGTTAACTAACATACCCTGATATTATAAATTATGTACACATGTATATAGCTGTAATGGATACATATTTTTTAAAGTTCTTTTGATAATGCTTTTCATAGGAAAAGAAATATAACTCATTAGTCATGGTTACTTTCATTTTCTCTACTTCGCTTTTCTCAACTTTCCTTTGTTATGACGTGCATTTTTTGTGCCATTACAAGCAGTATTTTATTGACAGAACTATCAATGCTACTTGCTTCACTCTGTCTTTTCTAGTCTTTTAATTAATCTTACCGTTATTTCATTTAACAACTAAATTCTTTCTAAATTAATTTTCCACAAATTTTTTCCCTTGAAATAAACGTAAATAAAAATTGTTATTTGTATGAAAGCAAAACATAAGTTAATGCATGTTTTACTTGTTCTCATAATAAAATATTTTTTTTTTTTTCCCCCTTGTAAATCATATTAGTATGGAATTCTCCTACTGGTACTAGTATTAATTCAAACAAGTCTTGGCCATTCCCCAAACGGTAAAACATCACTTCTATGTTTCCTAAATTTTGTGATCACTCTTGTATTTTATAGAAATACAAAATCTAATATGCCTTCATTTGTATTATGTGCATTAGGATCATAAAATATTAAAATCACTGCAAAAGCTTGGCTTACCAGACGAAAATAAATAATCAGATGGACTTTACTTAGGCAAAGTTCCTCATCATAATCAAATTTTTCTCTTATGTAAAAACTGTTGTTGGAATGAGATGAGATTGTTTCAATTGTAAATAGGGCCAGTCTATGGCCTCTGCTCATTCTATTATCATACTCCGTAATATCATGATATTTGTTTCTTATGTCTTATGTCTACCCATTTATGACTTTTGATAAAAGTCATGATTGAGATTACATGTGTGTATGATGTGCCGATAAATTTGTCTGGCCTTTTCATGGTAATTAAATTTTGATCTGAAAAATCAGTGTCGAACAACCAGTTTTATAATTGTTTTGAAATCCAATTAAATTATTTCTGGTCAGTATTTTATGTCAGAATTAAAAATAAGCTATATGCTCAGTGTTCCATTAAGTTTTTTGGTCTGATGGTACATAAAAGGACAGCATAGAAGGTTATGGCATAAAATATTAGGAAATTAACTCCCTTAAAAAAAAGAAAATTATATGT
Organism: Lymnaea stagnalis; assembly: GCA_964033795.1. Classification (NCBI taxonomy): domain Eukaryota; kingdom Metazoa; phylum Mollusca; class Gastropoda; family Lymnaeidae; genus Lymnaea; species Lymnaea stagnalis. The sequence continues at coordinate 280,538 of CAXITT010000452.1, read as the reverse complement.
TTGTTCTTGAATAGGATTTCCATTAAAAGAAAAAAAAAGGAATACACTTCATATTTGCATTACTCTGAAGTAAAGGTATCAGGCTCACAGCTTAAAATCATAAGGAATGGAGCCAGAGCCAAGGCTCTTATAGATACCTCGTGAATCCCATTTGCAAAACTATTGCTGCAAGTGGCACCCGTGATGTTTGGCCCTAATGGCAAACCATCTGATTACCCCAGGAATGCCAAAGGGTTAGCTCCACATGAGGAAAAGAAGGATCTGCATGATAATTTTATTGTTTAATTAAGGAAACGATGTTATGTAACAGAGCAAATGTAATTTGGGGATGTTTATAACATTATGTTTTACTATTTTGGTTTAGAAATTAACTTCAGTTCTTATATCTCTGCTTTGCGGAGTGCTAAAATTGCCCGAAGCTCAGTCTTAAGAGCCTTTTATCTACTGAAATAAGGTGTATATTCAGTTAATTAATCAGATAAAACATACATTAATATAGTAGAAGTAAGAATAAAGTGAAGTAAAAGAAATTTGGTAAATTTAAAGACTAAATATCTAAGGCACATGTTAAGAAATGATATAAGTGGGCAGCACTGGTGAATTGGACGTTTTTCTCTAAAGCTATTCTTCTCATGTTAACACCCTGATGTGCTTATTTATGAGTATAAAACGATCAATTATAAACATACAGTTCAAGGAGAATAAATCTTAAGAAATTGTCAATATTTGGAAATGAAACCCAAATATTTTTGTCATTTTGTGTCATGTAAATATATTAGGCATTATAAAATGTTGTATAATGTATTTCTTGAATGTACCACTTGCTTTTTACAAAGAATAACCTTTTGTCATTTTGTGATAGCTTATAACAATATGAATAAAATTGTTCACAGCTGATCTGTTGGATTTAGACTTTTTGTTAATATGAGAGAATTAAATGAATTTTGGCCATCCATACATTTATATATTTGTTTAAAGTTCTCCCCACTTGATGCTGTAGATTCCCACATGATATTCCCACCTAGGTGAGTCAATCTGAAATAGATGTAGGTCCCTGGAAAAAGAAAGTTTGCTGAGAGACAAGGGATTTTTTTTTTATTCTGACCCCATTTTACAAACTGTCCTCCATCTGGATTTTCTACTTTTAAAAATGTAGGAATAGTTTTTTGAGTTTTAAGTTTATAGAATAAATGACAAAGACAAATTTTTGTTTCTAAAACGCCCTTGGGATTTGCTTTTGTTCGAATGTATTTTTTCTAGTTTTTAAAAATTTCAGAAACTCTTGATGGCAAATTACTTGAGAGTGGTTGACATGCTAGTTTTATAACACCCCAATTCTCAACATACACAAATTGATTAAAAAAAACCCAGTAATGATTAATTATTAAGTGTAGCAGTTGGTTGGATGCAAATTTGTTTTTTCCCCTATGATATGATTCTATTGTCAAAACTGTCCACAAAACACCTCCGTTGAGACACATCTGATTCTGACAACCCCCCCCACCCCCCCCCCCCCCCCCCCTAAAAATAAATAAAAAAATCACAAAAACAAAATTTAAAATTAAATTATTTAATTCTTGAGCAAAAAAAAAAAAAAGTATATACATTTGAAAAAAAAAAAAGACAAGCTGAGGAACTCATTAATCACTTAAGACTACTTTTGTGAAGCCAGTCTTTTTTCAGCTCTAAATGTTTATTCATCTGATTTACAGCTACACGCCATTTCTCCATCCACTGTTCAAAGGTTTTACCTTGTTCAATAACCCAGGGTGTGGCATGTTTGGCTGGCTGCTCCCACCTGTGAAGAAAATAATTAAATTTTGCCTCAAAATAATTTATATGTTCTGAGACTTAATTTGTTTTGAGACTGATATAAACATTGGGGCAAAGCAACTAATTTCATAGAATTCGGTTAAAAAAAAGTATTAAATGTCTATTTGTTTGATTATCATTGACATACATTCAAGACATCTTAATATACTATTTCCAAATGTGACACAAAAAACTATCTTTAAAAAGTTTACATAATCATATTTGATTCAATGATTTTCTTAAGCATATATTTCAGTGAAAAGCAAATATTTTTTGTTTACCATGAGTGAATGGCATTTTTTAAGTTCTCAAGTTCCTTGATAGAAGCAGATATTTTTGCAATGCTCTTTTCTAGTTGTGGAACATATTTATCACACTGGGCTTTGTCATGTTGCTCAACTTTTCTACACAGATCTGTTAAAAAAAAATACCTTAATTAAATCTGAAATCTCACTTGACATAGTTCATTCAAACAAAAAAAAAAAAAAAAAAAAAACTCAACTGAAAAATAAAAACTAAGTATCTAAATTACTAGTTTCTAAAAATAAATAGTTCTTAAGATAAATTTTAGTTGGAACTAACATGCAACATAATGTGTTAACAAAAATTATTATAATTAATAAGAAAAGAGATGATTCAAAATTTTTTTTTAGAATCAAAACTTATGAGTCTTTTTGTTAACACCAATCTGTATTTGTTAGACAACATTTTGTAATGCAAGTGTCATGTTATTCCTGAGATGCAATAGGAGTGATTTATTTTTCATATAAACCACCAAGAGCATTTATTGTGACCAAAAAATAAGTTTGTTAGTATTCATTTGCCTGCTCATACTTGCAATAATAAGTCATTATTAAATTTGAACCTGGATGAACTAAAATTTCCTATTCAATTTATATTTAAAAATAATTACATTTCACAAATGGCAATTTAAAAAAAAAAAAGATTGATTTTTGTTTTAACACCAGAAATTACGAACAGATTTTTTTTTAGTACAAACATGTGAATCTATACAACCTGTCAAAAATTCCATTTTCATAGCTGTAAGTGAATAGTGTTAGAAATGTATAGCAATAAAAGGGATGGAAAATTAATTTTACACTTGTTGTGCTGAATAACCTGAATGTGAATTATTGTTTGATGTGAAATGACATAAGTATTTAATCTTTAAGTAAGTAAATTGATGTGCGGAAAGTCAATAAGTAGACATCTAAAACTGATCCATCTGATAAGCTCACATCTAAATGTATACAAAAAGACCACAAAATCTAATGCATACAAGCTTACAAATAAAATAAAACTAATCATAAATTTAAAAAAAAAAAGAACTTACCAATGAAAGAACTGATGTCTGCAGTTTTAGCAGCACTAAGCGCTGCATTGACCATTAGATCTCTATTGCATTGACTGGCAGAGAGCACTTGTAGATTACAGTGTTGTTCAAGCAGAAACAGAGGTAGGCTGTCTGTGGACTAAGGACAGCAAACAAACAAAAAACCAATTTAATGCACACTAGTTGACTGTAGAAGTATTGACTTGTATGGGAAAATCCACAACAGTAGAATAATGAATCTCAATCTGTAAATGACAACAATGCTGCTTCAGGGCTCACCTTAAACTCTGGAAAGTCAAGAGCTGCGCATACACTAGAATATACCCAAAGCTTTTCTCGTGCTGTGCTGTAGATAGCTGGTGAGATAGACAGGTCCAGAACACACAGACGAGTATTGCTGAAATCAAACGCATGAAAATACATTTTAAACAAATAAAATATTTCCTTAAAAACAAACTGTGAAGTCGATCTCAAAGAGCTGAACAAATTCATAAGCAATTAGAGAAATATTAAGTCATTAAAAATGAAATCTTATCATAGGGTTTTTTAACTATGAATAATGAAGATTACAATATTCAACTCCACCACATAGTGACCTGGTTTCCCTGGAAATTCCAAAATATTACAATATCATTTCAGAATAGCACTTTACCATCTCAAAATCATAAAATACTTTATCTTAATAGTAAATAAATAAACTTAGATTATAATATAATATATTATACAATAACTTTTGGCAATTTCATGCATAAAAAAGGCCACTTCCCAAAGTAGATAACTAACGTTTATATTTATATATATTTGTATACAGGGCAAAGGTTTATTGCAAAATAAAAAGGTGTCTGTCATTGCTACATTGATAGATGAAGGTGAGGTTGTGGAGCAGGAAACAAGGACACCCACTTAAGTCATTGAGCGAGAGTGGGTGGTGAGGTCTTTTAGAACTTCAAAATGCAGGCATGGACTTTGGTGTATACATGAATATAGTTTTACATCATTCTACACTTAATCCGAAAGAGGCTAAAGAAATGCTTGTGGAAAATAAAGTTCCCTTTGCCTAGCTGTGTTTATATAAATCCTTTAATTTTAGTAGTTACTAAATAGCATAATTTATATAATTTTTATTTAAGATTACTTATTTCAAAATATTTTTTAATTCATTTAAAAAAGGGACGGGTACACTGAAATGGGGCTTACTGTCACACAAAAAGTGACTTACTGGTATATATTATTTAGATGTGCTTTTATGCCAAGAATAAAAATAATTGCTAATTAAATGAAGAAATCAGTTCATTTGTGATACATCCGTGGAACTAATACATTTATTTAACATGGGTTGGCCACCTCTGCATTAAGCCAAGGAACCTGAATTTATTTTCTGCTAACATATTATAGTCCAATAAGAAACAGCAAGGTGTATTGGGAGAAGGGAAGAGGAGTTCTGGAACCAAACTGGGGTATTACAAATGGACAGCTGCTTAGTGCCTTCTTAAAATAGACTTCAAATGCTGCTTACTAGAACTAGAATTGATTAAATATGTCAAATCTAACGCTGCTGTGCTGAGCAGTTGAGAAGGCATTTGAAACAAAAAAAAATCTGCAGTTTTCTGGGCTGTTGTATCCGCCATCTGCTAAAATCGTAACAGTAACCAGGTCTGACATAGTGAAGGATTCAAACTTTTAAAAAAATAACTCGGGGGGGGGGGGGGGGGGGGGGGGGGGGGGTGGTAAGCTAAGCTGATATCTTATCTAGATTAATTATACACAAACAATTTGTGTAAATAAAACAATACATGTTCAGCTCGATCATAATTATAATGAATACAATTGTAGACATTTCGGCAAATGCCTGCTTGTGTCCAATTAATATTCTTTAAAGCTTTATTGCAGTCCAACACTCCAATAAATGGTTAGTGATTTGTTAACTCTTTGGTTATCAATGAAACTATTAAGATAAGATGGATTTCCAGCTTCTTACCAGTGTGCATTGCCAAATGAGCTATGAGCATAGAATAATGTTGTTAAGGATAGACTTGATACAGTGTCTATTGAAAATCGGTAGTAGTAACACAATAGAGAGTTCAGAATTACAGCTATCTCATCCCACAACTTTCTTTCCAAAGAAAATCTTTAAAAATAATTTACCTGTCTAAAGAGACAACCAACAGACAGGGTAAAACCAAAGACAAGAATTTTTGAGCCTCTGCAATAAGGCTGCCCTTTAAATCAGTGGTCAAAACTTGGACTTCATTCACATGAGATTCAATCCCACGTGAGGCAATGTAAGAAAGGACCTTGTGAATGAAACAGAAGTTAAAAAATGAAAAAAAAATGTTATGTATTAACCAATTAAAGTCTAATATTTTAAGTTTAAGTAATTCATAGGAAATTAAGATGGAATATAAATTTAGTAACACCAGAGACCAGCAATTCTCAGATGGTTTTCAAAGCATTTTTAAAAATATAAAAATGTACAATGCACATTTTTATTTTAACAATTAAATATTTTTGTATGTGTTCATAACCTAGCTTTTAAAATATTACAAATTAAAAACACTTTAACAAATCTGTATATCAAAAATATGTACATGATTATACTTTGACTAGCTGAATAAATAAGATTTTAAAAAAAAAACAACTAACCTGCTTCCTTTGCATATCTAGCCTTACAGACGCAGTAGAATTTTGGTTGGCGAGGGTTGCAATAATCAACTGATTCTTCTCCTGAAAAGTTTTTTTTAAACCTGTTAGCTTGCCCTTTTAAATTAAATTTAGACCAGTTAAGGATTCACAGAAAAATGAACATTAAGAGAATGAACCATTTTCCAAAACATTACAGGGGACATATCTATTGTGGTATTGAAGATAAACATTTCTCCTGCTGTCATCTCAAATATTACACTGCAACATGTGTTTATTTTAATTTTTATAATATTGTCTTTACTTTTGTTTGTTCGCTGAAGAAGGCTTCTTGCCAACACATTCATTGTTTTGTTATGTCATTTTTGTCAGGTTTTCCCATAGATTGTTTCCTTTATTTCCTTCTCCCCAACCTGAAGGCAGTCTCCCCTCTTATTATTATTGCAAACCAACAATAGCACATCAAAATAAATACATCAAAACTTTCTGTCACGCTCACCACAATTTTCCTAAAGACCTGAATCTTCTGATATTTTAAATGTAATTCATGCTTTTCTTGCTTTGCCTTCTGAATGCATTCCACAAGTCTGTCAATCTCTGCCCGTAAACAAGGTGCAACAGCTCGCTCAACAGCAAGCTGAATTAGCGCATCAACATAACCCCTGGATAGGTGAGTCAACGCAGAATTTAAATGAAAAATATTCAAGCTAAAATCAGATTTCTGATATAACATTTATTTTCTCAGAGCTTAAGATTCAAAGCCTCTTTTCAAAATGATTAATATAAAATTTTTGTTAGGTGTGACATTCATAAGGGAATAGAATACCTTTTGGGTTCATTTGCGTCTCAATCTGTTTTACTGATTTAATAAATATAAATAGGATGGTCTCAAATCATCCATTATAAATCAACCTTCAGTCACATATCAATGATTTATGATCTGATCTAAAGAAATAAAAATTAACATTATTGCTAAAAACTAAATTTGAAACAAGAAAACTAACTTGGCTAAAGGAACATTGCGAGGGTGTTCCCCCATGACCCTATGAACATGCTTGTGAACCTCTGCCAGTAAATCTTCCAATTTTACAGTCAGTTTCCACTCATCATTTTTATGCTCCTGTTCTTTGAACCACCTTATCACGTGTTGTAAGTTGCTAGCCTGTGGTGAAAGTAGGAATTTAAAAAACTAAGCTTGGATTTGAGATTATATGAGTCTTAACTGGATTTGGGATTATATGAGTCTTAATTGGATTTGAGATTATAGGAGTTAATGAGTGCTGTGTGTAAGTTGAAAATGCAATAACATTTTGTTTTCAAAGGTTTGGATATCTGCTCACTTCTAGCAATTGTCGTACACTTTTCTCAACAGATGGTGGCTTGGAGATGTCCCTGAGTCCACTTGCATTGCCATATGAAAAGCTGAAGAAAAAAAAAAGTATATTTAATCAATAGTTAAAAAATGGCTTATTATTATCAGGGGTTTACAAAGAGACGGTTTTAATAAAAATTTTGGCATCATATTTAAATATATCAAAGTATTTAACCAACCCAAAAAAAAAAACAACAACTCCTCATTGAGTGCTGCACATTATTTCTCATTATTCAACAAGTTAAGCTCGGGCTGAGAAACCAGCGGAACAAGAGTATACAAGAGTAAATATTTAATGGACAAAACTATTAAGTTACCTTAGTGTTTGGACATCTTTAGCTATGTTTAATGCAAAAGTTTCCTCCCTTAAATTCTTAGCTGCCCTTTCTGTGTTGGTTATAAGGGACGATATAATGGTCGTTACACTCAGAGATGTCCTTAATTTTTCTACACTTTTCCAAAGTTCTATTTCTGCCTTCTTTCTGTTGAATTGGGAAAAATTAAATTTGAAAAATTCAAAGTTCCAATTAATATATACATTTGCTGTGTTATTCATACTATCATTTTGTTCATATATAGTGATAAGTAACAATTAAGTTACATACATTTTAATGCTTATCACTAGCAACTCTGACAATATTTTCTGTAATATCATGACACATTAATATATACAAGAATAAGCTAATGTCATCATGTAATGCTGAGTTCAATAGCACAAAATGTAAAAATTCCCTATTACTGCACCCAAACAGTGTTGCCAATTTATTTTCAAGATAAATTCCTAAATCTAATTGGAATTCTTAAAAATACTGATATTAATTTTCTTTCATTTATGAAAAATATTCAATTATTATTTTAAACTAGAAATACACTGAATATAATAACTAAAGAATTATTTTCAGTATTTTATCTAAATATGAGAATTAAGATATTGTTTAAAAGGATAATTTTTTAAATTTCCCGAAAATAAATTTCAGGGGCGTGACCAACAATGGGTTAAGATTTTCTGTGAAAATAAGAAAATATCTGAATTTCCACAAAGCACAAAATACAGTTCATGGAAAAGTCCGGGTAAATTTTTATGAGATTTATAATATTCATTAAAATAAAAAAAAAACAAGGCTGTTTCAGACAAGAATATTGGAATATGTTTTTCTTTAGATATAAAAATTCTGTGTTGTAAAAATTTTCTTTTTGATAATGCAGTTCAGAAGCAAGGAAAAAGATTTTGAGAATTTTAAAATGAATATACCAATATATCAACATCCACTATGTTACTGATATTTAAAATGGTACATGGACACGTTTTTACACTTTTTAGAAAATATGTTAGAAGATACAAATTTCTCAAAATCCAATGATGTTAAAAAGATAAATATATAAATACTTCTTTAAATATAAGGATATGCTGATTTGCTACTTCCTATATATACATTTCAATGGCTTGGAAAATGGCAGTATTTTTTTTCTTTGAGGATGCAATACATCAAACTCTGATTCAATTACATATGAACAAATGGTATATTAGATGTTAAGACTTCTATAAAGCATGTAGACAGTAACGCAATGCCTTCTGTTGTAACCCAGGCAACACTGGATCATATCTTCTAGTTATTATAATAACTGAATACTTACAGAGCTGCTTTATCAGAGGAAAATGCTCCATCAAACATGTTGTGTAGAAAATGGCTAATGTTTTGACCTGTAGCTCGCACATGTCTCTGTGAGAGGAAAACAGAGAAAACACAACGACCGACAATTGATAACATTCAGAGCTTTTTGCTTGAAAAAAATGTTAACACCAATTTGATGGCTACTCGATAAAACAATTCTAAGCACAAAGTTTCTTTAAATTCTAGCATACGCTGCACAATAGTAAACCGTCAAGAGATTTACCACCTGATTCACACTACATAGACACATTTTTACAGACTGAATTTTGATTAAAAAGTATGAAATATAAATTACACAGCCAATATTGTAAGATTTAAAATTCAAATTTTATTATTTATAATTTAGTATTGCCCTATCCTTGGCTGTTGGGAGCAGATAAAATTCTTACTTGGCTCTCAGTTTCTAGTATGTCAGTTTTGTTACTTTGCCCTCCTATAACAAAATCTTGCGCTGATAAGTCACTACAAAAATATCAGAATATATTACTTTGACATTTGAGTTTTATGATCATGTTGTCAGTATGTTTGTGATAAAAAGCTTGTTTCAATATGCATAGTATTTAATTAGTTTCACAGTATCATTCAAAAGAAAATTATAACAACTTTTACAAATAAATCTTATTGTTAATGGTTTAATATTAGATGAAATATGATATTGAATATATTTTTAATCAAAATAAATGGTAAAATCAGTTAAGAACATTTACAGAAAACTGTTATCTCAGTCAATCCTAAAACAGCTTTCCTTAAATTTTTTAAAAGAAAGTATTTGCTTTTTTAGGAGCTTAATTACCGTTTTGAATATTTTTTGGGTTAGCCATGACAATATAATAAATCTAATAAGTGGCTAAGGAAATAATTTATTTGATAGTCATTTAAAAGTAAAAAGACCACAAAATTTAATAATTACTCCTGTTTTGCTAGCTCCTTTGTGCGCAGTGTGACTATTTCCGTGTATTTAGCTAAGACTGCAATCTTCTCTTCTGAAAATCTACCCGCTGCCTCTAACAAACCATCTTTTTTTTGTAGATCTCTTACACGCTGACAAACGCTCTGGTAGATTAGGGCTGAAGTACATTTCAAAAAATTAAAAATCTTAACTTTTAATCTTATACAAGCAATAAAATGTGTAAATAAAAGACTAGAAATGATACTATAATTTTATTACAAATAAAAAGGACTTTATTTTATTTTAAAAAACTTGCCTGTCTCCATCACCTCTTTACTGACTTGTTTCATCTCTTTCTCCAAATAGCAGACGTCTGAAAGACAAGAAGTTAGTTCCTTTGCAATTAGAGACCTTGATCTTTGAAGTTTCTCTTTTTCTTCTTCTTCTTGTACGCTGTCTCCAAGCTGCGGTTTATAGATTCTCTGAGCATCCAAAAATCTTTTTCTGTTTAATTTTGGTTAAGACTAAACCATTGCTTCTGTAGCCTATTAGTTTTACTTAAACAGTAAAAATGAACATTATTTACAAACATAATATGATACAACAAATTATAAAAAAAACAAGAACTGATGCTTTAGTCTTGAATCTTATCAATAAAGACTACATATTAGTAATTAGAGAGGTGTGTTTTCATAAATTGAATAAAGGATACAAGGCCAAATTTCCTTTCACAAGTCTTACTGTCCTGTAAAATAGTTATGTTATCAGATGTTATTTTGCTGCATAACAACAAATACTAATTCCAGCATAACACAAACTAATTCCAACATAATAAATGGCTAGAATGCTAGAATAAATACAGAAAAAAATAAATATATACCAACAAATAATTTCTGAACTTCTGGGTGCAACACATTTTTATATTGAATTATAATAAATTTTTACATAAAATAAATGGCTCTATTTGTTTTTAATATACTGTAATCTCATTAATACAACAATCTGATTTACAATTTTGCATTTAATAATTTTTTTCTATTTCGTTTGGCAGTGCATCATGCTTAAATGAAGGTAACATAAAATAAATGAATTACTCACTGGACAGATTTGACATACTTTAGCACATAAATCCAAACATCATCAAGAGGCTTTTGACATAAGCTGAGCACCAAAAAAAAAAAATTAAAATTAAAATAGACTACCCTACAAATTTAATCCAGCATGCACAGGGTCTTTAAGTAGACATTTTTTAAAGGGATTTCAAACAATCAGTGTCTTCCTTGATGTTAAGGAGGCAAGCTATTGCAATTATCAATGCCTAAGAGTGTCTAGGCTTTGAAGAGATTATTAAAAGGTCACCATGTGTCTGGTTTGCCAAAAACGTTTGCAACAATCAGCAACAGTTAAAAAAAAATATTTTTCTTTACATTGTGCATATTTGACTATTAAATTTCCTTAATTTGAAAACTAAATTTTTAAATTTTAATAAAAGATTGGAGAGAGGTTAACTTTCACACACATTTAATAAGTCCATAATGATATTGCTTTACATACCTTTTAAAATCTTGCTCTGATGGAAGCTGAAAGTTATGACTGGAGCTTTGAGCTGTTGTTTGGAATTTCATTTCTTCTATCGCCCAAGTCATTAAACGCTTGTGCAGGTCCTCTTTTTTATTTCTTGCCATTCTTGAATTTATAAAACCTAAAATTCAATAGTTAAAAAAACAAGAGAAGACATACACTTTGGATTTCCAAGTATTTTGATATGGGATTAGCAATTTCCCCTTTCCCTCTTTTTTTCAGCAAAGGAAAAGTAGCCACACTGCCTAGTGGGTGTTTTCTTCATGAAAGGCAGAAAAAGGCTATGAAATTGAAAAGGGGTCTTATCAAGCAAGGCGAAATGAACTTTTCAGCTAACAAGGGAGCTTTTTTGTGAAATTTTTAGAGCAATAAAATGAGATGAGTGTTTCATTCAGAGTCAGTGAATGATGAGTGAGTGAAAGTGAGTGTGTAACTGTGTTTATACTTGTGTGGTTTGTGGTATTGAATTGTATTCAGCCTTAAGTGCAAACTCAGGCTATCAAATACTTTAACCCATTAACTGCCACGATCCCCATCATGTACTTTAAATCATCTAGTGGCATCACATGCTATCTACTTAGGAAACAACAATAAGCACACGACTCATCACGGTTGCTTCAGTGCTGCGGATGCTAAATTTAGCTCGCGCATATGGTTGGCTTCTCTCGCTAGATCTTTCTTAAGGTAAGCAGCTATTTTTGTCAAGTGAGGGGAATGCTGGTTTTATAAGCAGAAAAAGTGTTTATCCAAAAGAGGCTCCTTTTCATAATTGGTGGTTTATCTTGATGATTGGCAACCAATCAAGATTGAGTTGATGAATTGTCAGACAACGAAGATATTGTTGACAACATTATTGATGAAGATGAACCAGGCGATTTTCTGGTCACAAACAGGCTATTGTTACCAGATGCAAGTCTATGAGCGCAAGGCTACTGGCACTGATGATGACAAAGGCGTTTCTTCTTTAGAGCATTGGTTGTTTTGAAAATATTTTTATTTTAGAGACACCAAATGCTCACAAGATTTACTTTGACAATATCTTCACGGGTTTTTCCTTGATGAAATATTTGCAGGATATTGGTGTCAGGACAACAGCGACTGCTTGCTACTGACAAGAACATGAAGAAAACAGATTATAAACCATGCAACTACAGATTTGGAAAAACAACAGTTGTGTAAAGCTACTCAGCAACAATAAAACCATCCACCCAATGTCACAGGTAAAGCAATGGAGTAGGGTTATCAAGAAAGAGATTCAAGTCTCCCAACCGAAATTGATAACAGAATATAACAGACAAATGGGTGTGGATAATGAGATGGATTAGAATGTCCAAAAATAAAGAATCAAAATAAGGGGCAAAAAGTGTTACTTCCCTTTGCTTACTAATGCCATCGATTTAGCGTTGGTGAATTCACACGCACTATAATTAATGTCTTGCAATTGCAAAATGGTGCTATTCCTCTAATGGATTTCAGGTCTGTTGCCAAAGCGATTCTTGCTCTTTCTTGATCAATATCTGACCCATAAATGGGTGGGAGGAAATCTTTCTTGAAACCATCCAAAAGCCCTGTTTATGTCAGAACCTCTGGAACTGGTCACTTCATTGAACGAATGGAAATGGGCAAACAAAGCAAGTGTGCAGACGGCAGCATGCAAGTCACTCTACTGTAAGAGTAAGACTAACTCAAGAAAACAGTGCAGCTGTTGACATTTGAGTGCATTCCAGAGGATATGGCATCAAAACTATGTATTGTATGTGACAGTATGTGAAATGTGACATGATCCCCATTTGTCATTTGGGGATGCCCCCAAAAATTTAAAGCAAAAAGACTATGAGTGTCACTCAGTGACACTGTGACCAGTGACTGTGTGTGGGTAGTGTTCGGTGTTAGGCGGTTAGTGTTAGTAATCTTACAAGTCAAGAATCGTGTGTTAACCGACACTGACGACACACTTTGTATAAAATTATAATATCGGTACGTTATTTTAGGCCCATTAATTAACTGACACCAATTGACACAACGAAATTACCCAAATATCTTTAAAAAAAATTCTAAGTTGATGTGAAACATATTTTATGAATACTTTCAAGTTTTCTCACTTTCAATCTGTCTGACAATACATTTTTTCCTGTTCTCTTTTTGAATTATCCATCAACAAACAATTTTGTATTATTTTCATTTCGCACATTTTCATTTGCAGTATGTTATAACAATTTCACAGCAAGGTAGTGAATAAAACTCATTTTATTACAATTTTATTCAATAATCTCTTATAAATGTAGTTAATTTATTATTCTAATTTCAAATCTGTATTTAATTACTAAAGACTAAATGGGATAAACCCTATTATTCGTTATAAATTTCATTCTCGCTAAAAGGCGATATTAATTTCATGAGTTATTCTTGTTCCTGAAAACAAGGCAACCAGTTTCTGTTTCTACTTCTACGTTTGTCAATATCATCGTTTTGAGCTTGATTTTGGACTGTGGGCGTATTATACTGTTCTGGCCTGAACTATTTAATTTACACTGCTTTTAACTGCTGATGTTCCTTTCATTTAAATAAGTGGTACGTTTTTTATCACTCTTAACTTAAATTTTAATTCAAGAATGATAAAGATTAAAGATAAAGCAGTAAAGGCTAAAGGGCAGGGGCGTCCATTAATCATGTCAACAAAATTGAAGAGGGGGGGGGGTGTGGTGGAAATGTTTGACAGTTGTTGACATGGTGGGAGGGAGAGGGGTTTAGATTAATTATAATTGAAGTCAACAATCATGTTTTCTCTATTAAAATATTTTGATCTTAAAAAATTGACTGGTTATTACAGTATTTAAACAAAAATTATAAGTGTAAATAGTGATAGTGATAAATAGTCGTATAATTTTTAGGCTTTTAACACTATAACTATATTATAAGTATAAGATTTATTTAATGTGTGTCTGTTACGTACTGTTAAAGCTATTGACTTACAGAAGAATGATTGGATTGTACTGGTACAATGTTGAAGAAGATACAGTGTTGTAAAAATTTACAATGATGAAAAGGATATCTAACTCACACACACAGTAAACAAATCTGTGTCTCCTATAGAAAAACAATAGCACACGCTCAAAATAGCTCACGTCTTATCTAATCTCCTGTCGTTCAACCTCTCAGCTTTATATAGCCTGTTTCTTTAGATTATTCGAGAAGGACTACGCATTGTAATTGCTTCCCGCAGCATCTACAATATTCAACAGAATTCGAATCATGATGCAGACTATAGATTTTAGTTAGGTATAGCCGAGGTCAAAGGGAAACCAATAGCGCAGCCGAACTTGGGGTCAGCTTAAGTTCATTCACCAGAAAAGATTAATGAAAATAAAATGGGATGCCTATAACAGTGTCTATCTGAGCATTGCAGATGGTTGGTCAGAATGTTAGCACACTTTGTTAGTGCAAGAGAAGTCAAAAGTTGACATCTCTTTACCTGTAGATTCTGTTTGTCGCAAATGACTAGGGCAGTATGATTACGCTCATGTTGCACATGTGGGACAAGGTTCAAGTGTCGTGAAGTCAAAATAAATGATATTGATATAGTAGGAATACGATATTTTGAGAATTAGGGGAAAGAAAAGTGAGTAACAATAATAACATCGCTGCTTGAATGGATTTGAAAAATCTGTAGCATCTATTTTGCATCACAAGCCATGTTGTAAAAGCACGTTCAACAGCACCAACAACGTCCTCTTGAGCATAAGAAATTAGCACCTGCTCCTCAACAAAAAAGGAGTCGACCAATGCGAGTAGCTGCCAGGAGACAGAGATAGCTAATGGCAATTATTGCTCACAGCGACAATGCTTCTATTTTAAGTGCTTAATGGTTAGATGAGGATGATGTTGTCTTGTCTGGTATATCAGTTCCGCAAGATGAAAATGATAAATCAACTACTATAGACGATACCCATCAAGGGTGTCCTTTCAGGGTTTTTTTCAGGGGGTGGGGGTGGGGTGGGCAAAACCAAAACTTGGTCGGCTTGTTGTTTATTACAGTACATAGCAATTGAAATAAAACCTGCAAATCTAGGGAGGAGGGGGGCTAATGTCCCCTGCCCCACCCAAAGAGGGCCCTGATGCCCATTGTTACGATAGAGCAACACCTGGCTACTCCATGGGAAGATGATAGCAGCTAGAAACTATACTATAATTGTCAGGTATACTGACAATAGTCATATTTATACTTTGACAAACAATGATATTTAATCTTTAACAACGTTTTAATTGATGCTGCATTATAAAATTTAGTGTAAAACCTTTTTAACTTAAAAATGTATTTATTTATATTATAATTCCATTTTTTTTTTTTTGGAGGGGGCAGTTATAAAATGTTGACATAATTAAATAGGGAGGGGTCATTGAAAGTTTCAGCAGTTGTTAACAAGGGGGGTGGGTAAAAAATTGCGTAAAAAGTGTTGACGTAATTAATGGACAACCCTTAAAGACAATCACCGGCTGTAGTGGTGGCAGCCTGGTGGTATCGACTCAACTCGGTAAACTGTACCTAAACTTAGACTTGGTAGTGAAATTTAAGGCAATGGTTGAATAAGCTCGGACCTATAAGGTTATGAATAGTATGAGCCCACTGGGTCAGTATTTTACCGCCATCCAAGAATAACAAACAAGTATTAAAAGACTGGCACAGTGTAAATGTAAATCCTGAACCATGAACCCTGTGATTGTGGGCCACATCCACACTACAGTACAGTGACTATAGTCCAAATCACTTTAAATTTAAAGACAGTAGTCTGTAGCTTCAGTAGGTAGTTTAGTCATAACAAGCCATAAGGCGTAAATCTCTATGATTGGTTTACCGGCTATTGTGTGAGTAGTAGTAGTTTATAATATGTCATATGTGTCCATGTTCTTTTCTACTCCTTCTTACGACTTATTTAATTCATTTATTACAATTAAATTCATTTAAAATTAAATTAAAATACAAGATCCTACTTCATAGTTTATTATTAATACTTATTAGACTTTGATAATCCCCATTAATCTTTGTCAGGCATATTTCATAAAATACCCATTTTGACTTATAGTATTTTATTTTTCCTCTTAAATTTAAATGTCACTCTTCTTGCATATAAGCAGAGCTTTAAATTTACTGTGTTGAATATATTTGTGGTAGACCAAATAGTGAATAAAGCCCAGCCTGACTAATCTTTAATCATCCCACTGCTATATTTATATCTTAAGTGTGACACTGGACATTAATAATTTTATTTTTATCCATGTTGACCATTAGACCTACTTTACTAGTTATCTTTACTGTGCCAATTTTTCGCAGCTTGCAGCCAGCATCTGTGACAGACATATTGCATACTGGATAAACTTATTGTTAACTTATAAGCCGTCTAATTCATTTGAGTAATTACTATGTTTGTTCTTTTGTGAATGTACCTATCTGACTCCCACTATTTACCATGTTTGTGCACACCTTTTTTTTACATGGCCACCATCTTTGTTGCCATGACAGCTGACAAAGATGATGGCATTGTCAAAAAGTAGTACAAAAACTTGTCTGCTAAACAGTAGATGGGAAAGGAAGAGAAAGAAGAATGTATTGTTTTTAGCTACCTTTCTTAACAAGGAAAATGATGAGAATGTTTTTTTTTTAAAAGAAAAACATTATAAAAATGGCAATTTTTAAAACTTGCATGGCATAAAAATGATAATTTTAACGAAAATTTAATAATGAATGGAAAAAAGTAAAAAATCAAAACATTTTAAATTTTTTTAAAAAAAAACATAAAAAATTAGAACAAATAATTATGCAAATTTAATTAAAATATTGGTTAGAGAAAAACATTCAAATATAAAATCTGCAATTCTGCTTAACTTGAATGCTAAGACAAGGGTAAATTCACCCCTAAATTTAGTCCCCCCAACTTAAGCATAAATTAACCTCAAAAATTTTTTTGCAATTTGAGCATGCTATAAATCTTCAAACTTAAATCTATGACCTAATGTGAACCCTGAAACCATTTATTGGTGTGCTACAGCTACACACTGTACTGACAAAATCATAAGTTTTAATAAAAAGATTAAAATCATTTTTAAAATATTCAAAATAATGAAAACACAACTTGTAGTTTCATTGAATACATTTTTACTCACTTATTACAAGTTCCACTGTAAATCATATAAATTAAGTCAGTATCCCAAACAGACTCTAGCTTTGTTTTTAAATACCGGTATTAAAATGAAAATTACATGCCATCATATTATTAATTAAAAAAAAAGAGAATATTTATCTCTAGCCACAATCCGCCACTTAACAAAAAGCGCTCTCTCGTCTACAGAAATTCATGGTAGTCGTCAAGCGTAAAATGACCATTCTTCTATCTGTTTTCTCTTTATTTTAATTATATGGTAACTTTATTAATTTCATAAAATGTATCTTTTAAACTATAACCGATGGCTGCTGCTGATATATTTGGAATATCAGTACCGGCCGCCAAGAATTTAGTTTGATAAATTTCAGATATATTAGATAATACAGTACAATTTATATTAACTAATTAACATTGTGGATGCATAAAATATGATACTTACATATCAAGACTCTACCTGTTTGTCATTTTTACCTGTTGAGCACTTGGGATTGATATTTGCCCAATTAGGATTTGAACCACAGTAACTTTTACTGGTGTAAAGGGCTTACTTTGGATGCATATCTTACTAAAAAACTACATATATAATTGATTGAATGTTATTCTTTAACCCTTATATGACCTGATTGGTTTTAATTTTGGACCCAACAATTGACAAATTACGCACAGTTTGTTGTATTTAAACACTGGAGTTAAGGGCATGAACTTGTTGGGATGATCTTTTCCCTTGTTTCCACATGCATGGCCAGAGTTAGCGATGTTTTTCTTTGTGTTCCATACTACATTAACAGACATCAATGTCCAGAGTAAAATCTTCATACTCAGGTGGGACTCGATTAGAACTATTTCCAACTGTAACAGGGAATATATTTACAGAATTGTTCCACAGATTACATAGGCTGTGGTAGTCTGTGCATTGAGGTCTCTCTGTTAATTTTTGTTTGTAACTTTTCACATAGACACTGTTTTTAAACTATCCTTAAAAAAAGGCATAGTCCATTAGGAAGAAAAATCAAACTGGAATTTTAGGATGTATAATTGATGACATTAGAAAGGATTGTCTCTTCAAAATCACATTCTTTTATTAAATTTAAGCAATCACCCAGTTTAGTGAGCACTAACTTTATAACACAATTTTAAAAGAAAATAGATTAGCATTAGTTTCCATTAGATTGTTCACAATATTTTTATTACAACCCATACATTGAAAAATATGGCTTGAACGTGTAAAAATTATCTCTCAATCCAGGACTGCAGCTAGAGAGAATCCATTATGCCAATCTCTGAACATGAAAAGAAGATGCTTGATCTTCAGACACAGGTTCGCCAAAACCAGTCTGAACTGCAAGATTATCTGTCTGAGCTTAACCATTGGGAAAATGACATAAAAAAGAAAGAAGAACAGTTGAAAGCAGTAAAATCTGACAAGGTAAATAATGTTTATGATTGAAGAATTTTTATTGTATAAAAATGAAACTGAGGTATAAAAAATGAAATGTGGTTATAAAGTGTCAAGTCAGTTTTTGTTAGCTACAGAATTAAAAGTCAACTAATTTTACATATATTTATAAAAATAATTTTCATGATCTACGTGGGATTAATTCAATAAAATACTTACTTCATTGAATTTTAAAAACTATTGAAGCAAAATGTTAAGGACTAGTATGTATTTTGTGATTCTGTGTTGGTTCGGAGATTATTTGGGTAGATGTTGCTATAATATGCCTGGTGTTTTGCAATGACATATTATTGTGTAGTGTGTTGTGGGTTTTAGTAGTGGCAACAGTATCAGGAATGGTGTTGACAATGTAGTTTAGCAATAGAGTTGTATAGTTAATAAAGAGACGTTTGATCCATGAATCAATGGTTTTTTTAGTAACTGTAACCCCTTAGCTATCGAACCTGGAAATATCGGGTTCGTAACACAAATATCTGCACATGAATTTATTTATTAGGCCAAAATTCTAAATGACTGTATAAATCAACTACATTTTTCAGATTCAAGAGCTGCCTCCAGTTCGAAATACTATTCATAAAAAGAAGCTGAAGAAGAAAAAGAAGGACAAGCCAGCAGATCAAAATAAGCCAAAGAAGATCAGTGGCTCTGATTTTCGTGCCTGGGATAAATTTGATGTGGTATGGCCAAACTTTCTTAATTGTTGTGTGATTGGAAGTTGCACAATTTGGCATAAGATTAATAAGATAAATAATAGTTTTTAAAATACTATTTTATTGAAGTTTAACACTAAAGTTTTGTTTAATTTAATTTTAAAAAAATAAGCCCACCTTTACAGTAGTAGCAATAACCTTAAGCTTCAAAAAAGAAGTTTGAGATGCATATTTAGTTCAGATTTTACTTCATTTTTGTGCTTATAACAGCCCCACAAATTTTGTCATTTAGATGTTAATATTTTCTTAAAAGATCACAAAACAAGTGTAATAGCTGACTACATTATGAACATTTTTTCACAATGACGGTGAAGTTAATTGACAGTGTATAAAAGGAATAAAAATATACATGGATATAATTTTGATATTTACTTAAATTTTTTTATTGCAGTTTTAAAATATATTTTATTTTTAATTTAAAAAGTTCAATGTCTTCTCTTTAGGATAAAGCTTTGGAAGAAATAGATAAAAATGACAAAAAAGAAGGAACTTCCTCATCAGATTATGAAACAGATGAAGAATGGGAATTGGAGAGGAAGAAACACTTAGCAGGTTTAGAAAAAGATAAAGTATGTATATATTTATTTTCTGGTTTGTTGATATGTCTAAGCTAGTTTTTTTTTATTAAAAAAAGTTAACTGGCTTGTGACAATCATTTTTAAAATAATGATTTTTTAAACACTCAGTGAAATCTGTTTCATAAAACTATACATATATATATATATATATATATTTATATGTTTTTCCTTAATTTTTTTTAAAAACCTCTTGTTTTAATGTCTTCTCAGGGAAATGAATTCTTAAAAAATGGTGACTTGGATAAAGCTATTGAAGCATATAGTAAAGGAATGCAGTATGATCCAACAAATGCTATACTGCCAGCTAACAGAGCCATGGCCCTCCTCAAACAGCAGAAGTAGGTAGAGAAGCATCTCTGAATCCTAAGTTTGATTTCATTAAAAATAAATTTTTAAACAATTCAACAACCAAAAAAAAAATGGAAAGCTTTCACATTTGTATTAAAAAATCTAAATCTGTGAAATGCACTTTGCTAGGGACAATAAAAACACCATTCAATGCATTCTTTAGGATAGGTGCTCTAGCATGAATTTTTAGTAAATGATAAATAAATTTGAGGCCTTTCCTTCTTTCTAAATGAGAAAACGTTATTAAAACACAGGCCAAAAAACCTTAGCAGTCTTAGAATCTGTTTTAAAGTGTCCCGGTTGCGACTGAATGCTGTGGGGAAGGATTTTAAAAAAAAAATAATCTTATCACCTCACTACTGTTTCATGCTGTAAAATATACAAACACATTTTAACTAGCTTAAATGGGTTTATAATTTTTACAAACATAAACAGTTTTAAGAACAGCAGGTTTAAGTGTTTTAAGATACATTAATAGAATTTGCCTTACATCCTTTACACATTATTTAAAATGTGTATTTGATAGATTTGTACAATATTTAAATTGTGTATTTGATAGATTTGTACAATATTTAAATTGTGTATTTGATAGATTTGTACAATATTTAAATTGTGTATTTGATACATTTGTACAATATTTAAATTGTGTATTTGATAGATTTGTACAATAGTTAAATTGTGTACTTGATAGATTTGTACAATATTTAAATTGTGTATTTGATAGATTTGTACATTATATTAATGTACACAATATTCATAATTTTGTGCACAATATTTAAATAATGTATTTGATAGATTTATATACTATTTTAATCATACATTTGATAGATTTGTACACTATATTTAAATAATGTATTTGATAAATTTGGACACTATTTTAATTATGCATTTGAAAGATTTGTACACACTATTTGAATTTTGTATTTGATATATTTGTACACTATATTTTAATTATGTATTTGTTAGATTTTTACGCTATATTTAAATAATGGATTTGATAGATCTGTACACTAGTTAAATTATGCATTTGATAGATTTGTACACTATTTAAATTATGCATTTGATAGATTTGTTCACTATATTTAAATTATGTATTTAATAGATTTGTACCGGTACACAATATTTAAATTATGTATTTTAGAGATTTGTACACAATATTTAATTTATGTATTTCATAGATTTGTACACAATATTTAAATTATTATGTGTTTGATAGATTTGGAGCAGCTGAACTTGACAGCACAATCTCCATTTCCCTTGATCCCTTGTATGTCAAAGCTTACCTGAGAAGAGCAACTGCCAGGTCTGGCATGGGTAAACTCACTGATGCAATAGCTGATTTCAAAAGAGTGCTTGACCTAGAACCAACAAATAAGCATGCCAAGACAGAGCTGGAAAGGCTGGAAAAGGTATTTTGTTGAAGTGTATTCTGGTGGCAAAAACTTAGGAATCACATATTTACAGCAAATGTTTGGAAATCTGTTTAAGATCAGTATCTGTCACCTTATGGGTCTTTGCTGTAGAATTTAGTCCCTTAGACTTTGTCTTCGCATATTATTCCCTGGGCATGGGGACATCCCTAAAGTGAGTTCCTTTGCTACAAGATTATTACTGTCATTTTCTACATGCATATTTCTTATTTTAAAAAAAAAAAGAGTGTCTGCATTAAATTTGTGCAGTTTAGTTGCTATGGGCCCTGAACAAGAGTCTATGTGTGACATGCCCACATCTGGCGCAGTAGGCAGACATATAACAGTTTTTGGAAGGATGTAGATGGGAGCTATTGGCCTTAGTGGCTTTAATGTCATTTTCATTTTTTATGTATTTTATGAATATTTAGTCAATTTGTTTTTGCTTGTAGGAAATTGACAGGGAAAAGAAAACACCATTAAATACCACCTTGACAGAAGGTCAGATGGGTATAGTTAAGCCTATTTACAAACCTCCGGAGGAAAGGTCAAAGGTATATCTATGAATCTGTATTATTTTTATTTTATTTGTATGTACTAGTACCTGGTGCCAAATTTTTAAAACTTTTCATTTGTATTATTTGTATTTCTACTATTGTACATTACGCATCATCATCAAATTATTTTTTTTAAAGTGTCGCCAGGATACACATTTCTTAAAAAAAAACTATTGTACCAAATCCTAAATCCCAAAGAAGTGTACAGCTATATATGGTATATAAATATTTCTAATTTAAAATCTGTGAATAATCCAATGGCTTACTTAAACTTATCAGGCTATGTCTTTACTAAAAGTAAAACCCAAGTCCCACCCTCCATTTCTGGATATAGAATTTGATTTTTCTTAATTTAATTTTTTTTTTAAATTCCATAGTGCTATAGACATATTGATTAATATTTTCTTTTCCAATTTGATTTCCTGGACTCTTTAGGTTCCACTAAGGCTTGTTCCAATTGAAGAAATAGGATTGGAACCTCGCCATAAGATTTCCAAAATGGAACAAAGTGAGACAGCTAAAAAGATTAAAGACACAGAGGGAGAAAAATTTGACAAACTTTTGAAAACTTCTCAAGACACTAGAACACATGACAGCTCGGATAAACATGAAGCATCCCAGAAAGCTGAAACTGAACAACACCCCCATTCTTCCAATGCCACCAGTGGCAAAAGCAATCATGTGGCTCACACCTCTGATGCCACACAAGAAGACATTTCATTGACCGACACTGTCGTTAACACTGTAGGCAAAGGAGATGAGTTCATCTCTTCAGAGCAAGATGTCTCAGCAAAGTGGCCAGGTGGAGATTCTCATGTTGGATCTGGAGACAGTTTTAATGTACCCACTACATCTTTTCAGTTCCAGAAGGACTTCAAGCTTTTAAAAAATAAGCCTGAATCTTTTGTCCAGTATTTTCAGGTTGGTTTCATCATTCATTGTTTTGTTAAAACCACATATTGATTAATTATAGTTGGAGGAAATTTGTTAAAATGAAATATCGGTATATTAAATTAGTTGTTGAAATCGTTTTTCATAAAGCCAAGTAAATTTTGCTGACTTTTAAAAATTACCAGCAATAAAACACACTTAAGCATTAACAGATTATGCTTCACTATTTCTCTGGTAAATAAATTCATTATTTTGTAAAACTACAGCAGTTTTAAAGTATTAACAAAGTTAACTGCTTATTTTCTGTCTGTGTTAAGTACCACTTTTGCAAATGATGGAGATAACCAGCCATTAGAATACATTCCTAAATTCATATATGCTAGAAGAATTTATTTAACATCTCTCTATATATGCTTGTAATTGTTTCAAATGAGACCTACTATGAATAATAATTTTCTGGGTACTAGTATGTGAAATATAAAACAAAATAAATTCCATGCTATACTATTAATTTTTTGAAGCATTATTTCATAGCATTCAAATAGCTTTATTTGAATTTTTATTATTTTATATTTTCACGAAAGAAGAGTTAAATTATGTACTTTTTTTTTTTACAAAGGCTATTTCACCGGTAACGTACCCTCAACTTTTTGGCCAGTGCCTTGATGCTGAGATTCTTAATACTATTCTGAAATCTTTGCTCAATTTCTCAAATCAGTAAGTTTTTATAAGACTAAGGAGTGTAACTTGATAAATCATATCATAATTGTATTATTATCAAATGGTTTGACATTAAATTCAGTTCCTTTTTATTAATATTTTAAATAAAGCTCTACAAAATGTGTGTTAATTAACCACAGAAATGATTAAGTGAATAATTATTTCTAACCTTGAAATTGAAAAACTACAAATATATAATGATAATTGAATTTTCTTTCTTCACAGCCTTAATGTTTCCATCTATGATGTACTCCTGAATTTATCTCAAGTTAAAAGATTCTGCATGACAGCCATGTTTCTCTCACAGAAAGATAAACAAGGTAAGAATTTTACTTTACTGAAATAATCAGGATTGTTTTCATGGTATACATTAAATCTACAATTTATATTATATCATATGAAAATGGAAAACCTACTAAACAATAAACATTCTCTCTTGGTAAAAAAAAAATAACTTTTTTTTTTTTAAAAGATGAATACATTTGATTAAACTCTAAAATAAAAACTGCCAATAATTTTTTATCATTATAACTTTCACAATTATATTAATTATAGCATAGAAATAGAATATAATAACCACTAAATGCTTATAACTTATACTTACATGTTGTTGTTCTGATTATTCAAATGTGACCATTTTTGCCACTTCATCTTTCAATATTGCATAAAGTTATAGATGTTTTTGTTTGAGTTTTTTTAATTTGAGCTTTTATTAAGGACTTAACAAACCATGTTTTAAGTATGGCCTGATATCAAAATGAGTGTTGGAATGAGAAAAAAAAATATTGCATTATACTTTGTGTTTTGTTCACAGTTGTCCGAGATTTAATAAAGCAGCTGGAAGAGAGTAAAAAGCACCCGGAATCTCATCTAACAGCTCTGAGAAAAAAATTTGATGTCTAATAAATTTCCATTTTACTATGTGTAACTTTGTACTTGTACATTTTTTGCAGCTACTTTTACTGTTTCCCTTTAAGGTGTTTGCTAATTGGTTTTAAATGAAGTGTAATTTTAAAGTTAACCTGTTCCTAATGCTTTAGCGAATATGAATCAAAGATATAAGAAAATAAACATGTGTTTAAAACTTCTTTTTATTGACATGAAAAACTGCTACTCTTACACAAACATACCCAAAATGATTTATCACACATGAATAATATTCAGATATATCACAATTTTGCAGTTTTAAGAGTTAATCTAAAATAATAGTTACAGAAACAGTGCAAAATTTAATTACCATACTGCAATATTGCTGGACATTCCAAGACATGCACTAATCATAAGTCAATTATTTGGTTAAAGAAAACATATTAGTTATGGTAAAAAGTGGGTCACAAAGGTGGAATAAATTTCTTAATCTGTTTATGATAACCACCAAAGCAATACTCAGAGAGCTCAGTTCTTGTCACCCATAAATAATCTTTGGCAAAATCTTTGTTTGGGATCACCTGTCCCTCTCTGTACCATGCCTTGAAGAAAAATATCTGGAGAATGATGAATCCAAATTAATAAAATATTCAAGCATATCCAATAAAATAATTTTGTTTATATCAATTATATTAAATAACATATGTAATATTTTAAAACCCATAAAGAACATTCCATTAAGTAAATTTAAAGATATAATTTAGTGTAAATGTAACTCAGTATGTGTCATTTATA
The DNA here is from genome assembly GCA_964033795.1 of Lymnaea stagnalis. Lineage (NCBI taxonomy): Eukaryota > Metazoa > Mollusca > Gastropoda > Lymnaeidae > Lymnaea > Lymnaea stagnalis. Next base: position 254,749 of record CAXITT010000452.1, on the reverse strand, counting down.
TCAAATGAACTTATCAAATGAACTGTACCGGTATAAAAATAAACTAGAAATTTAAAGCTACATTTGTTTTCATAGGTATTTTAAAATAAATAAAATACTACCTTGTCTGGGTCAAATTTAGCAAATGCACAAGGTGCATTTCCCAAGAAAGTCACTTTTACATCTCCACAAATTGATGATAAAGCTCTCTCTGCAGTCTGCAAATTAAGAAAAACCCAGATAAAAAGTGTTCTCCTTTTGGACTTTTAAAAATGGTGATTAAGTTATTCATCTGTGGACCATACTCTTTCATTAACTTTCTGTGATATATATCTATCTATACATACACACACACATCCCCCCTGTCATTACTAGTGTAAGATAAAGAAAAATAATGAAAACTATAATATTTTATTGGATGTATCCTTATTTGAAAATACATACATTTATAACTTTTTTCACCAGAAAAGAAAATCAAGGTTCAGTAATTGAAATTTAAGGGTATAATTTATAAAGTTTTTATAAAGGGTATTAAAACACAAAAACTGTTATATATGATTGAATTATGAATAAAATACATGAACACCAAGCTAACAATATCCCTGGTCACATTATAGTTACAACAAAAGCTTATTTTACTGAATTTCATTCAACTGTGGATAGGTAATACAAACCATTGGTTTTACAGCCATTTCTGCACTAGATATAGCTTTCTTATTTACAATATTACACAACCTTTCCCTTTTCTATTCATTTTAAGTTAGATGACGTCTCAGTAAAAATACCTTGAGATGTACATTTACTTAAAATTCTGACTGAACTAGTCCCATCAGAGAATATAAATAAAATGAATTAACAAATGATTAACAAGCTTGTTTTCCACCTGATATTATACAGTTATTCAGCCAGCTTGATAGCAAACTAATGCTCAGTCAGTTCTTATTCAGAAGTTCTATGTATGGGCTACCAGAGAAAAATCAGTGTAAATGAACCAACACATGCGCCACTTCCATTAAATATTCACAAGGTAACTTTAAGAGTTATATTATAGTTTTTTTTAATCTTAATTTTAAAAAAACCCCAAACAATTACCTGTCTCATAGTTTCTCCATTTCGCCAGGTGGTTTGTGGTAAAATCCAGTGGTCTTTTCCTTCAATATTTTGTTTAACAAGCAAGTATAAACTTTTGTCTAACTTCCGCTCTAAGGAATGCCTGTCATTTTTGTAATCAGCTTCAGTTTCCCTAGGGGCTGGAGTGAACAATTTTAACTCTGCTTCCCATTTGTCCTCCAAATCCAAAGCAGTTTCTGTTTCTTTGTTAGTCTCTTCTTTGTTTTCATTTTCAGTCAAAGCAGCTTGCCTGATTTCAAAAATGAAGATAAAATGTATGTTCAAATGAATTTATAATATTAGTATTAGACATAGCTGAATAAAATACAAAGAAAAATTGAAATATAGAAGCTAGTTCTTCAGCATTACATTGATTATTCTTTTTTAGAATTTTAATATGTAAATTTTTAATTCTAACAAACTGGCATGACTTAAACTTAAATATTAATCCAACATTCAAACTGAAGTCTCTAAATGATGATCACAAAGAACAAAATTATAACTAATACCAAGCATAAATTATTCACTGACTTCTCTTTAATCAATCGAACTTCATGGTCAGACAAAAAACTTTTTTCTAATTCTAATTGAGCCATCAGATCTGCAAAACGCTGTTCTAATTTATTTTTCTCGGCGCCGATTATAGGATGGCGCTCCACACAGACTGCACTGTACAGTTGCCTCAAGTGGTGGCAGGAATTTGATGAAGAAAAATGTCTGATTGATGACACACACAAAACTGGAGAAAAATGTTATATAAAAATTTTATGAATTGGGAGAAAAACTCATAGAATTTCATGGTTACCACAACCCAAATATAAAAAAGGTTTATATCATTATAATTATAACATCATGAATGTTCTAAGAGCACTCTGATTTTACATGCTCGCCAATATGGCAGACAAAAATAGTCCTATCTTTTATAAATCATCCCTTGTCTGTCTTAATCCACCACGATTTATACTTGTGGTCAACAACCACTAAATGTCATGTTACAATAATATTAACATGCAGCTTTTATTAGTATTATAAAGTTACACAAATATGAATAAAATTTAAACATTAATCTAATGTATTTATAAAATCATCATCAAGATTGCAGAAATTTGTGTTCAAAATGATAGCATATATTTCACAACACACTTTGGCCTATTGAAAAGCAATACTGCCAATACTATAGGTGCAAGCTCAAAGGGAAAAAAGCAGGACAATACCATGACTATGACCATGGTCAGAAATATTTACAAAAACGAAAGAAGATGCTTCATATTTTTTCTTTGGCTTTGCCTTGGCACTTCTTATTCCAATGGCACTTAATAATAATATTATTAGGACCTATATATAATTATTATAGCTTAGGCCTAATTATAATTAATAGACTACACTTCTTAGAATAAGGAACTCATACTCATACACTTTATACACAGAAACTCAGTGGACCTGTAAACCCTTAGTTGGCGGAAATAGAATATGTGCAATCCCAATAACTGAATGACAAAAGGAAAGGTAGGTACCCGGTAAACACTGTCTAAGTCTAAACTCAAGTTAGTAAACTAGCGGCTGAAAACGCAGGAATCAATACTGTTGACAGGATAAAAACACCTTAAATTAAAGTCCCCAGCTTACTTATTTCTTTGTTTTTATTTCTTCGAAGAAATGAGCACAAGGATGTTATTATTTGCCATTGTCTCAATGCCATTTTTGTAGCATAGGTCTAAACTCTAAAATAATATGGCTGCATCTATAGGTATCAGGGTACCTATATTCGCCAATGACTGTTCGCACCCGGAGTGGCTCCGTACAGATGAAATGGCTTCGGAGCCGGATGTGATAACAATAATTAGTATGAGAATTTTTTTTTTTAATTGTTTTTTCTCATTTTTATTTCATAGATTCATAGTTTTATTCTTTTTAGTTTTTTTTTTTTAATTTTTGCTTTGTTAATTTCTCTTAGGACGGGTAGATTTTTTTCTTTCTTATTTTCTTTTTTAGTTTAAGCCATTTTCGTAGATTATTTTTAAAAGAAATCTAGTAATGAAGATGATTTAGATACATTTATTGTTTTCATTTGAATTTTAGAAAAGTAATAATATTAATTTAATTATTAAAATTAAATCCTTTATTTAAGATTATTTATGTGTATTGTTTAAGTTAAAAGATTTAATCACACAGTACTTTATGAATTAATTAGGTATTCTAAATAATAAAAATTTCATTCATAATGAATTAATTTCAACTATTCCTCTAGAGAGCTTGGCTTAGTCAGAACAAAACCACCAATTTTAAACTTTTTCCTTGGCACTGGGAGTCATACATGCGGACACTGACTGTTTTTCCTGATATCTCGAATCTCCTTTCAACAACTTTTCTCATTTGACTTGACCTAATTCACAAGGTAGTTGCAATGAACATCTTAAAGTTAAAGGATGCCATTGTATAAAGCATGAGAAAGAGACTAATTTTTGGAGGACTCCTCTTTTTTTTTACCATATCTGTCTACTGGGTCTAACACACTGGTACATAATTTAAAATTTAATAGAAAAAAAAAACCTTAACTGACTTGAGAACATTTTTGTTTGGTTGTTAGTTATTTATTTGAGATGTGTACTCAAGTAATCCATAAAATAAATTAGGGGCCAGTAAGGAGTAGGCGGCCAAAAAACTCGTTCAATTAGGTCACATCATTCCTTTGCCATTTGTCTCCTTTTACTTTCTCACATTCCTTGTTGGTACTCGTACAGTTAACTATTGTTTGTATTTGTATCATTTCTTCATTTAAGTACAGATGTAATGATTGAGTTGGAGCAAATATATGTGATCTGTGAAGGGAGTCTGGTTTCAAAGCAACTAAGTCATGCCACATTGAAAATAAAATACTGATAACCCTAAATAAATAGAGCCATTGAAAAAAATATAGTAGATACAAACCATACACAAACAGAAAGACAAAAATCCACTAAAGTTTATTTTAAAAAAATTTGTTGTGACTTTTATTGCAAAAAATTAAACATTTTATACTAATTTTGACTTTTACGCTAAATTTGACTTTTACACAAAATTAATAAAGACAAATTTGTATTGCATTGTTTTGTAAATTATTGTACTGTATTTTAAATGAAACTTGGCATACACATTAAGAATAAAATCGACATAAAGTTTAAAGAAGCTTATTACACAGCAGTTATTGGAAGTGTTACAAATAGCATGTATGTGGGGGTCACATAAATATTCGAGAACTCTTCAGGAGTAGCAAATGTAAAAATGTTATAAACCTTTTCTAGTTGAATATACCCGGTATATAAAAAAAGCCTCTTAAATTTTGTAAAGAATATCAATGAAAAACAGCATGCAATGTTTGAAAGCTGTAGCTAGAATACTTTTCCTCCCAATTCATTTGGCGTTCCTAAAAAATCCGGAAAATGCAAAATTGAGAAAAATGAAAAAAAAGTATAAAATTGTGGTTTTTTTTTAAATTAGAGGGCTGCATGAACGATATAGGATGCATACACCATGTACATATATCATTCATGAATTAAAAAACAATTAGAAAACTAAGAAAGAAAAGATAGAAAAAAAAATTAACACACAAACCTAATAAAAAAATACATAAATAAAAAAAAATTTTCCTTTGAGATATTTGTTTAAAAATAATCCATCATTAAGTAGAGAATGTCAATATAAATAAGCATGCAAAGTTTCACTTATGTAGTTCCAAAACTATTCCTCCTGATTCATCAATTGACGTCAGAACAAAAAATGAAAATGCTATATCGATAAAAGCTGAAAAAGACACTGACAAATGCTTATTTAAAAAATTAAAGGTTACTTAAACAACATTGGATGCATACATCATGAACACATTCCACTCGTTAATTTAAAAAAAAACAACAAAGTACATATATATAATTGATAGAATATAAATTAATGCATTTTCCCAACAACCCACTAGCCTCAAGACTAATAAAAATAATACGATCATAAAAACTTCGGAATTTTGTTTATGAGACATGTAATTAAAAAAAAACATCAATCGTTTTGTAGAGAATATAATAGAAAAAACCTTGCAAATTTTGAAGCATGTGGTAATAATACTTTTCCTCTTATAATACATTTGACGTCAGAGATAAATGGAAAATCCTAAGTGGACCACTTTAAAAAGAGAAAAAAATTCAATTAAGCAATATTAGAAATATAGGAGTCAAATAAAATGAAATTTAAAGCATATCAATGTGAAATTATCATAAAAGATAAGAATTTTCTAGATATTTTTACAAATGTTAAACAATATTGTTGAACTTGTTAATGTTTTTTTAATAAGAAATCAAATGACTCCGTTTAGGAAACAAAAATCTGCCCAAGAAATATAATAAAAATTGTTCTGTACACAATTTTAAGCACACTAAAAACATTTACATATTTATAAAAGTAGCTGAAATCTTTCGGAACCAATCATTGCGAATTAGCAGTTAAAATAAATTTACAAGAACAAGTCAAGAATGACGATTATCTCAGCAAGGCCTTTTCAAAGTTGGGTTCAGCTGTCTATGTTCTATATACCGGTATTCACTTTTCTGCGTGTTAACTTGGTTCGCTAGTAAACCTATACACGGGTAAGCCGCGGCGACTGCGTTGCTGCCCACAGCCTTACTAAACAGAAACATGGCAAGGCCGTGGAGGCCACGTCGCTCTAGCTATGCCGACGTATTACTTTAGTGTATCAGAGAATGACTTTGGTAATCAGCAGGCCAGACCAGGGAAACCGGCGCATGGGAAAAAAAAAGGGGGGGGGGGCCAAGCGAGAGACTCGGCTACGTAAATAGAATTCCATCAACAACAGAGACTGAGAGAGCGACCAATGTCCAAGCGTTGGGTGATGTGTAACGTGTCCTCATAATGAGCAGATCTGGGAAACGTTTCGAGCGGACCAGGGGTTATGTTGCGATATGTTAACTAGAAAGTTGTGTCACCTACTACCACTAAGTCACTAAGTTAAAAAAAACAAAAAAAACACTTCAGCTCGCCGAAAATGCCGCGCCCCAGTATAAATTTTAAAAAAAGTGGCACCTGTGTGGACCACCCGCTCCAGAGCCCCTTTCCTATGGAAGTGGATTGACTTTTTCTCGACAATTGTGAGTCATAGTAGGCAAATAAGCTATTTAAATGGTCTATGGTTGGTCAGATCTAGTTTGATAGATGGCACTTAATTATTTAGATGCCACCTAAGTTGACTTTGGTTTGTGGTGAGTAAAATGAGAGGCAGTGTTAGTGATTTTATGTACCGGTATCTGGATGGAACCAAATTGCTTTGTAAAGTCATCTGTTTGCAATCGTGTTTATTTCGCTACTGAAATATATTTCATTACTTTCCCGCTTTTTACCTCTTAGTCTTAGTAAATCACCAGCTATTTATTGAGAAAGAAATCGAAACTCTCACAAATTTTAAGAAAGGAAATTGGCAATTTTATTTAAAGTTTTAACAAATATTTCCCACATAACCCCCACCCTCAAAATTTCTCTCCAAACACTTCAATAGTAGTGACCACCAGGGCAAGGCGGACTTTTCAATAAGTGCGATTGTGGCTAGCACGAACACCGCCAGCCGGGTCAATTTGGAACACAGACTTATCCTGACTTACGGCACTTTGACGCCAGATGGGATTAATGTTATGTCTCTGTTCACAGCTTGACCCTAGCTCCGCCCCTCCACGTTCTGACCTATCACAGTAAACATTTTTCTCCCCCTTTTTTTCGCCGCAGCTTATTTAAACTCTCACTCATTTTCCTTCTGCCACACTTCTATTGCTGCCCACAGATACTACTTTCCAGTTAAGTGCTATTTCTTATTTTTATACCGTTTTTTATGTTGTTTTGTTCGCTAACGAAGGCTTTCTGCCGACACGTTCGCTGTTTTGTTGCGTGTCTTTTTCAGGTTTAACCCTACTCTGTTTTACTCAAAATTCTAGCCGCGTTACGTCCGTAATAAATGCACAACCGTGCAAAGGAAAAACAGCGCTCTGGGCGAATGCACCCTCTGATATTGAGGTCCCTTGCGAGTACCACCTTTACATTGCTGTGCATGGATCCAGTGGGCTAGAAAGAAATATCAGACAAAGCAGATAGATCTATGAAATTTTTTAAAAATTATTTAAATCTAAATATATCCAATTGGGCAACTTTTATAACGTATCTTTGAAGACAGAAGAGTTTCTCCTGTTTTTTCCCACAATGGCGTCGTAAATGACAAAAGAATCATGAACAGTAGGCTACTTTTTAAATTTTGTTTATCTTGTTCAATTTTGTTAAATGGTTATTGTACATGAACAAAAAGACGCTATTTTAGGCCTTTAGTTCCATCAGGTAAAGAGGAAGTTTTAATTTTATACCACTAGAAATAGTTAATCGTGCTTAAATTTCCTTGCCTTGCCGTTGCCTTAAGCCTTAAACTTAATAATAATAATAAGTATATAAGGCTAATCGGCTAATACTAATACTAATAAAAGAAAAAGAATAATAACTTAAATAAGGCAGGAATTCTTACCCCATGTCACATGTTTTTATATTGTTGCTTTACTTTTACTTTTAACTTTTACTTTACTCTTTACAGTACTTTACTTTTCCTAATTTAGGAGTGCTAGAAGTAGATACTTTGGTCAAAAATGTAAACATTTTTTTAAAAATAAACCAATGGCACAGTTGAATAGAGCTAATTTTAAACATAATTATAACACCAAAATCATATTTTTAGCTGTTGTAGTTTTAAAGTTATGAATTTTTAAAGTACGACTTGGTTTGTCCTTTTTTAACATAGACTGCATCTCCACATTCTGTGACCTCATTCCACTGATCGCGTCATGCGCAATGACTATATAGTTTATATAAGGCAACGCATTCCCTTATCACTAAAATACTGTTTAGGGTCGACTTATTTTAAACTTTCAACTTTGGCACATGAATAATTAATAAAAGCTTTCCCTTACCAATGGTTTAGTAGCTTTTGCACACGGAAAACTCTTATGAATGAAACTCTGAGATAGTACTACAACGTAGCCGTTATGCAAGTGGCTGTGAATGGTTGCCAATGACAACGTGTTGCACACGGAAAATTCTGATCATTTATATTATGGACTCTGCAGGGTTTTTAAAGCTCAAATTAAAACATTTCCAGTTTAAATGTCTTCAAAATGCATTCTGAAACACAAATTATAAAATATTTTGATGTATATAGTGGTAATAATTAAATATTTCCTAAGTATCGGCAACTTCCGCCATTAAAAAGGGGGCGTGGCCCAAGCCATGTCGAAATTAGGCTGAGCCACCTTATGGTGATATGGGTCACTGTGACAAGTGTAACAAACGTGGGACACGACCTACATCAATGAAACTTGGCACAGATATAGATCAATATCTAATGCTCATACAGATTTAATAAAAAAGGACCTTATCTTATTATTTCACAAAAAATTTTGTATGCGAAGATGCCTTATATATACCAAAGATTTTCAAAATAAAGGTCGATTGAAAAAAGCAAAATAGCTGGCTAGAAATGTAGGCCAAGATGTCTTCCAAATTATAAGGCCGGAAACGGAACTCAAATATATGTGGAAAGAACTAATTTAATAATAAATAGACACACACATCGGAAAATTAAAAACTCGGATTTTTCGGCGCCGACGCCCATTTCCGATACAAAAAAAATAGTAGTCTCCCTTCTTTCATCGAAGTATCTACTAGAAGGCTGGCACATAATTCACTAAAGCAGCAATATTGTGAAAACGGAGAAAACTAGGGAAGGTTTTTAAAATAAAATAAATTATCCAACTGTTCTGCACTGGGAAGTTGGATTTGGACATATTTTTTAATATCTAGTTAGTTTAGGTACTTTGGCACAAAATTTAAATATTGTCTGATTGGAATGAATGATACATCATTTTAAAGGGCTAGCTATAAGATTTATAACAACACCAATTTCATCTTTCTATCTGTTATAGAAGTGGAGTTATGAATTTTTTAGTCAAATTTTTTATGCCCCTTATATAATCTATATATTTTACCCCCAAAACGTGTGACCCAAATTTCACATTTCTGCATAATTTTGCCCACAACATTTTTATTTTTAAAGATAATTGCACCAAATTTTCAGGAGACATTCCTAATCTAATAACCAACACAACGAACAATATAAATTTTACATTACATCAAGACTTTTTATTTTGGATAATTTTATTCCAGTTATGTTGAGAAAATCATGTGCAAAAAAATTTGGAAAAATTATTATTTTTAAAGGCAAAAACAAAAAAAATTACATGTTGATTGTATTTAAACTAAATGTATGATTCAGTTATATTGCAATTAAATTCTTATCTTTATAAAAGGTAAGTAGAAGTCTTTTTTACTAAAAAATTAAATGCATGAAATTATAAAAACTATTCAAATAAACCATCACGACACTAAGATATGAGCATAAGGGTATGTGATTAAATTTTAAAAGGGAATGGGGCTGTTCTGCCTATCATTTTCTATGTAGACTCCTTTAATGTAAAGTTTACAGACTTCTTGGTCTTGTTGATGAATCACTAAATTTCTCTTTCATAAACTTTGTCTTAAGTCTTAGCCATCCTCGTCCTTAATGTCCATGTATGCCTTACTGTTGATGGAAGTGGAATAAATTCCACAAAGATCTTCTCTTCAATAGAAAATTTAAAATTTTCCCTTGTACCTGAAAGATGACTAAAAATAACATCTAATCATAATCCTTAATATTCACAATTTCTTGTTTCTTTTTAATAATATTCATTTTATGTGGTGATTAAAACTCATTTCTTTTTTTTAAATATTAAATTTATTGTAATTTGATATATTAAATAATTGTTTATGTAAACTGCTTTTCTATGTCCTAATAAAAAAATTATTACTATGATGATGATGTAGTATCAGAATGCTTAACAATAATTTAAAATTCATAATTAAATTAAAAAATTGCTAACTTTAATTAGGCTGCAACTGCAAATGTGTTGAAATTTAGATACTAGGCCTAAATAGACTTAATAGGATTACCGGTAAAATAACTGTTATTCTATGCCTAATTTTTGCAATAGTCTCCCATATGAATAGTAATTTATAAGAGAATAACAATTATTATTATTACTATTATTTAACAATTAATTATTCATTCAATAATGAAGAACGGTGGTAGAACTAGAACGGATAAATTTGGTGCCTGGTGAACAAAACTATTTAAATTTAACTGTAATTTATAAACTAAAAAGCAATCCATAGACCCAAAACTTTTCAAGTTTGGTTAAAATCTTTTCTTATTTATATAAAAAAAAAAGTATTCATTTAAAACGTATTAGAATTATTCAGATGATTAGGGATTAAACAAAAAAGGATCACTGCATAATTGACAGTAATAATAGCAATATCCGGTAACTCGATCGCATAAAATTAACTTTCGAGTCAGCGACATTTTCATACCCCCCACCTACATTTTTGGGGGAGGCATAACTTTTCAAGGAGAACGCCGATTTTAATAATTTAAATATGTTAATACTCACGAATGAATGTAGTTTCTAAAGCACTAAACATCTTTCTAAATCCATTAATAACAAAAAAGTATTATGTGATAAACTTACCGAATGGTTACGATGTTCCTGTCCGTGACACAAAAAAAAACAACTCGTAGTATAAATTTAATATAATCACCGGAACACAAAAACTGATACGTCACTGATGAGGAAAGCAATTATTTAATAAACAAAGTTGACGTAGTATGCAATTTTCCAAAGATACCGTGTAGCTGTACGCCATATTGTAGAACAAGTTTTTTCGACATTTTTGGACATGCGCAGATCGGTGCGTCGACTAGTTTTAAAGTACCTAGTTAGTTGCATTTAAATTATTGAAATATATATTTAGAACCCACAAAACAGCTCTATTTCTATCCCTTAAACAATATATCCCCTCAGCCTCAACAACTTGCTGTAGTTATTGAGTGTCAAAACGATTGCAAAAAACATTTTGAAATCAAATCCCGTAAGTGATTTAAAGAAGCACTGAGTAAAAGTACATCCTTGACATCTTTTTGACAAATATTAAATTCAAAATCACTTTTCCAAAATCAAGTAGCTTGCGTAGAAGCTATGTTTTAATAAAATAAAAAGAGCAAATTTCTGAGTTATATCTTTATTATTTTCTTTTATTCATATCAGATATAAAATGTGGCAGAGATGTAGCAACAGCTATGATTTTTAAAAATGTCTGCAATGACTATGAAGAATTTAGCCATTAGGATGCCGAGATTGCCATTCAGTATTGCTACTGATGGTAGTAAAGACTCAGACAAAAAGCAGTACTCTCCAGTTGTCACCATTGAAGGATAGAGTGGCCTTGTAAATTCTCATCCCCTAGCTTTGCCGGTGTACAAAGCGTCCTTGGCCACAGGACAGAATATATTTAAGATCATGGTAGATGAATTGAATTCACAGGGCATTTCATGGGTAAACTGCATTGCATTTGGCTGTGACAATGCCAATGTGATGACTGGCCAATACAATGGGTAAACTGCATTGCATTTGGCTGTGACAATGCCAATGTGATGACTGGCCAATACAATGGAGTATACAGTTTTACTAAAGGAGAGCAAGACATTTATCTTGCATGACGCTGCCTCCATCTGGTGCATGTTGCAGCTAAAAAGGGGGCTTCCTGTCTCCACCAAGTTGAGGAGGTCCTGGTTGACGTTTGTTACTTTTTCAGAAAAGTGTGAACGAAAAGTGTGAACAGATGAAAAGTATCAAGCATGCATGCACCAGATGGCTTAGTATTGCAAGATGCCTAAAAAGATTGTTTGAAAACTGGGACCACTTTATGCACTTTTTTTATGAAGAAAAATATAAAAATTCCAAACCAAATAAGAAACCACATGATGGGCAGACAACTGCTGTGTTGGAAGGACATTGCACAACTTACTCTGTGAAGCCGGTTGATGCCATTTATGACTTTTTGCGGTCACTAACAAATTAACTGCTATTTCTTGTCTTACACACTGAAAGTTTATGATCAGATGAGATGAATTTTTATATTTCATGAGTCTTGAAGGCTGCATAATTTTACTCACATTTCATTGGACCAGCAATATTTTCGTATGATTTATTTTATTTTGTGCAAAGTTGTCTGTAGTGGATATTAGTAATTTTGTATTATTTACCTTTCCATAATGTTGTACTTAATAGTATTTTAATGACACATGGTTATTTTTACAGGTACTTGTCCAACTGCAGGCAGAAGAAGCCATGATCATCATGCTGAAGGAGATCCCTGCATCCTATTTGGTGACTTGTACAGCAGATTTCTCTTGCCAACAGCAGTTAATGGTATTGACCAGGTGAGCTTGTGTAGATTGATTATGTTAATGTATGCATTTATGTTGTAGTTAGTTGGACAAATTTAATACATTTCTTTTGTTTTAAATTATCATCTAAATGGTTTATCATAATACCTACAGTACAAGTTTATAATTTTTTTTGTCTTTCAGTTCCAATGTAGGCTAAGAAGCAGTCAGAAAGATGATGCTGACCTGATTGTTGGATCTCAGGCAAAGACCATGCTGCAAAACAAAGAAAAGTACAGCCCCAGAGACAAGGAGGCTGTTGAGTTCTAGTTCTATGCTTCTGTTGGAAAATATTTTGAGATGGTGCTTGACTACCTTCTAAAAAAAACTTCTCTAACGGATCCTGTACTTCAGAATGCTCCTGTAGTTGATCCAAAAAGGTGAATAGAGGTTAAACAACACCAGCTAGAATACTTCCTTACCAGATTCCCCATTCTGATCCCCAGAGGGAATGATGTTGACACCATCTATGAAAGTTTGATAGATATCAGCAGAGGAAAATTGAGGATTGTATTGAGGATGGGGTAAGAGTTGACAGGATTCGGCAAACAATTTGCCAAAAAGCACCCAGCCCTTAAGAATCTTGCACCTGCATTGAAAGGGATACCTCACCCCAGTGCTGCGTGCAAGAGAGTATTCACTATGTTCCTGAAAACATGCACAGACCAGGGAACAACAATGGCCCAAGAAACAACAGAGGCCCAAAAACAACAGAGGCCTTGTTAGTCCTCAAGAGAAAATCAGGAAGCTGCTTGGACTTGGATGAAACTTTCAGTGCAAAAGAACTTCGAGCAGCTTAAAGTTCAGCAAGCGTCATCAATACACAAGGTATTTAAATATTTATAAAATGTGTACTCAGTTAACTCATTCCCGACGGTTGCGACTAAATGCGTCCTCGGGGGGTTCCTCCTGATGCGTCCAAATGCGTCCCGGCGCATAGCGACACACCTCTCTTATTTTTAGTTAAAAATAGCAATGAAATCTCGCACCCCTCGAGACTTCCGGCTATGGCGTGATTTCTGCGTGATTTTAATTTAGAAACCGGAAGTTTTTATCTTGTTTCACTTTAAAACTACGTGTGCTTTAGTACGGCGCGTCTATATGTACCATGTGTTCGTCCGAGGTGCCGAAAATCGATTTTTTTGGCCATTGTTCGTTATTTTTCCCCCGCTAATGTTATATTTATATTAAACCTTATTCATTTTTTGTTGCATTTGTTCTTAATTCATTAACATTAAATAATATTTAGCAACTTAAAAAAATATTTTAAAAATATAAATCAATTTCAAAACTGAGTTGCTTCCCTTTTCTCAGGAAAATAAATTAAGTCCGGAAGCAGCGCTGCCGGAGGGAATGAGTTAAAGAATATGAGACAGTATTGTACTATTTTGAGATGGAATTGTACTATTTTTTGAGTTCCTGGGGAAACAGTCTGGTGCATGAGTATAATATAAGCTGTGAATTAAATGATAATATAATTTGTTACTTTTGGGGGGGGGAAATATTTTATAAGGCTAAAGCATCTAGACCTAGATGAGCCACACAGTGGGATCTGACTATGATAAAAACATCATGTTTGTGGCTCTTTAGTGTTAACAACACATGGTCAAGGGCTTACCAATAATCATGACATTAAATTACAATTTATTTACAGCTGTAGGATGTCATAAACTATAATTATCATAAGGTAGATATTTTAAAAATAATACAATTTTGTTAACATTCAGTGGCAAACTCTTGACACCACGTGTTCGCCTTGAGACTTGCGGAAAGCGCACTTTCGCATTTGCTGGTCCAACAATTTGGAACGCCCTTCCAGTCAATCTCAGAAACAATCAGACACTGGAGTCCTTTAAAACCGATTTAAAGACACATTTATTTCGCAAACACCTTCTGGGATGATTGTCTACCATATTTTTCATTTAATGCATATTAGCTGTGTTGCTCAGGGTTGAAATGGGTAGAAAGACTTTGACATTGTATGCTTGTAATTAGTTTTTGTAGTGTTGCGTTTGTTTTAAATGTGGTAAATTATCGATTTAAAAATTTTTTTTTCTTTTTTTTACTCTTGTACCGCGCTTTGAGCCTTTGGGGATGAAGCATGTTTTTGAAATACACTTTATTATTATTATTATTAATATTTATTTTTATAGTTAATGAAAATTCATAATATTTAGTTTTAATCTCAAATGTATTAAAATAGATAGCCAGTTTAAAAATGTATGAGTGTGTTTGTATGACAATGTCAGAATTAATTTGTGATACAGATTAGAGAAGAGAACACATTCTTCAATGAGTAACGCTCAAAGTGAAGGAGTTTACCATCAGGGTCCCATTTGGATAGCTCTGCTCAGGACCATAAAAGTTACAGATGATGTTTTACCATTACACCTTTTTTTGCTACATTTCAACACTATAAGATAAGATAAGGTAAGATAAGAATTCTTTTCTTTATCCAAATAATGTGTTTTGAATACATTGTATCTATTAATTTTTGGCACATATCCAGCAAATATTCTTTCTAAGACAAAATTTTTAAACCAGGGCAATTTAAACACATCAAATGTATGTCTCAAGTACAATAATCAGTCATCATATACCACATAACTTCACTCCCTTAGTGACAATATTAACTTTAATTAAGAGCGATTGTTTGATTTTGTTAAAGCCCGAGGAGCACTCTGTTAAATTCTAACAGACTGTTGAACAAATAAGTGCATAACTTTCAGTGTTAACTTTGAGGGAAAGAATTCACCCTGATTGAGCTCATCTTAATTATCTGTGGTGTCCTGTTTAAAACAGAATGTTTACTTTTAATGAACTTGAATAATAAGTATATACTTGAAGTGTGATTAGAATATTAAATATAGATTGGAAGTATAGTTAGAATATTAAATTTAGACAAGAAATATGGTTAAAATATTAAGTTTGGAAGTGTAAATTATTTTTAAAATTGTATTCCTCCAGATGAGTCTCCTCAAATTCGGTTGGTTGAATGTATTAATGAAAGCCATGGAGATGACCAAACTGGACTTTAAAAATTTCACATGAAGATGTCAGAACTAGACTTTGAAAACTTCACATGCAGATGACCAAGATGGACATTGAAAACTTCATATGAAGATGTGAGAACTGGACTTTGAAAACTTCACATGCAGATGACCAAGCTGGCAATTGAAAACTTCATATGAAGATGTCAAAACTGGACTTAAAACTTTACCATGACAAGCATGACCTATTGAAGTAGGTTTTTTAAAAATTTTGCCTTCAATCGAACAAAAAAAACAACAACAAAATTACAATGATAATAAAAAGTTTAATTACAGTAAAACCTCCGTTTTACGACCTTTAAATAGTCATTACAACGAGGGCGTTAATTGGAGGGGTCTTAAAAAAGAGGTAGGACATTTTCAAAAAACGACATTTAGAAAATTAAGTAAACAAGTAAAAAAAAATACACATACCATTTAGTATAGGCACCATCTTACGTTCATAAATATAGATTAAACTCAGTCTCACAGCCAATATAAACTCATATTGTCTCACAACCACAACCAATACAGTCATTATCTTCCTATTCCTCATTAATTCCAATGCTAGTTTGGTAGTTGTTTAAAACGTGTGTAAGTGGTGAGTACATGCTTAGAGTTATAACTATTTATGTATAAGATAAGCGCATTAATATTGTTGTAATTATTTTTATTCAATCATTGCATAGTTTTTTTTAATTGAAAGAAAGCTGTTATATCTGTTTGTTTGCACGATCCCCCCACCCCTGCATGTTCTTTTAGTATGTCTCTTTGAACACCAGACATGGTGTCTGCAAGGTCTGAAAGGCCCCTGCTCAGGCCATAACTGGCCATCTCCTTGGAGTATTTCAAAAGACAAATTAACAGTGTAAGAGTTATTTCCCCTTCACTACTTCCTAACTGCTTTAGTGCATTGTCTGCTGTTAAAAGTCGTAAATGAAATTGTTTTCTTCAAGCGTACAAATATAGCTTTGCTTTGGAATCTGACCTTTTCAGGTGCTAGGTATTAAATTGAATTATTTGAAGGTCGCAAGTCGCGTTTTAGAGGGAGTTGTTCAAGAGAGGTAGTTTATATATTACAAATCATCATGTGAATTTTTTTTTGGTCGTATGTTGGAAGAAGTCGTTAACTCATTCCCTCCTGCAATGCTACTTCCGTATTTAATTTATTTGCCTGAGAAAGGGAAGTAACGCCGTCTTGCAATTGATTTACATTTGTAAAATATTTATTTAAGCTGCTAAATATTATTTAATGTTAACGAATTAAGAACAAATGCAACAAAGAATGAATAAGGTTTAATATAAATATAACATTAGCGGGGAAAAAATAACTAACAATGGCCAAAAATCGATTTTCGGCACCTCGGACGAACACATGCTACATATAGACGCGTCGTACTAAAGTACACGTAGTTTTAAAGTCAAACAAGATAAAAACTTCCGGTTTTTATATGAAAATCACGCTGAATCACGCAATCACGGAAGTCTTGAGGGATGCGAGATTTCATTGCTATTTTTAAATAAATATGAGAGAGGTGTGTCGCTATGCGCCGGGACGCATTTGGACGCATCCGGCGAAACCCGTAAAGGACGCATTTAGTCGCAAACGTTGGGAATGAGTTAAGAGAGGGTTGCAAAAAGGAGGTTTTACTATATTGGAAAGACTTTACCATCACTTAGACAGCCCAAAAAATATGCTAGGGTGCTTTTCTTTGACTTCTCATCAGCATTTAACAATATCCAACCACACCTTATGATTTAAAAGCTTTATTCGTTATGTTTAAATTCAAATTTTCAGCAAGTATACTGAACTTTTTAACAAATTGCCCACAATAATTCAAGTTGAATGACCAAATATCATTATCTAGAGAAATATGGACCAGGGTACCACAAGGTTGCGTTCTCTCCCCTGTCCTGTATACATTATATACCAATAATACCCAGAGACCAAGCAACAACATTCCAATAATTAAATTTTCTGATGATACTATCATTGCTTAATATCTGAAGGAGAAAGCATATACCACAACTTACTAGCAGTATCAGTTGGTGCTATGAAAATTTTCAAAACTGAAAGAAATGGTTGTCGATTTCCAAAGGGGGAATCACCCAATTACAGATCTTACAATAAATAATCACAGTATTGAGCAAGTAGACACAAAAGTATCTAGGTATCACCATTAATAATAAGCTGACAGGGCAAGACTTGGACCCTAACAAAAACAGCAGAAAACCTATTAAAAACATGGGAGAGAAAATTTCTCCAGGAAATATATGACAAAGGACGAATATGGACGGAGAATACATACCAACCAGAAATAGTACAGTCTATATCAGGATCCCACGCTAGTAGCAAAAATAAAAAAGGACAGGCTACGCTGGGCAGGATACTTAAAGAGAATTCCAAAAGACAGAAGAGTGAAGCGGGTTCATCACCAAACCCCAGAGGAAAACGGCTCAAAGACAGACCTAGGCTTAGATGGGTGGATAATGTGGAAAAAGATCTACAGCAGCTGGGAATCCAAGCCTGGTAAAGAAAAGCATTAGTTAGGTCTGAGTGGAAGGAAGTAGTGAGGCAGGCCAAAGCCCTACATGGGCCATAGCGCCACAAGGATGGATGGATGACATGACATGAACAAAACCAAATTTTTTATTAAAAAATCAACCAAAGACTTTTCTATCTTTAAAAAATGTACTATTTCGGTGTAAACAAACAAGTTATTAACTTATTATTCAATACAACAATTGGAAGCCTTCTAAACTTCCATCCCATTACACTGCAGGTCTATCAGCTCCATCTACAAATTTGCAGGTGCAGTTTCCACATCTATGACAAATTGGTTAGAAACAGCTTGAAATGATGAAATGGCTTTTCTGTGCTTCAAAGTCACTAAAGTGCCGTGCAAACTCCGCGCAAAGTAAGTTTTTCAGCAAAGTGTGCATTGGGAAACACTATAGCTTGACTTGGTTCAACATTGTTTGGCAACAAGAAAAGGGAGACAAGTTGCATGTGTGTCTCCCATACTTACAGCTTAACTTGAAATGCCTTCACTGCATCAGGCATATCAGTGATCAAGTGGTCCCGTCCCTCCCTGGAGTTGCAGGTTAAAGTCACTGAGATGAGTGGTTATGTCAGACAGAAACGCCAACTCACATTTCCACTTTTTATTTTTAATCTGAAAAACTGTGGAGTCTTTCCCAATGCTGCCCATGAATTGAGAGATTTCATCAATCAGCTGGAAAAATCTACTAAGAACTTTTATCAGACTTAGCCACAGCACCTCTGTATGATAAAGGTTGCCAAACTCTTGAGTCTATTTCCAGCAAAAAAATATCTGTGATTTAAACTTTAGGCTTTGATAAAGTTGACGGTTTGTGTAACAGTGCTCATTACACCTTCCATGTTGAGGACTTTACCACACAGCGAGCTATAGTTTATGATGCAGTGATATGCTATCAATCTACCAGTAAATTTATCCTGCTTTTTAACCACATCTTTCCAACTAACTAGTCCACTTTTTTCGCTGCACATCGTCAGTGCTCCCTCCATTTGTTGTAAGTCCAACAAGTTTGTCCCAACATTTCTTTTCATGTCATTTCTCATGGATTCCATGTCCAATATTTCTTCTGTTGTAAGTCCAGCAAGTTTGTCCCAAGGCAGGTTCATGTCGGTTAAACTTTGACGTTTCTTGTCAAATATTTCTTTTCCTGTCATTTCTCATGCATTCCATGTCCAATATTTCTTCTGTAACATTGAAACTGGAGACAACTCCATGGATGAAGATAGCGAGCTGTGCACTGTCAGTCAAGTCATTACTTCCATTGACAGTAAGTGAGAATGCAACAAAGCCTTTGTCTTTCTGGATCAGCTGTGGCCTTCACATTAGTGGCCATCTCACAAGCCCGATCAGCAACGGTATTTCTGCTAAGGCTTACATTTGCAAAATATGCTTTGTGTCTGAACACAAGACGTCACACACTTTCATCATGCAGCACTTCAAAAGCTCTCCTTCGGTAAATGGTTGGCCTGATTTTGCAAGCTCCTTCGCCACAATAAAACTTGCTTTCACAGCAGCTTCAGTATGCAGACCTGTTTACTCTTACGATTTTGGCGTACAATGTACGATTTTGAGATGTCTTTTACGATTGTACGCCGAAACCCGCCCAAAACTACGATTTTCAGAGACCAGGTGGAAAAAAAAATGTCCGATTAAAAAAAAACATTTCTTTTAGTTTGTTGAAGTTTTAGCCCTTTCTAATAGAAATCTACTGGTGAATGGAACAAGAAAAACGATTGGTTGTAATTTCTTTTTTAAAGTATGGACCCTCCTTCATTATATAATGCACGCACTGAGAGGGGTGGTGGGGGTTGTTGATGGACATTTGCGGCATACGGGACGCATGGGTAGGGGGTTTGTCGGAGTGTCAAAGGCTATAAAAATATCACCTCAAATTATCGTATTGATAGTGATGATTGTCATACTGTTGCTTTGAGTGTCACAGTGAACTAGTTAGCTGCGCGTCACCGGTAATATTTATACTAGCTTCACCACCATCCCTTTTGACTGCTACCAAGCGTGTGACGTAGTTTTGTTCACTTAACCGCGGCGAATGTGAAAACGGAGAAAACTAGAGATGATATGGTTTTTACACTAAAATACATGATCCCACTGTTCTGCACTGGAACGTTGGATGTGGGCATGTTTTATAAGAGCTAGTCAGCGACATTTAAACAATATTCGTAGAACTTGCAAAGCAGCTCTTTACCCTCAGCGATCGTAATACATCATTTTGGTATCACTACTAATACTACCCCCCATCCCACCCCTTTTATTAACGGAAAAAATCAGCAATGGCTCAATTTTTTTCCCCAGTAATTGGGGGCTGGGGGGTTGGTTTCTGCCCGGTGGAAATAATTACGTCACCAGCACGGAAAGACAAATTACTGGACTACAGTGTGTTATCACTATGTCATGTTCAATTTTACAACTACCGGGATCTCTTTATGAAAACACAAAGCATTAGTATACGAGTATATGAGTAGGCCTATATGCTTACAGCGATATATTGTAATATTTTTATAGCCTTAATAATAATAATAATAAAAGGCCTAATTAGAATTCACTGATTTCACAGATGACAGTTGGCTTTATAAGAGACTGTCAGGATAATTATTGTAAGCATAAATGTAGGTGCAGTCTATTGACCCCCCCCCCCCCCAATCAAATCTGCCATACGCATCCTCAACGCGTTCATAATACGTAATAGTTAGATGGCCCTTTGTTTGACGTAATAGTTAGATGGCCCTTTGTTTGACGTAATAGTTAGATGGCCCTTTGTTTGACGTAATAGTTAGATGGCCCTTTGTTTGACGTAATAGTTAGATGGCCCTTTGTTTGACGTAATAGTTAGATGGCCCTTTGTTTTACGTTGACAAGGTGCGGCTGGGGGGGGTGGGGGTATAAATATTCTAAAAAACTTTTTAATGTTTATTTTCCGTTCCCGGTATGTTATACATGAATGTCCCATTTCCCAGACAGCTTTGGGTTCGAATTTGGCTACATTGACGGATGTGCACATTCCCCGATTTTAATGTTACCATTAATGGAATTAGCGATCCTTTTTATTTTCGTGCACTAATTTGGTTTACTTTGTTAGTATTTTATGATATGGCCTCGAAAAAAGAAACTTCTACTTCTACCGATAAACATCAGCTTCAACAAAAGATAAAGAAAGTTTATATTCTTGCTTGAATATAAGACACAATTTACAGTGTTGCGTTCTTCATAGAAGGGTCCATCATACGCGCACTGCAAAATCTGCAAGACGGTTTTTTTCAGAAGCAATCAGAGACAAAAAGAGTGGTGTGGTTTTAGGAGATAGTGTGTATGGCGCGGGTCTAAATATTTAAATCAACACCGCCACCCACATTTTCGTAATTTCAGTTGAAAAAAAGGAAAGGGGGGGTTTGGAGGATGTTCCTTGACAGAAAATACAAGCCGTATTTAGAAATACTACAATATTCATCCTGAAAGTCCTAAAATAGCACATTTATATCTTGAATGCTGTAAAATACCAGACAATGTCTAGCAGGAATTATCGTCGTGATGTTGTCAAGATGTATTTTCACAAATGAGCTCGCTAGCTATAGCTAAACTCAGTAGTGGAGAAATTGCAGTAATGTTTAGTGCACCGAATGGTCAGCGCGCGTGTGACGTATATTTCAGTGGGCTTACGACAGTGGTTCCAAAATTTTCATTTCCCTAAGCCATTCTAGGTTTTCACCAGGCTCCCTGTGTTGAATTCTAACATGTACAATTCGAAATAGCGAATACACAAATAAAATAAAGGTTGGATAAAAATAAATCTAATGTGTATGTAGGTCACTGAGTGCCATTTGTAACTGCAAACGGCGGTTGCTTAGTGGGTTACAGTTTGCACTACAACCGAAAGTTGTCCCATTGGTGTAAAAGTGAAAATAAAACAATGAATTTTTAAAAATATTTCGCAACGCCCCGATGAGGAAGCTGCAGCCAACCCCTTTGCCACATTCTCATGGCCCTGGCCAAGGGCAACGAGCACCCAGGGCGATGTGGCGTTTATTCTGGGAACCACTAGGCTGGCCGAATCACCCGTGGACGTTGTGAAAACCCATGTCACATTTTGTTTACCTTATCATCATAGTATACAATGGATTTTGTTAATTTTATATGGGGGGGAGTTGGAGTGGGGCTGGGCTGCTGTTCTAAAGCTTACTATACTGTACACACAAAAAAGGCGGGGGTGGGGGGGAGGGGGCCCAATTTGCTACCTGGTAATTCATTCTTATTTTAATACATTTTATTTGATACTCATCTGACGTCAAGTTTGAACAACGTTAAATTTCACCGGTGATTTTATTTTTACCTGCGACAGACTGGGATAATGTGATCAGCACGTTAACCCAAATATTAATTAACATGTATTAGCCGATACACGTCTGCAAAACAAAGTGCGGGCAGTTTGCGGTTAACGTCAGTCATCTACTGTTTACCTACAGTTCCATATTTTGACGCCAGCTTAACTGGATTCCACTGAACACGCTATGGGAGTAGTTATTGTATACATTATATATACTGTATTTTTATTTATTTACTATCAAAATACTGCATTGTACGATTTCGAGACTATATTGTACGATTTTAGGAGTTTGGGGGTAAACAGGTCTGAGTATGTGATTTTGCTTTGGTGAAAAACATTCCTCTTCAATTCTTCTACCTTCTGTTGCTTCTACTCTGCATTCAGGCTTTTTAACTCTTTCGGTGCTGAACAACGCATACCGTGTTCATCCGCCGTTCTCAAAAGCACCAACTAACACGCTGTGCATTGTTTCAATTTGATGTTTGTTTCTTTGCTATTTCTCGGTTAAACTTTTTAAGAGCTATTTTTAAACAATACTTTTACAAAGAAGAGTGGTACTTTATTGTTAGTAAGCGAAACCAAGGTTTATTTGTTGTCATTTTGAGCACTATTTTAATGATTTTCTTCGCTTTTTTTTTCTACTGTTGCTATGGCTACTCTAGGCCCTAGTTGGTGAGTAAGTTTCCTAGACGACTAACGGCTCAAAAAGCTTTGGAATTGTTTTATACTATTTCTTTTGATAGCGAAGATGATTTACATTTAGATCCATCACAAGATTCCGATAGTAGTTTTAGAGGATTTTAGTTATAGAAATGAAGATGAGGTATGCGTACAATATAGGGTTTGGGGAAAAAATTGTTATTTTCTGTAATTTATTTTATTTAAACTAAAAAAATAGCTTACAAACATATAGTCCTTTCATTTATATTTCATTTGATACCAAGTTTAGTCTTATAAACCAAAGACTAATATTTTAAATATTTTTTAATAAACCCAACCTCTCACTCTTTTTCGCTCTTCGAAAAAAATGTACATTTTTAAAATAAAAATATGCCACAACGAAAGAGTTAACTTGTCTTGATGTTTAGTCTCTTGGGGCCGTATCAGATTATATTCCTTGATCACAGCCTCATTATTTCCACAAAGTAGGTACAGATTGATACCACGTTAGTCATAGCAGGAAAGGGTGATGTAATATCCGGGCTCTACCTTACTTTCATTTCTTATGCGTCTATCCAAAATGACCAACTGAATGTTGCTAGGCTACTGTAACAACGAACATCCACTCTCTACACAACTTTTATAGTCGCTTATTTTGATAGAAAAAACGAGAACGCTCTCAGGAAGCCTATCGTTGGACAAGGCAGATTATTAGGGAATATGATTTGCACTTTATAACGCAGGGCCATTAAAAAATATTTGAGCCTAAAATTCTCTCTCATGCCTGATATAATTGTACGCTGGTCAAGACCTCTCAGGCCTGATATAATTGTACGCTGGGCCTGATGTGGCCCACTGGCCTTAAGTTTGACACGTATGATATAGGAGTACTTTTTTCTATTTCAAGATGCGTAACTTTGATGTAGACATTGCAGTCTTTGTTACATGTAACAATAACCAACACATATTTTCATCTTCAATGAGTCTTGCAGCTGAAGTGAAGAAGATGAAGTACATGAAACAGTTGAAGTAAATGAATAAAAATACTATTGTAAAGAGACGGTAAATAATATTATTTTAATATTTTGTTTTTTCACTTCCAGGTTAATGCAATCTACATAAGTGACTTGAAGGTGAAATCCAAGATGTTTCAGTAAATCTATATTACAGATTCTTGGTTGACAGCTGATTGTGCACCATATCTAGCCTGGCAGCTGAATATACACAATATCTTGGCTGACACCTCAATGTACACCACACCATCTTGGCTGATGTCTGAATGTACACCACACCATCTTGGCTGACACCGGAATGTACACAACACCATCTTGGCTGAAAGCTGAATGTACACCACACCACAGTGACTGACACCTGAATGTACACCACAACATCTTGGCTGACATCTGAATGTACACCATATCTTGGCTGACAGCTGAATGTACACCACACCATCTTGGCTGACATCTGAATGTACACCACACCATCTTGGTTGACACCTAAATGTACACCACACCATCTTGACTCATCTGAGTGTACAACACACCATCTTGGCTGACACCTGAATGTCTCAACCCAAGTAAACAAATTTACCAAATTATTAATAAAATAAATTTCTACTAACACACAGCTAAAATTTGTAGACTTTTCAATCAACCTGTTCATTGTTTCAATTACTCTAACTTTAACCTTAATGGTTTTAAACCTATGCTATTTTTCATTTGTAATTCAAATAAATGTCACCTTGTTGCTGTATGAATGTGCTGCTCCACAAAAACTAATAATATATACTTTTTAATTGCCCTAACCTGTCTTGGCATGAAGACTGAATGATAAAATGTATTACCTTGACCAGTTGGTTCAAATAGTCTTATGAGCTGAATGATTTACCCTAATGCTCAGTTCAGACCATCGAATTCTCATCAAATTTTTGTTCATACATTTGATGCAATTTTTGTATGAAGTCTTGTCATAACTTTTAAATAACTATTTGATCATATTTTGACGGTGTGCACATTTTTTATATCTGTATGATTATGCACCCTCCATATCACGTGAACAAACACTAAGAAGAATTTCATCAATCTAGGTCACTAGGTCGTGTTTACATTGACTAAGCTAAGTTATCAAAACAACAGTAGTCCCCAAATAATAATTATGTACTTAATTTAGAAAAAGATGTAATAGACACATTAGACAGTAAATGGGCGAATTGCATGATGTAATTGAAAGGTATTTATAAATTAAATAGGCTTATTATTTGTACAGTATATATACTATAACCCTGTAACTGTAACACTAATGACTACTTTGTACTTCCAATTGGATCAATGAGAAATTTTATCAGCTCGAGCTCCAGGCAAAGAAAATGTTGCTCCTGAGCTGCGTAACCCTGATTACAAATAACAATTAGAAATTTAATTCTTCTAACCCCACCCCACTTTTTTGTTTTTAGTGCTATCATAGCAAATGGATGCCCCCTTAATTAAATTAAAGAGTTCAACTTTTTAAATTATTAAACTTACTATAGGTGCAGTATAGGTTAGTTATTATAATGTTGTTCTGTGGCGACCCCTTACGTCCACTTTTTAATAATTTCCACAGAAAAGGTAAAATCTTATTATATTATTGTTTGAGTCAAGTTATAGACATTTTTTTTGGGTAGAATGTAGAAAAATGAAAAACTTGACTTTAGATATTATTAATATTTAAATAAGGACCCTTAAAATGAGATAGAATCATAGTAAAAAGCTTACATTTCTCAAAAATACTGTTGTATTGTACAAATATAGTAAAGCTCTCCTGAACATTAACAATATAATTTTTAAATTGATTTAACTCTCTGCAGTCTGACGTTTTTTCACATTTCTTAAAAATCTTAAGGTGATTTTTAAAAATAATTAATTAACTGATCTGAAATAGCTCTGATCTGATCAGTTAAATATATTAACTTGTTCATCTTTGACTCAGCTATCATTAGATATTTTTTGTATACTTTATTTTCTTAGTTATAAAAATAATTGAAACATTATTGGAGAATTATTTATTTTCATTTTATGCAAAGTTTTGACAAAATTTTCACACAGTATAAAGGAAAAAAAAAATCCTTGTTATAAAAGATTTAAAATGTATTTAAAATGTGACCTCGTTTTATAGCCATTTTAATTGTTTCTATAGTATAGTAGTTACTATCCTAATGTCTCATTTTTATTTTAGTTAGTTTACATGTTTTTAATAATTGTAAAGCGATTAGAGCTTTAGGGTAAGCGCTATATAAAAATGCCTAAATAAATAAATAAATAAAATACTTCATCATCTAATACAATTCATAGTCAAACATGACAAAAATTCTATGAACAATCAAAAAGTTGTCAACATTTTAACAAAACCTTTATTTTGTCTTTTTTTCCTAAAAAATGCACTATAATTTTTTTTAAATTAAAATTATGTTTTGTATGTAATATATTTAAAAAAATGGGCCTCATAGCTTATAGATTTGTATATTAAATATATTTCTTAATATATCTTGAGTAAAAGATAAGTAAGTAAAATTTGATGATTATATAAATAGCTCAAAACAAGAGTCAATGTTTTTTTTTAAGTTTTAAAATAGCGGTATTCGCTGATGTTAAAGTTAAAAAAAATTAAATGTTTCAGTACAATAATGCTAATTTTGATATTAATGTCAAATACGATCCATTCCTCACTAATGTGATCTATTTTTTCCCATGTACCGGCATTTTTATATATCTTTGTTATAATCCTGACATAACACAGGCTGATAAACTACAGTATTCCTTAATTATATTTATGGACTCTGAACCAGTGGCGTAGCGAGGCAGGTGCGGGGGGTGCGGACCGCACCGGGTGACACCATTTGAGGGGTGACACCCGAATGAAAAATTGCATATTTACAGGGCACACATTGCTCTCAAAAACCGAGATTCATAAAAGAATAACTGATCACACATATATTTTTCATAAATCCAAATCCGTGCTTTATTAAAAGTTCAAGGTTGATGCGTCAGAAATGAGATGATCCTATACTTAGGTCAGAAAAACACAATCATTATTCCACGCCAATTGAAGTGTTCGGTAACGTCCGTAAGTGACAGGAGGCTATATTTATATAGATTCTGAGAAATAGGGCGGTGTAGTAGGGCGATTATAAGTATACGAATCGGTAAAAATTAAAAACATTATAAATGAATTTTTACCCATTTATAGGGTTAAAAATTATATTATTTTACAATAATTCTCTTTTATTTTACAAAACAATGGATCTACGGGATGATGCAAAATGGCGATAAATTAGGGCGGTCTTGGAGTTTTTTTTTTCACTTTTCAGTCATAAATTGAATTGATTGTGCTGCAGATTGTTTGCTGTTAATGTTACAGAAACAACATCCCAATTTGTTACTGGCTTTGATAAGTGGTGAAAACTGAGCCCAAAATTACAAAATCATGAAGCATCGGATGAGCGCCTTGAAAAGTGGAAAGCATTAGCAGCAGAACTTAGGACACACAAAACAATTGATGCCGAAAGTATTGCTGTGATGGACAGGGAAAAGAAAATGTGGAAGGATATCCTTCACAGGTTGATGTATATCACATTGTTTCTTGCAAAGCAAATTCTGGCATTTTGTGGCCAGATCGGAGACAAATATTCACTAAAACTTTATTGAAATGGTTGATATGCTATCTAAATATAATCAAGTGCTAAAAGAGCACCAAATGAGACTAAAGAGGAGTACATCTACATGAAAAAGCATCCGCATCTTACCTTTCACCATAAACCTAAAATGAATTTATAAATGTCCTTGAAATCATATGAAGGAGATTCTTATCATGGACATAAAGGCTGCGAGGTATTTTGGAATTATGTTCAAAAGTACACCTGATATATCACAAACTGACCAGATATCTGAAGTGACCAGATAAGTGAACATCCACAAAGGGAAAGTTGAAGTGAGAGAAGTTCTTCTTGGATTTTTCCCCTTTAAGAGGGACAAAAGCTGATGACTTCAGGTCTGAAATTCTTGCAAATCTGAAACCTGATGGGCTAGACATAATGATGTTCAGAGCTCAAGGTTACGATAATGCTGCCAAAATGTCTGGAATCCATGGAGGTGTTCAGGTTACTCTGAAAAGAAATAATAAGATCGCGATTTTTAATGGATGCGTGTACCATACGCTTAACTTGTGTGGTCAACACTCTTTTGCGGAAAGGTTCATGTATGACATTTTTCAGTACTCTTGAAAGAATATTTTCCTTCTTTGCTGCATCCACTCATCAATGAAATGTTCTATTTGAACACACTGGAATGCCAGTGAAAAGACTATCAACAAAGCATTGGAGTACTTATCATGCTGTTGTTAAGACAGTGAAAGTGAAAGATGAGTTTGATGAATGTGTGGCGGCTATTGAAGCTTTGTGTAATCCTCTTGAAAATTTGGTTACAAGAGGTACAGAACAAAGTCTTTTGCATGCTGTCTTTGACCTGAAATTCAATTCTTTAATTATTATGTTTGTGATTTTACGTTTATCTGCTACTTTTTACATTTGGGCTCATCAGCTTGCGGTCCTTGATGGAACATGGTATTGAAAAGAAATATTTAAAATCAGACCACTATGGAATTTCGGTAGTGAGAAAATTAAGGTTTAAGAAGAGAAATGCAGAATAAAAATTAATAGATGCTGGACTCCTTCTTCGAGACGAAAACATTAGGTAGATTCTGGAGTGTATTGATCGCTTTCATTCGGAACTACAGATCAGATCATCAGCGATCATGGAAGTAGCAGATATGTTTGGGGCTGTTCAACACAAGAGTCTAGTATCAGCAAGTGAAGAAGAGTTATTGGTGTACGTTCCAAAAGTAACTTCTTTCTATGATGAGTTATCAGAAGATGAACTTTCAAAAGAAATAACATGGCTTAAAAGACATCTAAAGGCAGCTAACAAAGTCATTGGCAGGTCAGTAATTAATGTTTTGAAATTCAAAGCTGATTGGGACTTCCTAGAATCTCTTCCAATACTCTCGCTAAGTTTTAAATTTTTTTCTTACGTTATGTGAGAGGAGCTTTTCAAAACTAAAGCTCATCAAGAAATATTTATGATCCATCATGGGACCGTCGTGCTTTCTGATATGGCTCTGCTATCTATTTAAAGTGATACATTGAAGGAAATTGATTTTGATCAAATGATTGACAGGTTTGCAGCTTTGAAGACAAGGAAAGGAAAATTTTAAATACTTTAAATGTAATGTAAAAATAACTATAACTCAACGTTGTTACAGTTTTTAAATTCCTTGACCTCATGAACTTGGATTTATGTGTTTTGTTCTTGTTATTGTTATACTGTGGACTTATCTTAACAAGAAAAAATCGATAATAGAAGTTTGGGGGGGGGGGTGTGGGTGACACCGTGAGTTTACCGCACCGGGTGACACCAACCCTAGCTACGCCATTGGTGTATGGAAGGTGACATAGCTTGAACAAATACATCCAACTTGTGGATAGAATATTAGTCTTGTCATTTTCTGCGTAAGCATATGTTGCATGGCGACAATGTTGGACCAAGCAAACATTTTAATAAATGAAGTATGGGACGTTGAATCCTTATCAATCATTAAATTTACTGGTACATAGTGTATATATTGTCTTCTCGTTAAAAGAGACATGGGTGATTTGGAACAGCAACCTACCATCCCCATGATGGGATGGCTGCGTGTCGTAGCCCGTGGCAAAAGCAATAATAGAATGCTTAATATCAATGTAATGTAATATTGGCATCTAACACGATCGAATATTTGCTACACAGTTATATGATCAATACAAATGCAAGACCATAATATCAAAATCATGGTTGCGTACTTGATAGTGCTCTAGGTATCAGTCGCAGTTAATGATCATGCTAATGAAGTATTAAGTCTAGATACTTCCAACATACACAATCAAGTGATCAGATCTTAAAAGACATGTACTTGCTAATATCCTAGGTTGCAGTTATGTATCACGCTACTGAAGTCTCTAGTGTAGTTGTCTTCGGCGTTCGCAGTCAAGTGATAATGCTATGAAGTCTATAGTGAGGTTATCTTCAGCGTTCACAGTCAAGTGATAATGATCATAAAAGAACTATTCTTGCCTGTTCTGGCTCTTTATTCGAGTTGTGTGATTATTCAACTGGATTGTTTAAATGTTGTTTATTTCCCCATCCAATGACACTCAATTTCGATGTTGCGGGTTTGACCTTCTACCCTCAAAGTTTATCCGGGGGGGGGGGTGATGTGAGAAATCCAAATTTACGCTTCAGCGTGTGTTTTCTGATGCATAATGCAATAACAACAAGGGACGATACTCCGCTTTGCTGTATCCAGGGCAAAAATGAGGGAGGGAAACAGTTTTATTTTCTCAAGGTTCATCTGTGAGAAGGGTTGAACACAAAATGCACGCTTTTGGGGTGAGCGAACTGGGTTAGTAATGCAATAACACTAAGGGTAGTCACTCGGGCTATGCTACTGCGGGGCAAACAAGAATGAGGGAATGATATTATGTTACAATGGTTTTTGAAGGGCTTAGTTGTTGGGGAATAAATTCTACAAAGTCCAGCCTCAGAGCGTCACACACACACACAGTCCATGGTTTGCCTTGCAAAAGTCCTGGGGTTCATGCTGTTCTTCACTTCATAATTGTATTTTATTTTAATGTCATGATTATGTCTCTTTTGATAATATTTTTATGTACAGCGTGGTGAGTAAAGCGCTAGGCTGGGGTAAGGCGCAATGAAAGGCCACTAATTATTATTATTATTATTATAGAGAAGAGATTGAAACACAAAGATATAGAAGGTATTGATATACAAAGATATATAAAGTATTAAAATATTATATTAAGTTAAATTTAGAGCTGATAAACAATTTTGAATATACAAGAGATGAAATAATATTGTTTTGAATTGAAATAGATTAATAAGGCCTCCCATATACTAAAGGGGCAACATAAAGTTGCTACGCCACTGGGACTGGGGAATGCAATCGTGAAAATAAAATAGATACGCCTGTGTGTCATGGAAAATGTGATGTAATCGTGGACATGAAATAGCTACCCCTCTGTGTCATGGCAAGTTTGATGTAATTGTCTACGCCTGCTTACATCGACTGTTGTCTAAACACATATGTGGCGATTGTTCCCTGGATCTCGAGATTTGGGTCAGCATGGTAGGTTTTTGTGGATTAATGAGATAATCGGTCATCGCCATCTTTGCTAAGGTCAATCATGTATAAAATACCACCCTACATGATATCGTCCCAGGAGAATCGGCGTCTAAAAATCGTCATAGATAAATCTCCTCAGCTATCCAAACACAGTTTAATCTCCTCAGCGATCCCCACACAGTTAAATCTCTTTAGCGATCCCCACACAGTTAAATCTCTTCAGCTTTCCCCACACAGTTAAATCTCTTCAGCTATCCCACACAGTTAAATCTCTTCTGCTATCCCCACACAGTTAAATCTCTTCAGCTATCCACACACAGTTGAATCTCTTCAGCTATCCCCTCACAGTTAAATCTCTTCAGTGTCCCACACAGTTAAATCTCTTCTGCTATCCCCACACAGTTAAATGTCTTCAGCTATCCCCACACAGTTCAATGTCTTCAGCTATCCCCACACAGATAAATCTCTTCAGCTATCCCCACACAGTTTAATCTCTTCAGCTATACCAACACAGTTAAATCTCTTCAGTTATCTCCCCACATTTTAATCTCTTCAGCTATCCCCACACAGTTCAATCTCTTTAGCTATCCACACACAGTTTTGGTGAATGATAAACATAAACAATGACTTTGATCAACATTAATACGAGATATTCAAGTTTAACACCCACTACGCTACGAGTATTGTGAAATGTCCATCAAATCTACGATTTTAGAGTACATTGCACAGTCACAAAGCAGTAGCACTGACATTTAGTCTTTAGTGCTGTCCTATAAAACTGGAAAAGCTCAAATGTAAAACCAGATTTGTCAAATCACAACATCTTGGTATTTTTGTCGTAATTGAGATCTATCTTGGACTAGATTGCCTCATTAACACATTGACCGCGATGTCCACCCGGCCTGTCAATCAAACGGTCTAGGAATAAGTTCAACTCAGACAGCACACTTAGATATATGCGTGCTTGGAAAGTGGTCAGATTGGCCAGGAAAGGGAGGTAGAAGGTTGAAATATTGGTGGGTAAATGTCAGAGGGAGAAAGAAGTGAGGGAAAATAGTAGAAAGTGAGGGAGGTGACAGGAAAGAGCAGAGGGGTGAAGGATGTGAGGGGAAATAGCAGAAAGGTGAAGGAGAATGGGTAAAGAGGCGAGGGGTGAAGGAGGTGCTGGTTAAATAGCAGAAAGGTGAAGGAGGTGATGAATAAATAGGAGAAGTGTAAAGGAGGTGATGGGAAAATAGCAGAAGGGTGAAGAGGGTGGTGGGTGAATAGAGAGGAATGAAGGAGATGATGGGTAAATAGCAGAAGGATGAAGGAGGTGATGAGTAAATAGCAGAGGGGCGAAGGAGATGATGAGTAAATAGCAGAAGTATGAAGAAGGTGATGGGTAAATAGCAGTGTGGTTTAGGAGGTTACATCATACTCGTTCCGAAATTATTTCAATGACCAACATAATTCTTGCTATTTTTATAAATCAATCAACATCATTGAACCATACAGTACTTGTTGCCCAATTACAAAATCTAATCCAATGAACCATACAGTACTTGTTGCCCATTTACAAAATCTAATCCAATGAACCATACAGTACTTGTTGCCCATTTACGAAATCTAATCCAATGAACCATACAGTACTTGTTGCCCATTTACACAATCTAATCCATTGAACCATACAGTACTTGTTGCCCATTTACAAAATCTAATCCATTGAACCATACAGTACTTGTTGCCCATTTACAAAATCTAATCCAATGAACCATACAGTACTTGTTGCCCATTTACGAAATCTAATCCAATTGACCATGCCGTTTACATTACTATCTCCTCCTTTCATCTAAGTCCCGATGTCTTCCCTCCATTCACTTCCACATTTACTCCCATCATTCACGTCCACATCTCCTCACTTCATCTAAGTCCCGATCTCTTCCCTCCATTCACTTCCACATTATCTCTCATCATTCACGTCCACATCTCCTCCCTTCATCTAAGTCCCGATCTCTTTCCTCCATTCACTTCCACATTATCTCTCATCATTCACGTCCACATCTCCTCCTTTCATCTAAGTCCCGATCTCTTCCCTCCATTCACTTCCACATTATCTCTCATCATTCACGTCCACATCTCCTCCTCCTCCATTCACTTCCACATTATCTCTCATCATTCACGTCCACATCTCCTCCTTTCATCTAAGTCCCGATCTCTTCCCTCCATTCACTTCCACATTATCTCTCATCATTCACGTCCACATCTCCTCCTTTCATCTAAGTCCCGATCTCTTCCCTCCATTCACTTCCACATTATCTCCCTTCATTCACGTCCACATCTCCTTCCTTCATTCACGTCTACATCTCCTCCCTTCATTCACGTCCACATCTCCTCCCTTCATTCACGTCCACATCTCCTACCACCATTCACGTCCACATCTCCCCCATCATTATCATCAAATTATCCACCCCCCCATCATTCATTCCCAATCTCCTCCCATCATCCACGTCCACATCTTTTCACATCATTCACGTCCATATCTCATCCCATAATTCAAGTCCACAGCTCCTCCCACTATTCATTTACACATCTCCTACCATCATCCAAGTCCAAATCTCCTCCAATTATCCACGTCCACATCTCCTACCATCATTCACGTCCACATCTCCTCCCACCATTCACGTCCACATCTCCCCCATCATTCACGTCCACATCTTTTCCCTGCAATCACGTCCATATCTCCTGCTATCATTCACGTACAAATCTCATCCCATCATTCACATCCACATCTCCTCCAATAATCCACGTCCATATCTCTTCCCATCATTCACGTTCACATCTTCTCCCATCATTCACGTCCTTATCTCCTCCCATTATTAACGTCCATATCTCCTCCCATCATTCACATCCACATCTCCTCCAATAATCCACGTCCATATCTCTTCCCATCATTTACGTCCACATCTCCTCCCATCATTCACGTCCATATCTCCTCCCATCATACAAGTCCATATCTCCTCCCATCATACACGTCCACATATCCTCCTACCATTCACATCCATATCTCCTCGCATCATTCACGTCCACATATCCTTCTACCATTTACGTCCATATCTCCTCCAATCAATTAACGTCCACATCTCACCCTACCATTCATGTCCTTATCTCCTCCCATCATCCCTATCTCCTCCCACCATTCACGTCCATATCTCCTCCCATAATTTATATCCACATCTCCTCCCATCATTCAAGTCAATCTCTTCCCATCATCGACATCCACATCTCCTCCCATCATCAACCGTTCCATCTCCTCCGAAACAAACAAACAGAAAATGTTTGTCTTCCAAACACTCAAAATTCTGATTCGGTAGCCCAAGCTAAACGAGACTGAAACTTAGCAGTTGAGCACTGCGTTAGATTGTGCAGCCCTTTGTAGACGAGACAGACCCGTTGAGCACTGCGTTAGATTGTGCAGCCCTTTGTAGACGAGACTGACCAGTTGAGCACTGCGTTAGATTGTGCAGCCCTTTGTAGACGAGACTGACCAGTTGAGCACTGCGTTAGATTGTGCAGCCCTTTGTAGACGAGATTGACTAGTTGAGCACTGCGTTAGATTGTGCAGCCCTTTGTAGACGAGACTGACCAGTTGAGCACTGCGTTAGATTGTGCAGCCCTTTGTAGACGAGACCGACCAGTTGACCACTGAGTTAGATTGTGCAGCCCTTTGTAGACAAGACTGACCAGTTGAGCACTGCGTTAGATTGTGCAGCCCTTTGTAGACGAGACTGACCAGTTGAGCACTGCGTTATATTGTGCAGCCCTTGTAGACGAGACTGACCAGTTGAGCACTGCGTTAGATTGTGCAGCCCTTTGTAGACGAGACTAACCAGTTGGCCGCTGAGTTAGAATGTATTGCCCTTAATATATGCTAATGCCCAGTTGTTCACGGCGTTAGCTTGTGTTGCACTTGCTAGACGAGACTGACCAGTTGACCACTGAGTTAGATTGTGTAGCCATTATTATATGAGACTGGCCAGTTGACCAGAGCATAAGATTGTTTAGCCCCGATGCTAGACGAAACTGACAGTTGACCACTGAGTTAGATTGTGTAGCCATTATTATATGAGACTGACCAGTTGACCACAGCGTAAGATTGTGTAGCCCCGATGCTAGACGAGACTGGCTAGTTGACCACTGCGTTAAGGTTAATGGCTACCGTAGAGACGTTTGTGTCATGGTTCGGACAGTTCATTTATTCACGCAAATGCCAACTGGTCTGGTCAGCTTATCTGGGAACAAGTCTGGTCAGCCTATATGGCAACTGGTCTAGTCAGCTTATCTGGGAACAAGTCTGGTCAGCCTATATGGCAACTGGTCTGGTCAGCTTATCTGGGAACAAGTCTGGTCAGCCTATATGACAACTGGTCTTGTCAGCTTATCTGGCTATATCTCTTGACTTTCTGGAATTCCTCTTAACCAGTCGTCCTCTACTAGTTAGTAAAAAAAAAGAGAGAAGAATAATGTCTAGTGCTGAGAACAGTGATGTTGAAAGTGTTGATAGAAATAGAAGTTCGTTGAGGTTCTTTCTCTGGTGTTGATAGAAATAGAAGTTCGTTGAGGTTCTTTCTCTGGTGTTGATAGAAATAGAAGTTCGTTGAGGTTCTTTCTCTGGTGTTGATAGAAATAGAAGTTCGTTGATATCCTTTCTCTGGTGTTGATAGAAATAGAAGTTCGTTGAGGTTCTTTCTCTGGTGTTGATAGAAATATAAGTTCGTTGAGGTTCTTTCTCTGGTGTTGATAGAAATAGAAGTTCGTTGATATCCTTTCTCTGAGGATTTCGATAAGTCCGAGTCCAAATGAAAGCGAAAAATCTCCCGTTCAATATCAAGATTCATATCTCCCGTTCAATATCTAGATTATAAGTGGCCATAATAATTTTCGCAACAAACGCAGCGTGGTGCATACCATCATTGACTCAACCGAGCACTTGCAAACATAAAGTATATGAGGATTTATTTCAAAAAGTGCATTTACAAAAGTCTCTTAAGCTACGAGTGTTTTACAATGTGTCTCTTACGTGAAGAGTAGATCGCAATGTGTCTCTTACGTGAAGAGTAGATCGCAATGTGTCTCTTTGCTGTCGAAGGCTTTTTATCCGGAACGCCTGCATGTTGTTTGTATGCCCTTCTTCTACTCTGTGCATAGCTCTAAAACAAAAGACATGACAATTAAACGGACGTTTCAACGCGATGCCTTCTTCAACAGACAGGACAAAACCAGAAACAACACATACTTTAAACACATATACAATACTCGAAGGACTGAAAACCAGCGTTAACACCCAGACATACAATCGCAGCAATTAAACACAGTAATTGAACAACAAATACAACCTGAACATAAAATAACTGGGCACATAAAGACTAACTCGTAACAAACGAGAACACACAAAATGAACACTTACACACAAAGAAAAATACTGAACATTTACAAACGCACATTCCAACTGAAACTTACAAATACACATACAAACTAAACACATAGCAATTCACATACTCTGAACATATAACAACCATGCGCATCCAAACGTATCACTTTATCACCCCCCCCCCCCCCCTACAGGAAGTTCACCATCACAGTAATTTTTAAGTTTCATAGGTATGATAAGAAAATTAAAAATGCATAAAATGTCACCCCCCCACCCCCACCCCCACCCCCCCCACACACACACACACATACACCAATCGACTAGATACACAACTTATATTTATGGGCAATTTTAAGCAGGAATTCAGAGAGTCCAACAAACCCCTCGTCTGAAGCTACGTGAAAAGTTTAGCATCAGATGGGAAGAGATGAGGCATCGATCGTCGCAGCCCAATCCGCAAGAGGTCATTCAGTGCGTCCAATCAAGACGTTTAAGTGTATATCTTACTTAAGAACGAGATGTACAAGTACTACAGGGACAAGTACTAGATGTACAAGTACTACAGGGACAAGTACTAGATGTACAAGTACTACAGGAACAAGTACTAGATGTACAAGTACTACAGGGACAAGTACTAGATGTGCAAGTACTACAGGGACAAGTACGAGATGTACAAGTACTACAGGGACAAGTACTAGATGTACAAGTACTACAGGGACAAGTACGAGATGTACAAGTACTACAGGGAAAAGTACGAGATGTACAAGTATTACAGGGACCAGTACGAGATGTACAAGTACTACAGGGACAAGTACTAGATGTACAAGTACGAGATGTACAAGTACTACAGGGACCAGTACGAGATGTACAAGTACTACAGGGACAAGTACGAGATGTACAAGTACTACAGGGACAAGTACGAGATGTACAAGTACTACAGGGACAAGTACGAGATGTTCTAGAGGGACAAAATCATTTAACTAGTCAGATTTTGTTTCTGATCAAACAAATGGCTAAAATCACTCAAATCTAATCTTCTAAGATTGCTAATAATTGAGGAAATATAATTGAGGATAATTGCAAACCATTTAAAAATTACTTGCAAAATTGTAAATTGCAAAACCTTCTAAAGATTGCTTACAAAATGGTTCATTGCAAAGCTTCTAAAGTCTGTTTACAAATTGGTTAATTGCAAAATTTCTTAACACTGTTTACAAAATGGTTAATTGGAAACTTTCTAAAGACTGCTTACAAAATGGTTAATTGCAAACCTTCTAAAGACTGCTTACAAAATGGTTAATTGCAAACCTTCTAAAGAATGCTTACTAAATGGCTAACCGCAAACCTATTAAAGACTGCTTACGAAATGGCTAATCACAGAAATTTTTAATGACTTCTTGCTTAATAGGTAATTGCAAACCTTCCAAAGACTGCTTGCATGATGGCTAATCGCAAACCTTCAAAAGGCTACTTTCTTAATTGCTTATTGCAAACCTTTTTTAAGACTGCTTACAAAATTGCTAATCGCAAACTTTCTTCTTCTTCTTCTTTATTTTGAGGGCCCACGATCAAAGAATTGATCATTCTGGCTCCTATGTTTCAGAAGGGTTTGCGATGTTACTGTCAATGGGTTTCAATGGGATGCTTCACTGGTTGCAAGGGCGACTCAGCAGTGGTGTTATGAACTGGGGGTTGGAATACAGGAGGCAATAGACACAAATGTGTCGAGTGTAGCCGCCTCAACTGTTGCTTTTGGAAGCTTGTTCCAATCCCCTATTGTCTTCGGCAGGAATGAGGAGCTCCTGTACTTTGTTCTTGTTTTTACTAGCCGGAACTGTCTGTCGTGGCTTCGTCACAGCCTAGGGGGAAGAAAAGCGAGTTTCTGTTTGATTCCGGAGCAGTGGACCAGCCCATTTTTTATCTTGAACAACATGGTGAGCCTGGATAGTCGTCGTCGTTCTTCCAATGTAGACCAGCCCAGTGTTTCCAGCATGCTGCCAACACTAGAGGTGTTTCTGTAGCGGTTCATGACAAAGCGCGCTGCCCGTCGCTGGAAAGACTTTCTAAGGACTGCTTACATAATAGCTGATTGCAAACCTTCTAAAACTGCTTACAAAATGGCTAATCGAGAAACCTTCTAAAAACTGCTTTCTTAATGGTTAATTGCAAGCCCTCTACAGACTGCTTACAAAACCTTCTAAAGACTACTTACGAAATGGCTAATTGCAAACCTTCTAAATGCAACTTACTTAGTTGCTGATCGCAAACATTCTAAAGACTGCTTATATAATTGTTAATCGCAAACCTTCTAAGGACTGCTTACAAAGTTGCACATAGCAAAACTTCTAAAGAATGCTTATAAAATAGCTAATAGCAAACCTTCTAAAGACTGCTTACTCTATGGCTAATCGCAAACCTTCTAAAGACTGCTTACATAATGGTTAATCGCAAACCTTCTAAGGACTGCTTACAAAGTTGCACATAGCAAAACTTCTAAAGAATGCTTATAAAATAGCTAATAGCAAACCTTCTAAAGACTGCTTACTCTATGGCTAATCGCAAACCTTCTAAAGACTGCTTACTCTATGGCTAATCGCAAACCTTCTAAAGACTACTTACTCTATGGCTAATCGCAAACCTTCTAAAGACTACTTACTCTATGGCTAATCGCAAACCTTCTAAAGACTTCTTACATAATGGTTAATCGCAAACCTTTTTGAGATCAGTTGTAAGTTCCATCAAGTTAAAATGTAGTTATTTAATCAATCTAATAGCTGGGCTGCAGTGAGTCCGATGCCATGTTATTTTTAACCATGATCCCATACATTTAATTAAACAGAAGAAATCTTAGCGCAGAGATGAAGAATGGGGCTGTCTTCCAAAATAGCAGGCCAACCATCGTTATTGTTAGGTCTCCGTCAGGCCCTCAGCATCCCGTCGAAATATGACGATGAAATATTGACGAGCTGCGTACATTGGAGAATAGGAGGGTGAGCAGGACAGAAACCAATGGTAGAGAGTAAGCTCTGCACGTGACACCACGAATGGTGGTCCATCTTTTATGCCAAGTAATCTTGAAATTTGTCTAGAGAGTAACATTTTGGACTCAACTGCATGGAATCAGTTGGTCTTTTTCTGTTTAGATCTATTTCCGGAGTATGACGTCAATTTTGTTTAGATCTGTTTCCAGAGTGTGACGTCAACATGTTCATGTTTCGGATAATTTGGATTTGTGTTTATTACATTAAGGAATACGGCAGCGAACGTGTCATAGTTGGGGGTTATAATAGTTGCCGCGTTATTGGAAGATGTGGTCCCAATGGATGAGACAAGATGTGGTCCCAATGGATGAGACAAGATGTGGTCCCAATGGATGAGACAAGATGTGGTCCCAATGGATGAGACGAGATGTGGTCCCAATGGATGAGACAAGATGTGGTCCCAATGGATGAGACAAAGATTTGTTTCCATTGGATGAGAAAAAGATGTGGTCCTAATGGATGTGACAAGCTGTGGTATTAGTGGAAGAGACAAGACGTTGTTCCAAACAGACTTGGTGCCTTTGTAGACAGACTAGATGACGATTTAGACAGACTAGCTGCCTATTTTAAAAAAAAAAACAACTGGTTGCCCGTTTAGATAGACTAGTTTCCCATTGAGAAGACTTTTCATTCCCATCATAATTTATGTGCATTGACGTGACAATTAAAGTTAATAGGCTTATAAGCATTAAAAAAGACAATTGCACCTAATAGATATGTATGCAATATACGGGTTCACTATACGTACAGAATAGTTCATAGACATGTAAAGTACGCACTTAGGATAGATCATAGATATATTCAGTACGGGCATAGTATAGTTCATAGGTATACTGAACATACAAAATATAGTTCATTGATCTACATAGTACATTCATAGTATAAATCTTAGATGTATAAAAAAAAAAATTGATAAGTATGTACACGAATATTTACTGTAAGCATCTAAAACAGATTATGAGTCGCTATAAGCGGTCGACAAATATGCGTGTTTTTTTGGGGTTGTTTTATTATAAAGCAATAGATGTGTAACATAGACACTTAAATAAATCTGCCATATGTGTAGCATTGACAATTATCTTACATCGGTCATATGTGTAACGTGGACACATATCTTATAATATCTGTGACATTGACATATTCAAATGGACAGATGTAAAATATCAACACCTCTAGCAACAAAAGTTATCATTTATTTAGTTTCACCAAAGTTCCTCAACACTGTTGGCCTCTCATTTCTTAATCAGCCAGCACAAGACCGTCTAAATTTAGATTTCCCAAGCGGATACAAGGCACCGGCAAGAAGTGGAGGGGGGGGGGCAGAAAGTGGAGGTGTGAGATAGAGATCAAGGAGGAGGTTGGGACCTACCAGCGTCTGGTCTCATTCTGGTCTCATTCGCCCATCCCCACTCTTGGTATTTGAAAAGTTCATAGCGAGTCCGAGGCCTAGACGCCTGGGATGGAAGTTTTAAAAGCCATGCTCGAATAATTGAGCAGTTCTCTCACGTGCTACTCTCCGTCCGGGGCTCGCCAACTGTGGACGTGATTTCTGGCCTGATTACATTGTCACCGGCCTCTTGTCATCAGGTCTGCGCAGTCGGGACAAAATGAAAGACTTTGAGGGGCCATTACTCCATCCTACCCAGAAACTCTTTCTGATTACGACTCTTACATTACACGTTAAATGCGTGACAACATTACACGTTAAATGCTTGAGAACTTTACACTTTAAACACTTGATTACACGTTAAATACGTGACAACATTACACGTTAAATATGTGACAAGATTACACTTTAAATACGTTTAATGGATTTTGAAATTGATTGGATTAGAAAAGTATTTGATAAAAATGCTATTAATCTTTTGTTCAGATAGTTTCTCTATTTTTGTATCCATTATCTTAAGGCTTTCAGTCTCAAATTTGAATCTAACGAATTGATTTTTCCCACATCCTGATTATTAACTTAGTCTTGTAAGGGTTGGGTTAGGATTACAAGTTAAGACTTGTCTGACGTGTTGGGTTCGGAGTACAAGTTAGGGCTTGTCTGACGTGTTGATTAGGAGTACAAGTTAGGGCTTGTCTAAAGTGTCTAGTTAGGAGTACAAGTTAGGGCTTGTCTGACATGTAGGGTTAGGAGTACAAGTTAAGGCTTGTCTGACGTGTTGGGCTAGGAGTACAAGTTTGGGCTTGTCTGGAGTGTCGGGCTAGAATAACACGTCAGCGTTTGTCTGAAGTGTTAGGTTAGAGCTACAAGTTAGGGCCTTTCTGACAATAGATTTGTGTCTTTTGTGACGTGTTGAGGAACTACCGTCGAAAGGAGAAACATCATGCGCCTAGCAAAAATTATCACACTTTCAGCGGTGAGACAATGTTGACGTGAACATAGTCGAGTGTAAATTACTAATATGTCGGTGAATTGGAGAGCTTTCTAGAGGATCCTCTTAGTGTAACAAAAAATACAATTAAATATTCATAATCCTGCTTAAGAGGGCCTTATATATCGGTTTCACTCAGAGCAGGATTATAAAACAAAGCAACCAACTACATTTCAATCAACCACACAGCAACCAACAACGTATCAACCAACCACATATCAACCAACCACATATCAACCAACCACACATCAACCAAACACATTAACTAACCATTTATCAACTACATGTTAGCAATGATTATACACAATTTGCTTATATAATTATAAATACATTTCTGATTAATAATTTGTTAATGTTTCCATCCATTCATCCCTGCGGCTCTAGAGCCTTTGTTGGGCTTGGCCTGCCTCAAGCATCATTCCACTCATACCATTAATGCCTGTGGCTTGGCCCACCTCACGCATCATTCCACTCATACCCTTAATGCCTGTGGCTTGGCCTGCCTCACGCATCATTCCACTCATACCATTAATGCCTGTGGCTTGGCCTGCCTCACGCATCATTCCACTCATACCATTAATGCCTGTGGTTCTAAGCCCATGTAGGGCTTTGGCCTGCCTCACTACTTCTTTCCACTAAGACCTAACTTATTCTTTTCTTTTCCATGCTTGAATTCTCAGCTGCAGTACATCTTTTACTACATGAACCCCCCATCTAAATTTATCTCTTATTGGAGACATGTTCCTCTGGGGTCTTGGTGGTGCACCCTCTTCACTCCTCTGTCATTTGGCATTCATTCTAAGTGTCCCGCCAAGCGAAGCTTACCATTCTTTATGCTACTAGTCTGTGTTTCTGCTATAGACTGTACAGTACTAGTCCTGGTTGGTTCGTATACTGCAGCACTATTCACCCTTTGTTGGTCCAGATATATTCCCGAGAACGTTTCTCTCCCATGTGTTTAATAGGTTATCTGATGTTGTTGGTCGTTTTTTTCTTATAGGGTCCAGGTTTCACTTGTGTGTTGGATATGTATCAGCCTTGTCAGTGTGTGGGGTATGTATCAGTCTTGTCAGTGTGTGGGGTATGTATCAGTCTTGTCAGTGTGTGGGGTATGTATCAGTCTTGTCAGTGTGTGGGGTATGTATCAGTCTTGTCAGTGTGTGGGGTATGTATCAGTCTTGTCAGTGTGTGGGGTATGTATCAGTCTTGTCAGTGTGTGGGGTATGTATCAGTCTTGTCAGTGTGTGGGGTATGTATCAGTCTTGTCAGTGTGTGGGGTATGTATCAGTCTTGTCAGTGTGTGGGGTATGTATCAGCCTTGTCAGTGTGTTGGATATGTATCAGTCTTGTCAGTGTGTGGGGGTATGTATCAGCCTTGTCAGTGTGTGGGGTATATATCAGTCTTGTCAGTGTGTGGAGTATGTATCAGCCTTGTCAGTGTGGGGGTATGTATCAGCCTTGTCAGTGTGTGGGGTATGTATCAGCCTTGTCAGTGTGTGGGGTATGCTAAACTCCAGAAGATTATCATATTAATATTTTTTTTTTGATGCTGTCCTAGCCCATTTTATAGTCCACACAGAGTGGATGTACTGGAATATTATATTTATAACATCAATCTAATAGGCATCTGATGGGGAAAATCTGATCTGTCGTTGATCTGCTTTGTCTGAATCCACATGGATTGTCAACTAGTATTTGTTCAGTGTACGGTTGTAGTCTGGAGGCAATTTTTTGTGTCAGTGTTTTGTAGGTATAATTTAATAGGGAAACTCCTCTGTAGTTTGTGCATTCAAGTTTGGAAAATTGCTGGTGTATTGGAGTTATCCACGCCATTTCCCCATCTGTTGGAATTTTCTCTTCTTGCCAAATTTTAGATATAAGTTTACGTGTCTGAGTGTGTGGTTCTCTTCCTCCATATTTAATCAGTTCCTCTGTAATGGGGTCTTCTCTAGGGGCTTTGTGATTTTTTATTGAATTGATTACTTGTGTAGTTTATTCCAAAAATGGGGAGTTTATTAAAGGGTCTGGTCCTACATGTGGTGGTTGGTAAACTTCATTTTGTCCACTGTCTGCATTTACTGTGTTAGGTTAGGGTTAGGGTTAGGGTTAACTCTAACAGGTGGTTGGTAAACTTCATTTTGTCCACTGTCTGCATTTACTGTGTTAGGTTAGGGTTAGGGTTAGGGTTAACTCTAACCGGTGGTTGGTAATCTTCATTTTGTCCACTGTCTGCATTTACTGTGTTAGGTTAGGGTTAGGGTTAACTCTAACCGGTGGTTGGTAATCTTCATTTTGTCCACTGTCTGCATTTACTGTGTTAGATTAGGGTTAGGGTTAACTCTAACCGGTGGTTGGTAATCTTCATTTTGTCCATTTTCTGCATTTACTGTCTGCATTACAGTCTTCATTTACTGTTTGCATTTATTGTCTGGATTTACTATCTGCATTTACTGTCGGCATTTACTGTCAGCATTTACTGTCTGCATCTACTGTCTGCATTTATTGTCTGCATTTACTGTCTGCATTTATTGTGTACATTTACTGTCTGCATTTACTGTTTGCATTTACTGTGTGCATTTACAGTCTGCGTTTACTGTCTGCATTTACTGTCTGCATTTACTGTCTGCATTCACTGTCTGCATTTACTATCTGCATTTACTGTCTGCTTTAACTATCTGCATTTACTGTCTGCATTTACTGTCTTCCTTCACTCACTGTCTGCATTTACTGTCTGCATTTACTGTCTGCTTTAACTATCTGCATTTACTGTCTGCATTATTGTCTGCATTTACTGTCTGCATTTATTGAGTACATTTACTGT
This sequence comes from Lymnaea stagnalis, assembly GCA_964033795.1. Taxonomy (NCBI): domain Eukaryota; kingdom Metazoa; phylum Mollusca; class Gastropoda; family Lymnaeidae; genus Lymnaea; species Lymnaea stagnalis. The sequence continues at coordinate 209,821 of CAXITT010000452.1, read as the reverse complement.
CTGCATTTACTGTCTGCATTTACTGTCTGCATTTACTGTAACCTCAAAAGCTTCAGGCCACCTCTCCAGCACGTCACTATTTTTCGAAAGTCTCTAAACGCTGCCTTCTCACTCTCTCTCTCTCTGCATTCATTATCAAACCAGTCTACTCTCTCTCTCTCTGCATTCATTATCAAACCAGTCTACTCTCTCTCTCTCTCTCTGCATTTATTATCAAACCAGTCTGCTCTCTCTCCGCATTCATTATCAAACCAGTCTACTCTCTCTCTCTCTGCATTCATTATCAAACCAGTCTAATCTCTCTCTCTCTGCATTCATTATCAAACCAGTCTACTCTCTCTCTCCGCATTCATTATCAAACCAGTCTACTCTCTCTCTCCGCATTCATTATCAAACCAGTCTACTCTCTCTCTCTCTGCATTCATTATCAAACCAGTCTACTCTCTCTCTCTGCATTCATTATCAAACCAGTCTACTCTCTCTCTCCGCATTCATTATCAAACCAGTCTACTCTCTCTCTCTCTGCATTCATTATCAAACCAGTTTACTCTCTCTCTGCATCCGCATTCATTATCAAACCAGTCTACTCTCTCCCTCTGCATTCATTATCAAACCAGTCTACTCTCTCTCTCTCTGCATTCATTATCAAACCAGTCTACTCTCTCTCTCTCTGCATTCATTATCAAACCAGTCTACTCTCTCTCTCTCTCCGCATTCATTATCAAACCAGTCTACTCTCTCTCTCTCTCTGCATTCATTATCAAACAAGTCTACTCTCTCTCTCTCTCTCTGCATTCATTATCAAACCAGTCTACTCTCTCTCTCTCTCCGCATTCATTATCAAACCAGTCTACTCTCTCTCTCTCCGCATTCATTATCAAACAAGTCTACTCTCTCTCTCTCTCCGCATTCATTATCAAACCAGTCTGCTCTCTCTCTCTCTCCGCATTCATTATCAAACCAGTCTACTCTCTCTCTCTCTCCGCATTCATTATCAAACCAGTCTACTCTCTCTCTCTCTCCGCATTCATTATCACACCAGTCTACTCTCTCTCTCTCTCCGCATTCATTATCAAACCAGTCTTCTCTCTCTCTCTCTCTTCATTCACTATCAAGCCAGCCCTCTCTCTCTCTCTGCATTCATTATCAAACCAGTCTACTCTCTCTCTCCGCATTCATTATTTCTCTCTAGCCGCATTCATTATCAAACCAGTCTACTCTCTCTCTCTCTGCATTCATTATCTAACCAGTCTGCTCTCTCTCTCTGCATTCATTATCAAACCAGTCTACTCTCTCTCTCCGCATTCATTATCAAACCAGTCTACTCTCTCTCTCTCTGCATTCATTATCAAACCAGTTTACTCTCTCTCTGCATTCAGTATCAAACCAGTCTACTCTCTCTCTCCGCATTCATTATCAAACCAGTCTACTCTCTCTCTCTCCGCATTCATTATCAAACCAGTCTACTCTCTCTCTCTCTGCATTCATTATCAAACCAGTCTACTCTCTCTCTCTGCATTCATTATCAAACCAGTCTACTCTCTCTCTCCACATTCATTATCAAACCAGTCTACTCTCTCTCTCCGCATTCATTATCAAACCAGTCTACTCTCTCCCTCCGCATTCATTATCAAACCAGTCTACTCTCTCTCTCCGCATTCATTATCAAACCAGTCTACTCTCTCTCTCCGCATTCATTATCAAACCAGTCTACTCACTCTCTCTGCATTCTATATCAAACCAGTCTACTCTCTCTCTCCGCATTCATTATCAAACCAGTCTACTCACTCTCTCTGCATTCATTATCAAACCAGTCGACTCTCTCTCTCTCTGCATTCATTATCAAACCAGTCTACTCTCTCTCTCCGCATTCATTATCAAACCAGTCTACTCACTCTCTCTCTCTGCATTCATTATCAGACCAGTCTACTCTCTCTCTCCGCATTCATTATCAAACCAGTCTACTCACTCTCTCTCTCTGCATTCATTATCAAACCAGTCTACTCACTCTCTCTCTCCGCATTCATTATCAAACCAGTCTACTCACTCTCTCTCTCCGCATTCATTATCAAACAAGTCTACTCACTCTCTCTCTCTCTGCATTCATTATCAAACCAGTCTACTCACTCTCTCTCTCCGCATTCATTATCAAACCAGTCTACTCACTCTCTCTCTCTGCATTCATTATCAAACCAGTCTACTCACTCTCTCTCTCTGCATTCATTATCAAACCAGTCTACTCACTCTCTCTCTCTGCATTCATTATCAAACCAGTCTACTCACTCTCTCTCTCTGCATTCATTATCAAACCAGTCTACTCACTCTCTCTCTCTGCATTCATTATCAAACCAGTCTACTCACTCTCTCTCTCTGCATTCATTATGAAACCAGTCTACTCTCTCTCTCCGCATTCATTATCAAACCAGTCTACTCACTCTCTCTCTCTGCATTCATTATCAAACCAGTCTACTCACTCTCTCTCTCCGCATTCATTATCAAACCAGTCTACTCTCTCTCTCCGCTTTCATTATCAAACCAGTCTACTCACTCTCTCTCTCTGCATTCATTATCAAACCAGTCTACTCACTCTCTCTCTCCGCATTCATTATCATACCAGTCTACTCACTCTCTCTCTCTCTGCATTCATTATCAAACCAGTCTACTCACTCTCTCTCTCCGCATTCATTATCAAACAAGTCTACTCACTCTCTCTCTCCGCATTCATTATCAAACCAGTCTACTCACTCTCTCTCTCTCCGCATTCATTATCAAACCAGTCTACTCACTCTCTCTCTCCGCATTTATTATCAAACCAGTCTACTCACTCTCTCTCTCTGCATTCATTATCAAACCAGTCTACTCTCTCTCTCCGCATTCATTATCAAACCAGTCTACTCACTCTCTCTCTCTGCATTCATTATCAAACCAGTCTACTCTTTCTCTCCGCATTCATTATCAAACAAGTCTACTCACTCTCTCTCTACCCCCTCTCTTTCTCTGCATTCATTATTAAACAAGTCTACGCACTCTCTCTATCCCAACCTATCTCTCTCTCTCTCTCTCTGCATTCATTATCAAACCAGTCTACTCCCGCCCTCTGCAATCATTATCAAACCAGTCTACTCTCTCTCTCTCTGCATTCATTAACAAACCAATTTACTCTCTCTCCCTCTCTCTGCATTCATTATCAAACCAGTCTGCTCTCTCTCGCTCCCTCTGTATTTATTATCAAACCATACCAGTCTACTCTCTCTCCAGCCCCCTCTCTCCCACTCGATCTCTCACTCTCTCTCTCTCTCTCTCTCTCTCTCTCTCTCTCTCTATCTCTCTTACACTCTACTGTAATTTTGCTGAAATCCTTCAGTTTTTTTTTTCTGCTTTTCCAAACACTTCTAACCTATCCCACCGTTCATTTATGTTGTTTTCCCTGCGATGCTTTTAGTTGTACTCCTGCTTCATTTTGGTGAGCTATTGGTAATCATATCGTTTTTCTTTTTTATTTTGGGCATTGTGATGTCTGCCTGTTCTCTGCTTATATTTAACCCTTACAAGTAGATGTTCAGAGTCTTCATTTACTTTTTCGATGGCTTCTTACATCTACTTTGTCGATCTGTTCCTTCGATCGATTAGAACATGGTCAATTTGGTTGTGGGTGATTCCATCTGGTGAGTTCCGAGTAACTTTATGTATAATTCTGTGTGGAAACTTAATGCTGCTGTCATTCCATATCTTCAAACAAGGTCCATGAGTCGGATCCCATTGTCCTTGGATTCTTCATGCAGACTGCCTTAACCACGTTTTCTTTCCCTATTTTGGCACGGAAGTCGCCAATCACTACTGACTTTAATATCATGTCATAGTTCCTCATCATATTTGTTTCAAGTGTCTCATAAAAGGATACTTATATATGTATCTTCTGTGGGAGCACGGACATTTGTAAATGTTATATTTAACATTTAACCTCGCACACGCAAAGCGTACACTCATTCATTCTCTGGCACACTCAAAGAGCTCAATCATTCATTCTCTCGCACACTCAAAGAGCTCAATCATTCATTCTCTCGCACACTCAAAGAGCTCAATCATTCATTCTCTCGCACACTCAAAGAGCATAATCATTCTATCTCTCGCACGCGTAAATATCACAATCATTCATTCTCTCGCACACTCAAAGAGCTCAATCATTCATTCTCTCGCACACTCAAAGAGCTCAATCATTCATTCTCTCTCACACTCACAGAGCTTTTAGTAAGTAAGAGACGCACACTCAATGAGCTCAATCATTCATTCTCTCGCACACTCAAAGTGCATAATCATTCTATCTCTCGCACGCGTAAAGATCACAATCATTCATTCTCTCGCACACTCAAAGAGCTCAATCATTCATTCTCTCGCACACTCAAAGAGCTCAATCATTCATTCTCTCGCACACTCAAAGAGCTCAATCATTCATTCTCTCGCACACTCAAAGAGCTCAATCATTCTATCTCTCGCACGCGTAAATATCACAATCATTCATTCTCTCGCACACTCAAAGAGCTCAATCATTCATTGTCTGATGTAAAAACTGTAACTGTACCAAGGGCTTCTTTCTTTTCGTCAAACTCTGTTCCAAGACTGTTGGTGTTGTTAGTGTTGTTAGTGTTGTTGGTGTTGTTAGTGTTGTTAGTGTTGTTAGTGTTGTTAGTGTTGTTAGTGTTGTTAGTGTTGTTGGTGTTGTTGGTGTTTTTGGTGTTGTTGGTGTTGTTGGTGTTGTTAGTGTTGTTAGTGTTGTTAGTGTTGTTGGTGTTGTTGGTGTTGTTAGTGTTGTTAAAGTTGTTGGTGTTGTTGGTGTTGTTAGTGTTGTTGGTGTTGTTAGTGTTGTTAGTGTTGTTAGTGTTGTTGGTGTTGTTAGTGTTGTTAGTGTTGTTAGTGTTGTTAGTGTTGTTAGTGTTGTTGGTGTTGTTAGTGTTGTTGGTGTTGTTAGTGTTGTTGGTGTTGTTGGTGTTGTTAGTGTTGTTAGTGTTGTTAGTGTTGTTAGTGTTGTTGGTGTTGTTGGTGTTGTTGGTGTTGTTGGTGTTGTTGGTGTTGTTGGTGTTGTTGGTGTTGTTGGTGTTTTTGGTGATGTTAGTGTTGTTGGTTTTGTTGGTGTTGCTAGTGTTGCTAATGTTGTTAGTGTTGTTAGTTTTGTTAGTGTTGTTAGTGTTGTTAGTGTTGTTAGTGTTGCTAGTGTTGTTAGTGTTGTTAGTGTTGTTAGTGTTGTTAGTGTTGCTAGTGTTGTTAGTGTTGTTGGTGTTGTTGGTGTTGTTAGTGTTGTTAGTGTTGTTAGTGTTGTTAGTATTGGAACAACTAGTTCATGCCATATCTAGTGGGCTCTCCCTTAACTGCCATTTCTTGTGGGCTCTCCCCTAACCGACTGTTATGTTAGGCTCTACCCTATCCGCCATATCTCGTCTAGACGCCTTTACCCTATCCACAATATCTGGTGGCCTCTCCCCTATCCGCCATATCTGGTGTCCTCTCTCCTAACCGCAATATCTGGTGGCCTCTCTCCTATCCGCCATATCTGGTGTCCTCTCTCCTAACCGCAATATCTGGTGGCCTCTCTCCTAACCGCAATATCTGGTGTCCTCTCTCCTAACCGCAATATCTGGTGTCCTCTCTCCTAACCGCAATATCTGGTGGCCTCTCTCCTATCCGCAATATCTCGTGGTCTCTCCCCATCCACCATATCTGATGGCCTCTTTCTATCCGCCATACCTGGTGGCCTTTCCCCTATTCACTATATCTGGTGGCCTCTCCCAAATCCACAATATCTTGTCTGGTGGCCTTTCCCTTACACCATATCTGGTTGCCTCTCCCCTGTCCACAATATCTTGTCTGGTGGCTGTTCACCTATACACCATATCTGGTGGACTCTCCCTTATCCGTCGTATCATGTGGCATCTTCCCTATCCACCATATCTGGTGGACTCTCCCTTATCCGCCGTATCATGTGGCATCTCCCCTATCCACCATATCTGGTGGACTCTCCCTTATCCGTCGTATCATGTGGCCTCTTCCCTATCCACCATATCTGGTGGCCACTCCCTTATCCGCCGTATCATTTGGCGTCTTCCCTATCCCCCATATCTGGTGGCCACTCCCTTATCCGCCGTATCATGTGGCATCTTCCCTATCCACCATATCTGGTGGACTCTCCCTTATCCGCCGTATCATGTGGCATCTGCCCTATCCACCATATCTGGTGGACTCTCCCTTATCCGCCGTATCATGTGGCATCTTCCCTATCCACCATATCTGGTGGACTCTCCCTTATCCGCCGTATCATGTGGCATCTTCCCTATCCCCCATATCTGGTGGACTCTCCCTTATCCGCCGTATCATGTGGCATATTCCCTATCCACCATATCTGGTGGACTCTCCCTTATCCGCCGTATCATGTGGCATCTCCCCTATCCACCATATCTGGTGGACTCTCCCTTATCCGTCGTATCATGTGGCCTCTTCCCTATCCCCCATATCTGGTGGCCACTCCCTTATCCGCCGTATCATTTGGCGTCTTCCCTATCCACCATATCTGGTGGACTCTCCCTTATCCGCCGTTCATGTGGCATCTCCCCTATCTGCAATATCTGGTTACCTCGGCCCTACCCGTCATATTTGGTGGGCTCTCCCCATCTGCCACCCAAGGTTGCGCTTGGTAGAAGATCAGCATCTATACACGAGGTTTGTAATGCTTCAATTGTTTAAAAGTTAAGTAATTTTTCAAATCATTTCCAAAATGATTGCTTGAATCGAGAAAGTCAGTGTTATTATTAGCTCCTGGTACCTGTGGTCCTGTATATGTAACACCTCGTGTCCTGCACATGTAGCACCTGCTGTCCTGTACATATGATACCTGTTGTCCTATATTTGCTCCCCCTGTTGTCCTGTGCACCTAGCACCTTGCGCTCCTGTGCACGTAACATCTGCTGTCCTGTACACATAGCACCTGTTGTCATGTACATTAAAGCACCTGTTGTCAAGTAGACTATAGCACCTTTTTTACACATTGCACCTGATGCTGATGTCATGTAGACTATAGCACATGTTGTCCTGTAAGTTATACTAATTGTTGTCTTGTACATGGGAGATAATCCTTGATCGTTCTGAACAAAACGAGATAAAATGAAGATAATTGCGAACTCAAATAATTTATATATGTGTTTAATTGATGAATGTGTTTATTTGATGAATGTTTGTAATAAATTATTGTGTTTAGTTGATGAATCTGTTTATTGGTCAATGTGTTAATTGATAAATGTGTTTAATGGATAAATGTTTAAATTGATCAGTGTTCCAGTTCATGAATGTGTTAATTGATGAATGTGTTTAAATGATGAATGTGTTTAAATGATAAATGTGTTTAATTGATGAATGTGTTTAAATGATGAGACGAGTAAAAAGCATTAGACAAGAAGTTATACAAATAGAAAGGGTTAGATTAGTAAGACTAATCCACCAGATTTTAAGGAAATTGGCCAAACATTTCTTTTCTTGGCGGTCATCAGATTTAAATCTCCACCATATCTTCTGTAACATATGGCTAATCTCCTGATTTTACCATAGTTCCCTCTATCTTCTATAACGTATGGCCAATATCATGATTGTACCTCAGGTAATTTAATAGTCAGACAAACTTGCATTTATGACATAATTTAACTATGACAGTTGCGTTCTTGATTAAACCTGCATCCATATATCTCACTCATTACTCACTCTATCCTAGCAGTAGTCCAATCTTCACATATCATTAATTTATGGACACAATTACACAACATAGAATAATTTTTTACATTGATACTTATTAGTTGATTGCAGCACAGGCTTATTACATTCAATTACTTTAGCACACTACATTTGATTAGACCTTCCAGCTACCTCCTCGAAAATTGAAAATATAGATCTTCTTCTAGTTCCGTCTTGTCTATCTTTCAATCTTTGTCTATCGGTACGTATCCTTACTCATAAACTAAATTGTGTTATTTACTCGACTCTTAATGGACATCAAAAATCGTCATGTCACATCTTCCATGAGTGAAAATTTTACGGTAATCTATTATTTGTAAAACTATGCCAGTTTTACGCTAGAGTTACAACCACATTGTCAAACGGTCTAGTAGTAGAATAAAAATATGCCAGTTTTACGCTAGAGTAAAATTCATTATTTTTAAATTTTAAGGTATTTTATAATAAATTTAAAAATGCCAATGTTACCCTTGAGTAGATCCGTGTTATCAAATGTTTCGGTATTTTATTTATAAGTGAAAAAAAGATTGCCAATTTTACCCTAGAGTAAAATCCATATTTTCCAATGTTATGGTATCCTATTAGAAGTAAAGAACCATAACTGTCGGCCCCAAGTTCTCCCGCTAACGTTATCAGAATCAGCATCAAGCCAAAGTAGCAGAAATATTGTGTGCCATCGGTGGTCTCCCCACGGACAAGTACCGCAGTAAATTCGTGTCTAATGCCAGGGAATAAATGAGCCTTATGAAGGTAGCATCTAACAGGAATAAATGAGCATTATTAAGGTTGCAATTAACAGGAATAAATGAGCCTTTTGAAGGTTGCATCTAACAGGGATAAATGAGCCTTATGAAGGTAGCATCTGACAGGAATAAATGAGCCTTATGAAGGTAGCATCTGACAGGAATAAATGAGCCTTTTGAAGGTTGCATCTAACAGGGATAAATGAGCCTTACGAAGGTAGCATCTAACAGGAATAAATGAGCCTTATGAAGGTAGCATCTAACAGGAATAAATGAGCCTTATGAAGGTAGCATCTGACAGGAATAAATGAGCCTTATGAAGGTAGCATCTAACAGGAATAAATGAGCCTTTTGAAGGTTGCATCTAACAGGAATAAATGAGCTTTATGAAGGTAGCATCTGACAGGAATAAATGAGCCTTTTGAAAGTAGGACCTAGCAGGAATAAATGAACCTTATGAAGGTAGCATCTAACAGGAATAAATGAGCATTATGAAGGTAGCATCTGACAGGAATAAGTGAGCCTTTTGAAAGTAGGACCTAGCAGGAATACATGAGCCTTATGAAGGTAGCATCTAACAGGAATAAATGAGCCTTATGAAGGTAGCATATAACTGGAATAAATGAGCCATATGAAGGTATCATCTGAAGGGAATAAATGAGCTATTTGAAATTAGGACCTAGCAGGAATAAATGAACCTAAATGACATAAGCCAGAAGCTTATTTATGCCATAAGCAAAACGTTGATAAAATTCCAAAAGTCAAAATTCTTTAAATGCCATAAGCCAGCAGTCTTTTAAATGCCATAAGCCAGCAGTCTTTTAAATGCCATAAGCCAGCAGTCTTTTAAATGCCATAAGCTAGCAGTATTATAAATGCCATAAGCCAGCAGTCTTTTAAATACCACAAGCCAGCAGTCTTTTAAATGCCATAAGCCAGCAGTCTTTTAAATGCCATAAGCCAGCAGTCTTTTAAATGCCATAAGCCAGCAGTCTTTTAAATGCCATAAGCCAGCAGTATTTTAAATGCCATAAGCCAGCAGTATTTTAAATGCCATAAGACAGCAGTCTTTTAAATGCCATAAGCCAGCAGTCTTTTAAATACCATAAGCCAGCAGTCTTTTAAATGCCATAAGCCAGCAGTCTTTTAAATGCCATAAGCCAGCAGTCTTTTAAGTGCAATAAGCCAGCAGTCTTTTAAATGCCATAAGCCAGCAGTCTTTTAAATGCCATAAGCCAACAGTCTTTTAAATGCCATAAGCCAGCAGTCTTTTAAATGCCATAAGCCAGCAACTTTTAAATGCCATATGCCAGCATTCTTTTAAATGCCATAAGCCAACAGTCTTTTAAATGCCATAAGCCAGCAACTTTTAAATGCCATATGCCAGCATTCTTTTAAATGCCATAAGCCAGCAGTCTTTTAAATGCCATAAGCCAGCAGTCTTTTAAATGCCATAAGCCAGCAGTATTTTAAATGCCATAAGCCAGCAGTATTTTAAATGCCATAAGCCAGCAGTCTTTTAAATGCCATAAGCCAGCAGTCTTTTAAATACCATAAGCCAGCAGTCTTTTAAATGCCATAAGCCTTAAGTCTTTTAAATGCCATAAGCCAGCAGTCTTTTAAATGCAATAAGCCAGCAGTCTTTTAAATGCCATAAGCCAGCAGTCTTTTAAATGCCAGAAGCCAACAGTCTTTAAAATACCATAAGCCAGCAGTCTTTTAAATGCCATAAGCCAGCAACTTTTAAATGCCATAAGCCAGCATTCTTTTAAATGCCATAAGCCAGCAGTCTTTTAAATGCCATAAGCCAGCAGTCTTTTAAATGCCATAAGCCAGGAGTCTTTTAAATGCCATAATCCAGGAGTCTTTTAAATGCCATAAGCCAGCAGTCTTTTAAATGCCATAAGCCAGCAGTCTTTTAAATGCCATAAGCCAGAAGTCTTTTAAATGCCATAAGCCAGCAGTCTTTTAAATACCATAAGCCATCAGTCTTTTAAATGCCATAAGCCAGCAGTCTTTTAAATGCCATAAGCCAGCAGTCTTTTAAATACCATAAGCCAGCAGTCTTTTAAATGCCATAAGCCAGCAATTTTTTATAGCCATAAGCCAGCAGTCTTTTAAATGCCATAAGCCAGCAGTCTTTTAAATGACATAAGCCAGCAGTCTTTTAAATGCCATAAGCCCGCAACTTTTAAATGCCATAAGCCAGCAGTCTTTTAAATGCCATAAGCCAGCAGTCTTTTAAATGCCATAAGCCAGCAAATTTTTAAAGCCATAAGCCAGCAGTCTTTTAAATGCCATAAGCCCGCAACTGTTAAATGCCATAAGCCAGCAGTCTTTTTAATGCCATTAGCCAGCAGTTTTTTAAATGCCATAAGACAGCAGTCTTTTAAATGCCATAAGCCAGCATTCGATTTAATGCCATAAGTCATTAGTCAATAATAATTCCATAAGCCAGGAGTCTATTCAATGACATAAGTCATCAATCAATATTATTGCCTTAAGCATTAAGTCTGTTAAATTCCATAAGCCAAGAGTCTATTAAATGCCATAAGCCAGCAACTTTTAAATGCCATATGCCAGCATTCTTTTAAATGCCATAAGCCAACAGTCTTTTAAATGCCATAAGCCAGCAACTTTTAAATGCCATATGCCAGCATTCTTTTAAATGCCATAAGCCAGCAGTCTTTTAAATGCCATAAGCCAGCAGTCTTTTAAATGCCATAAGCCAGCAGTATTTTAAATGCCATAAGCCAGCAGTATTTTAAATGCCATAAGCCAGCAGTCTTTTAAATGCCATAAGCCAGCAGTCTTTTAAATACCATAAGCCAGCAGTCTTTTAAATGCCATAAGCCTTAAGTCTTTTAAATGCCATAAGCCAGCAGTCTTTTAAATGCAATAAGCCAGCAGTCTTTTAAATGCCATAAGCCAGCAGTCTTTTAAATGCCAGAAGCCAACAGTCTTTAAAATACCATAAGCCAGCAGTCTTTTAAATGCCATAAGCCAGCAACTTTTAAATGCCATAAGCCAGCATTCTTTTAAATGCCATAAGCCAGCAGTCTTTTAAATGCCATAAGCCAGCAGTCTTTTAAATGCCATAAGCCAGGAGTCTTTTAAATGCCATAATCCAGGAGTCTTTTAAATGCCATAAGCCAGCAGTCTTTTAAATGCCATAAGCCAGCAGTCTTTTAAATGCCATAAGCCAGAAGTCTTTTAAATGCCATAAGCCAGCAGTCTTTTAAATACCATAAGCCATCAGTCTTTTAAATGCCATAAGCCAGCAGTCTTTTAAATGCCATAAGCCAGCAGTCTTTTAAATACCATAAGCCAGCAGTCTTTTAAATGCCATAAGCCAGCAATTTTTTATAGCCATAAGCCAGCAGTCTTTTAAATGCCATAAGCCAGCAGTCTTTTAAATGACATAAGCCAGCAGTCTTTTAAATGCCATAAGCCCGCAACTTTTAAATGCCATAAGCCAGCAGTCTTTTAAATGCCATAAGCCAGCAGTCTTTTAAATGCCATAAGCCAGCAAATTTTTAAAGCCATAAGCCAGCAGTCTTTTAAATGCCATAAGCCCGCAACTGTTAAATGCCATAAGCCAGCAGTCTTTTTAATGCCATTAGCCAGCAGTTTTTTAAATGCCATAAGACAGCAGTCTTTTAAATGCCATAAGCCAGCATTCGATTTAATGCCATAAGTCATTAGTCAATAATAATTCCATAAGCCAGGAGTCTATTCAATGACATAAGTCATCAATCAATATTATTGCCTTAAGCCTTAAGTCTGTTAAATTCCATAAGCCAAGAGTCTATTAAATGCCATAAGCCAGCAGTGTTTTAAATGCTGAAATCAAGCAATTTATTGAATAACATAAACCATCTGTCTTTTGAGTACCATAAACGTTTAGTATGTTAAATGCCATAAGCCAGGAGTCTATTACATATCATAAGCCAGCAGTCTATTAAATATCATAGCTTTTTGAATGACATATACCGGCTGTCTTTTTAATGCCATAGGCCTTCTGTCTATTAAATGACATAAGCCGGCAATCTTTTAAATGCCATAAACCAACAATATGTTAAATGCAATAAGCCAACAGTATATTAAATGCCATAAGCCATAAATATGTTAAATACCATATGCCATGAGTCTAATAAATGCCATAGGCCATCGGTTTCTTAAATTTCATAGCAAGCAGAGTATTAACTGTCATTATCCACCATTTTTTAATGACATAAGCCGGCAGTCTATTAAATCTCATAATGTAGCAGTCTATTAAATGCCATAATGTAGCAGTCTATTAAATGCCATAATGTAGCAGTCTATTAAATGCCATAATGTAGCAGTCTATTAAATGCCATAATGTAGCAGTTTATTAAATGCCATAATGTAGCAGTCTATTAAATGCCATAATGTAGCAGTCTATTAAATGCCATAATGTAGCAGTCTATTAAATGCCATAATGTAGCAGTCTATTAAATGCCATAATGTAGCAGTCTATTAAATGCCATACTGTAGCAGTTTATTAAATGAAAAAAACCTTACGTCTATTGAATGCCCTAATCTAGCAGCTTATTAAATGACATAAGCCATCAGTCTATTAAATACTATAATCCAGCAGTTAATTTAATTCCATAAGCCAGCAATCTATTAAATGCCATCAGACAGCAGTCTATTTGGTGATTAATAATTATTTCCTTTAAAATCAAAGAAACGAAAGAAGAAAGAACTGGATGTGGAATTGACAAACAGGAAGCAGATCAAATAACAGCGTTAAGAAGTAAGTTCTTCCTGGATTATTTCCATTCAAGTCAAACTCATTAGATATCCTTTATAAGCGGTCATAAGATGAACCAGATTGATCTATTCTTTATGATTTTTTAAAGGTAAATATTCCTAAAGTTATTCATTAAAAAAATGCGTATGAAACAGATTGAATAAGCTGGGCTGTAGCGGTTAAACTAGTCTCAGGGGGGTGGGGGGGGGTTAAACTTGTCTGTGGGGGGGGGGGTCAACTGTTCCGTGGGGGGGTTTGAACTTGTCGTCAGGGGGTTGAAGTCGTCTGTGGGGGTTGAGCTGCTCTGTGGGGTGTGGACTTGTCTTTAAGGGTTTTAACTGTTTTTCTTTTTTTTTTTTTTTTTTTTTTT